>JAIUJO010000393.1:22500-379170 GCA_023846275.1 Vanilla planifolia | reverse complement strand
TCTATAGTGGCTAGCATGTAAAACCTTTAAGTTTTTTGAGGATTATCATGATTTAGACATATTTGAGTTTGTTTTCCTTAGTGGTGCATTAGGTTACATTTGCTTTTTTAAAATTGTCTTTTATAGTTCTAAAATTTTATAATTAAAATAAAATTGACCTAAGCACCCAACAGTTCTACTCAAAGTCTCAGTTAAGTGGTCGATAGTGTCAGGACTTAGGTCTTAGAGAGCTACATGTTAGGACCTGTACTAAAACGTACTAAGGTTAGGCTTAAGCATCGATCAAGATACAAATCCTACCATGCCTTGGGTTAATTGGGACAATGCATGACTTCTGAACTTAGCTTAGGCCTACGAGTCAAGTCAGACTCATTAATGATTAGTAATTAGTTCAGGTTAGATTGGACCCATTTTAATATTATGTGTAGATGTTTTAGATAATCACATCCTAAGGGCATCATGGGGGGCAGCCAACTCCAATAAGTTGTATATTATATGCAGAAAAGGTAATATGAGTATAAATGACATGCATTGCTTTGCAATATGAGACTAAATAAATGACAATCTTTTTTAAATTCTAAAATTATGCACATTTGTACCAACCAATCATGTGTGCTTGCAATCAAAAGATCACATTTTTCTCTACATTTGTGAACATTTTTTGTCATCTAAATATTCATGTAGAATGCTCGATCAAACAGCTGAGAGCCCCTCTGCCTTTATGAATAGTATCCTGGACATCACCACTATCCATCTAGATGTTGGAACTGATGATCCAGATAATATCTTATTGCAATAAATCTAGACCCTTCAATGGTTATTCCAATCAGATAGTTTAGAATCAAACACTGTTGCATTTCTTCTTCTGCTTTCATCTTTTGTAATGGCTAGCTTTTAGAAAAGCTTATTCTAGCATTGGGAGAGTCATTTTGGGATTTTTTTTTTATTTTAACTAGATATAGGAATCATTTACCAACATTTGATGTTATTAAATAAATTAGAAAATTTCATAAGTGCTAAAGAGATGTCCAAAATTGTGAACATTAAATTTTAGCATGCTTATGAAAGACGAGGTTCTTTAAATTATTATGTCTTCTACTATTTCTATAAACTTTATGTAATATCAATAATTAGTTTGTGCAACTTTTGTTTAAAATATTTAAAATTGTAGAAATTTTTCATGTAGAAATGTTTGTAAAGTTTTCAATTTTTCATGTAACTAATTTTTATGGATTTTGGTATCTCATTAGAGCATCAGTTTATAATTGGTTTACCCTTACCAACCTTTTCAAAAAAAGATTGGTTATGGAAGCAAATTGGTGATTGGGAGTAGATGTAGAATGGGTTTTAGTAGAACCATCTAAAAGATCTTAGTGTATTTCTTTTATTTTTGAGAAATTTCATTTCATCAAACATTCATCATAAAAAAAATTTTTATGTTCAAGAATAGTTTTTTTTTAAATTTTTTTAAAATTAAAAAATTTGTTAACCACGTAATCTCTCCCCCCTCCCCTCTAGTATGTTTTACCCCAAATAATTCACATTAAGTGGTACTTAGAGTAAGGATTCTATCAAAAGAAAGGGACTTTTCTCTGAGGCAAGATCCTCATGACTCTTCCTTGTGTTCAGGACAATACAATTTATTTAAGGGAGCTTCCGCCACATGAACCACGTTTGTTCATTGGTGAGTTTTATTATTATTGAAAAATTCATATGGATTTCATTTTAGAATCCATTGATTTAAAAATTTTGAATATTATTTAAAATATATTTGAGTTTTCAACTATGACTGTTGGCAGAGAAAAAGTGAGAAACCCATTAGGTAACTCACTCTTAAGAAGAAACATAGAGGTCAACTCATATGAATATTTGTAGTATGGTTTGGGTGCTTTCGAATATAAATCATGAACTTGAAAATAGCACATAAGATTTGGTCTAACCTTTAAGTTACCTAGGAGCATACTTCTCAAGTTAAGTAGACTAAAATTGACATGATTATTCATGAGTACAAATTATTTTGGATAAAATAAATGAGTAATAAGATTATGTTTATATGGTTTAAAAGTATTATTAATAGTTTATCTAAACTTGTCAAGAAGTTCTCTATTAGTGAATAGATAAGGAGGATTTTTGTAGTTACACTATTAGTGAATAGATAAGGAGGATTCTTGTAGTCCTTTCTCAAAGATATGATCCATTAGTGACAATGCTTGAAACAACATAAGCACACATACATAAGCACACACAAACATGCACACACACACACCTACATACACACAATCACACACATGCACACTTACACAATACACATGCATGCACACATAGACATGCACATGGACACACACATACACACACACACACACAAAAAGCACATGCACACACACACATGACACAAATAGATAAGCACAAATGCAGATGTTCACATAGTCATTTATACACACATACACTTGCAACACATGTACAAAAATAAACATAAGCACACAAGTTGACAAACATAGTTTGTCCAAGCACACTTGCAAATGTATGCATGCGTTTGTAAGCGAATGTGCACACACACATAGATACACATTTGCACAAACACACATACATGCACACATGTACTATGCACTGTCGTACACACATACATACACATACACACATGCACATGCACTCACACACACAAGTAGGCACACCCAAACAAATGCATATAGGCACATATAACACACTCACACACTTGTATACCCCCCACATCTGTGAAAAAATAAACACAAAAGCACACACATAATAGATACACATATGCATGCATGCACACATACACACACATATGCATGCTTGCAAGGACACACCGCATGCACACATGCATGCACCTATAAATGCATAAGAACAAATGTGCATAAAGGTGCATAATACAAGTGCACACATACACACAAGTACAAAAAATCACACATCCACACACACATACATACGCACAACACATGCACCTAGCCACACACACACATGCATATACATGTACATGTACATGTACATGCACATGCACACACAGACTCACATGCACAAGTATAGTCCCCATAGACATGCACACATATAGGAATACACACATGCACAAAAGCACACACAAACGCTCACATAGACACATACACATTGACACACCAAAAGTATGCACACGTGCATCCACACTTGCACACCGCATTCACAAACATAAATAAATACAACCATATGTATGTGCACATTCTCATATATAGAGAAACGCATACACACACATTCATGCATAGATATACTGAAATACACTGGCACCTGTTCACACAGACACACACATATATACTCACACACATGTAGATACATACACACACATGCATATGCACACAAGCATGCATGTGCATGTACACACACACAAAAGCACTCATATGCACATATGCATGCTCAAATGCACACACACAATACACAAGCACATACACATGCATTCCTGCATGCCCATATACACATTAAAAAACACACACATGCACAAGCACTCATATGTAAGAGCATGCACACATGACACACAAATGGACACAAGCACGCATTTGTACACATCCATTATGCATAGCCACATATACAAATGAGCACAAATGGATAGACATGCACCCCTTACCTAACACAACAAAAACATGCATTCATATTTACATACACATGCACAAGCACACATATAAACACACGTCAGCATACACACAAATGCTTATGCACACACACATGGTGCATGCACTCACACACAATACACCCACACACATATACACACACGTATGCATAGCACAAACACATGCACACTCATACGTGCAAACATAAATAGACATGTGGAGACATGCACACATACAAACATGCATGTGCACACACACATAGATATGCATGCATACAAAACACAAACACCCACATGCACACAAATTTTTGCATAGAGAAACACACATGCACACAAGCACACACTCATGCACCCATATATACACATATAAGCACACACACCACACACACACACCACCCATTCACACATGTGTGCAGGCACACATAAGCATATAAACATGCATACTCCTCTACACAAACTCACATAAGTACATGCATTGCACCACTTTCACATTTGAATGCAAACATTTGCATAAGCATGCACACACACTTACCTCGCTTGGGCATAGACACAAACACATGACCACACATAAACATCCATTCACACACATAGAAATATGCATATAGGAACACACATGCACACACACACACATATACACATACATACACATCCATACAAACTCAAATACATGCAAGTACACACACTTTCACATTCATATGCAAACATTTGCATAAGCATGCACACACACTTAACACAAATGTGCATAGACACAAACACATGACCACACATAAATGACCATTCACCACACATGTATACACATGCACACACATAGAAATATGCATACAGGGACACATGTGCACACAATCACACACAATGCATGTGTGCACACAGGCACTCGTGCACACTCCAACACAAATACACACATAAACCAATACACACAAGTATGGACATATGCACACTCATACTCCTTCATGTACGAACAAGCATATACACACACATGTGCACACACACACATATGTTCATGCAAACACAAATACACATGTATGCATGCATGCATTAATGCACACACCCATACACAAACATGCCCATGAATACAAATGCATACAAACACATGCACAAGCACATACACAAACATACAATCACACAAACACTGACATCCACATGCACAAGCACATACACACACATACAATCACACAAACACTGACATCTACATGCTCAAACACACAAATGCACATGCACAGGACCACACATAGACAAACATAGAGGATGCAGACATGGACACACAAATGCATGCACATGAACACACAAACACTCATCCATGCAATCACACTCACACACATGCACACACACATATACACACAAGAATACACATACGCTTGCATACAAATTGCACACACACATGCAAATGCACTCAACACGCATATGCGCACACATGTGATCAATACATGCATGCATACGCACACACATACACACTCACACACAAGCATGCCAACATGTATACATGTGCACATATACTTTATACACACACAAAATGCACACAAACTTGAACGCACTCATGTACAAAGGAACACATACCCATGAAGACACACACACATGTTCACATGCACACACACTCACACTCACACACATGCACTCATATAAGAACACACACGTGCACACAAACACACAAACACATGCACACACATGCAAATGAACCCACACAATCATCCTCATACATAATCACACATGAAACACACAAAAACTCAACCACACTGCAAATGCCCATACACACACATACATATGTGTATGCATGCACATGCATATGTATGTGCACACACACACAAACACACACACACACTCACAAACACACAGACATGCACACAAAGGAACACACACTCACATATGTAGACATGTACTTATAGGTCCATGCACACGCATAGACATTCATACACATACACACACACATGCACACACACACATGTATATGCACATGCATACATTCACACAAACTCAAAAACAAAAGACACACACATGATTATACACAAACACTTGCACACATGCACATTCATACAGACAAGTACAAAGGCATACACATGCACAATCACACACAAACATGCACACACACTTACGCGCACACGTGCCAACACACGTATGCATGTAGACATGCACCAACATGAGCACACACAAATATGCTCACACATATACACATACACACACACCCAGGCACACATAAAGATGGTTGTGCAAGCTCATGCACAAACTCACACAAGAACACATGCACACAAGGATACATGCACACACATAAACACATAAACACACAAAATGCATACACGCATGCATACGCACACACATTTATGCGCATATACACACACACGCACATGCAGGCACACACACACAGACACAAAAGAATGAACACATATTGATACATACATGCACATAGGGATACACACATGCCTATAGGCACATTCACATGGAAAAATGCATACATAGACATGCATAGACATCAGCAACTATGCACACAAACATAAATACATACATACAAGGATACCCACGTACACACATGCACGCATAGGCTCACAAAAACATAGGATCATACACACATATGTACATGCACATAAGTAGTAGCAGATGCATGCACATGTACACAAATATTCATATGCACATGCACACATGCACATGATTGCAATCACACACACTCATATGCATAGACATTGGCACACACATGCACTTGTAGACATAGACACAAACACAAACACACACACATGCAAATATGCACACACATACTCACGTAAGTACACATGCAAATAGACACAAGCACACACACTTATGTTCACATAAATGTACTCACACATACAAACTTGAAAACAAACACACACACACACACACATGCATTCACACACATACATAAACACACACACATGGACTCAAACACATGCACATAAACATGCAAAATCATACACATATGCACACGTTTATAAATGCATACATAGACACACTCACTCAAGTGTACACAAACTCATTCATGCACATGCATGCACACACATACACAGATATGAACACATGTACATAAGCACACATATGCTCATAGATATGCGCACACACATGCATACATGCACACACGTGTACACACTTGCATATGCATGCATACACACATGTACAATCACAAACATGCACTGATGAACACACGTGTACCCACACACACACACACACACACTATGTTGGTAAGAAAACACAAATGCACATGCCACATATATACTCATACACACATTGACACACAAAAACACACATGCACCTGTGCACAAACACACACACACACACACCTAAAGCACACTTGCTCTCACACACACGCTTGCACATGAACACATACATGAACACACACATGCACACACACATGCACATACACATGCACACACATATGCTCTTACATGGACACACACACACACATATGCACATAGGTGCATAGCCACATAGACACATGCATATGCACACACACATATGCACCATTACATACACGAACATAAAGGAACACCTATCCATATGCACATTCGCACACATGCAAACACACACACAAGAACACTTACACATCAAGACACACATGCATATGAACATGCATGCACTCCTATGAACACACCTGCACACACATATGCACACATCACACCCAAACACACATGTGTTCATGTAACACAACCACACACACACTCACACATGCACACACACACACACACACACACACCCATAGACATACACACACACATTTGCATGGACTCACACATGCATGAACACATACACATATGCACATAAGCACATATGCACACACATGCACACACTCTCATGCACATGTGCACCAAATACATATAAATACACACAAGCATACACAACCACATGCTCATGAACACACAAGAACATGCTCACACACGTTCATGCAAACACGCACACACATTTTCACACAAACTCATATGCACACACACGTAAATGCACATACATGAACACACATATATGAACACACATGCATGCACAAATGAACACACACAATCACATGTATCCACACCCACTTATACTAATGCACACATGCATACACACACAAACATAAACATAACAACACATGTAAAAACAAAAATGCACACATGCAAACAAGCACACATGCATTCATGTACACACACACATAGAACTAGCCATAGATGAATATGCACTTTCTCACAAACACATGTAGACATGCTCACAGACACACATAGATGTGTACACACTCACACAGACACATGCAAGCATACACACACACACACATACAAGCACACACACACCCACATGCATGCACACATGCCCACACACATGTACACACACACATGTGCACATATACACATGCACCCATGCACACACTTGCACATGCACATACACACACAAGTGTGTACCCAATCACACAAAAGTGATTGCACAATCACACACCCAAATGCATAAGCACACACATAAGCACACACACAGTTAAGCACACAAACACATACATGCGAACACACACATACATGAATACACGCACATGGAAAGTCTCACATACATGCACAATCACACAAACATAAATACATACGCACTCACACACACACACACACACTCACATGCATGTATAAACAAACACAAGCACACTCTTACGCACAAAAAAAGACACATGCACTCCCACGTAGGGATACACACCTATATGCTCACTCCTACAGATGCATGCACATGCAAACAAACACACTTGCACCCACACACACATGCTTATAAGAATATACACACAAACATACACAGACAGTACACACAAACACACCCACAGACCCACTCACAAATACATAAAGCACATGCACACATGCACACACACACACACACGTGTGCACATGCACACAAAAAAGCACACACATACATGTGTGCATAGACACATATGCACATGTACAAACACACATATACATGCACCTATCTACCCACACACACACAAATGCATGCACACATGATTGCTCACATACGCTGCACGCATGCACCCATAGACACACACATAGAAGAACATGCATGCATGCACGTAAACACGCACAAAGCATACACACACTCACAAACATAAACCCATGCACAACCATTCACAAATATACACACACACACACTCACACACACACACACACATACATGCACTAAACCATGCACACATGTGCATGTAGATGATCACATACACTCATGCATGCTAATGCACACTCACATGCATAAGCAAAAACACATACACAAAGGCTCATAGATATGCACACACTCTAACAGACACACATGCATAGAGACACCACTTGAATGCACACACACACATATGCACACAAATATACAAACACATGAAAACTCATATAAACCAACACATGCACACACAAATACACACATACACATTCATGTACACACACACACACCCACAAATAGACATGTATAAAGATACACAAGCATATGCACACACATATGCACTCAAATCACACACACACATGTGCATGCATGCATTCACAATCACACACGTGCAATTGAATAGTTATATTTATATACACACACCCATACACACGCAGACACACACTCACATAGCTACACATCCACACACATACATGCAAAAAAACATGCATACAAATGCATCCAAAAACACACGTGCACATTCTTGAACAAAAACTTACATATAGCATACACAGACTCATACACATGCACAAATACAGACAGCCACTAATGCATTGACACTCGCACACACATAAGCTCCCATGCACACACATAAGCATACGCATACACACACATGCATACACACACACACACATGTGTACACACAAGCCCATGCACACACACACACACACACAAAACAAATCCAAAAACACACATGCATTGACATAAATGCATGCAGGCACATGCATATGCAAACAAATTTACACCCACATAGACTTACACACTCCCACATGCACACAAATGCATGCACACACACAACCATATAGACACACACAGACATACAAATTACACACATGCACATAAACACACACATGCATACACACACATATACGCACTATGTGCTCACATAAACAAATGCACACCTACACACATGTGCATGAACACACACATATGCACAAACATAGGTATACCTACACACATAGACACAAATACACATGCATATGCATATACTCATACGTGCACATGCACGGATGCAGATGCATAAACACATGCCCACACCCATGCACACACATGCTCATACATGCAAACACATGCACACACACGAACACAATATGCACTCACACATGCATAAATCGTGCACATGCAAACACTCATACACATGCAAATACACATACTTACACACGTGTGCTCATGCACCCAATCAAACATACACGTACATGCGCACACACATAGAGATGCACTAACATGCATGCATTCTTGCACACTTGCGTGACATGCATATACAAATGTGCTCACATTAGCACACACATAAGAACACATGTGCACACAGATGCACACATAAACATGCACGATTGCAAATACACATACACATGCACACTAACAAATATGAACACACACACACCCACACACACACATGCACACACAAGAAGACACATATGCACCACATTAATGCACATGCTCATGCATAGGGACACAAATGTACAAACATGCTTACAAACTTGCATGCATACATACATATGCATGAACACACACATGCATGCACATACCAACACACAAATGCACACACACAAGCACACATGGCCACACACTTGTATAGACACATAAACATGCACATATACACACACATAAATATATATGCACACAAAGACATGCAAAGATACACTTGGACGCACACACGCAGGCGTATGCACACACACACAAACACACATGGACACAAACACAAAGTCACATGGACACCGCATAATTCCCACACATAAGCAGACACATGAACACGCACACACACACCCAACCATACATGCACACACACTCACATGCAAACATACACATATGCACACACAAATAAACACACACATTGATACACATGCACACACACAAACACACACACACTAGCACCCAAGCACAGAAACACACACTAATATGAACACACACATACACATGTTTGTGAACTAATACAAACACATATGCACATGCACATACAACCACACTCACATTTGTAGGTAGACACACACAAGCTCATAGAGTTGTACACACATGCACATAATACAAACATACACATAGGTACAGACACACACAAATACACACACTCTTATGCACACACTCGCACAAATGCACTCAAACATGCACACACAAGTACACACACATGCACATACACAAATACATGTACACACACTGACACATGCACACACAAACATGCTCATGCATAAGCACATATAGATGCCCATGCATAGACACTGACAAGTACACACTCACACATAAACACATGCATACATTAACACACACAAAGATGCATGCATACCAAAACTCACATGCACACATAATTGCACTGACACACATACATGCACATACCTACAAACACATGCACATCTATATGAACATAAATGCTCAAGCACCTGCATGCACACACATGCACACTCATATGCATAATCACACACATATACACAAAGGTTCATAAACATGCACACACACTTAACACACACATGCACACATAGATATGCACAAGCATGCACACACACACTTGCCCACACCTACATAAATCACACATACCGACACACACACAAGCATATTTCGTGCACATACACATGCACACACAAGCACAATCACTCATACATATACATGCATAGACTCACATGCACACACACACACATACAAACTCACATGCATAAGCACATACATATACATAGGGTCATAGACATGCATATACACTTACACACACACATGCACACATAGATAAGCACAAGCATGTACACACACGCAAACTTGTACACACATGTACACTGACACATACCGACACACACACATGCATATTCATGCACATGCACATACAAACACAAGCACACTCACTCATACACATACATGCATAGACACACATAGATACGCACACAAAAACACACAAACATACTTGCATATGCATCTATGCATGTGCATGCATGGATTCATAAATACACACATGTGCCCACATGTACACATGTAGATACACACAAACACATACACATAGATGCACTGACACAGGCATACACACTTGAATGCACAAATACAAACACAGACATTCACATAGATGCACCCAAGCAAAAAATTGCATTCATATGCACACATACTCACACATAAGAACATGCATGCAAATGTTCACCAACACACATGTACACATACAAACACACAAAAGCATACACACACCCATATACAACCACTCATGCACTCACACAAGTACACACACATGCCTACATACAAGAACATGCACACTCACATGCACATGCACACATGGACACACAAGATAGTGTATATACACACATAAAACACATACACAAAAACATGCATAGAGACATACAAGCATAAAAGCACATGCATGCAAAAACAAACATATAACCACACCTACTTTTATGCACCAAAAGCACACAAATGCATGCATACACATAACCACATACATGCACACATATACAAACACGAACACATGGACACATACACAAACATGCATATGCAAGCAAAAACACACACATGTATACACATGCACTATGCACTCATGCAAACATAACCACAATTGCATACATGCATGCACACACACACACACATGCCTAATCATAGGTACACACATGCACACACATATACACACACGAACACACACTTGGATGCACATGCATAAACACATTCACACACCCACAAAAACACACACGCAACAAGTGCACACACAAAAATGCATGCATCTGTACGAGTGCACACACGCACATACACACAAACACATACATGCACTCACACATGTGCACATACACCAAAACCTAAATACATGTACACATGCACACACACCCATATACCAACACCCTCAAGCATACCCATATGCACACATGCTTACACTTTCACACACACCTACACTCACAAACACATAAGAACACACATGCACATAGATGCACACACACATGAATAGAAAAACAAACATACATGCAGACACACATGCATACAGACATGCAAAAAAGTACATACGAGTGCACACACGCGTCTGCATAAGCACACACACATTCATGCACATTCAGTTGCATAACACACAGGCTTATGGATGTGCACAGACATGCACCTACACATATGTATAAATGTACACACAGATGCATACACAATCATGCACATAGACATACATGTACACATACATGCCCACATATGCACATAACCACACACACCCTCACACTAACATGAACACACAATCACACACACATATGGACATGCACACACACATGAACTCAAAGACACACATGCACAAACACATGCTCATACACACACACAGGCACATGCCTACACTCCTACACACACGCACCCCAACACACATGAATGTGAATACATGCACACACATACATACACACATGCACAAGCACACATACATATACACACATGCACATGCATAGATGCTCACACAAACATTTGCACACAAATGCAAACACTTGCACATAGATGGGCACACACACACATGCATAGATGGATGCACTCCTACACACACCAACACACCAATACACAAGAAGACACATAAGAAAACATGGACGTACACACATTCACATGCACGCATAAGAATACATGGACTTACTCATAAGCACATGCATGCACTCATGTGAGCATGCAAACATATCAACATACTCATCCATGTTTTCATATGCACATGCACAAACATGCAAACACATGCCCACATATAGGTACACAAAGACACATATGCCAACACACAGATACACAAACACACACATACCCACACACATGCATACACACACACAGACCTACTGACTTGCATACACATATGCAAACACATTCAAACACATACACACACACACACACTTGCATAGATACACACACTTGTATATGCACACACATACCCACACCCACATACATACATACACATGCACACAAATCACACACACATAGATAAATCCAGACACATGCAGACTCACACAGAAACACACACATGTGTGCATACACACACGAACACCTACACACATGCATATGCATACCCACACAGGTGCATATGCACCCACCCTATACATATGCACACACACACAAACATGCAAACAAATAAACACACAAAAGCACACATATGAACATGCACATACATGATGATACACACACAAGCATGCACAAATGAATGCACACACACATGCATTCATATAGACACATGCACATGCACACCCATGCATCCATGCGAGCTCGCACTCACATGCAATTACACACACACATGCACACACACTCACGGACACATATGTGTGCAAAAGCTTACATGCATGCACACACACACTCAAAAACACATGCTTGCGCACTTGCTCTCACTCACACACATAGACACACACTTGCAAACCGACATCAACCACACAAACATGCTCACACAAATACATAGAAAGATAGACATGCTCACACAAACACACACACACACACACACACGTGCATGATGACACAAACACATGCATGCATAGACACATATATGCACACTCATTCATAAACACAGACAAAAATGCAAACATATATGCACCTACATACACATGCACAACTTCTCACACATGCATGTGTACCTATGTACATAAGCACATGCACTTACACATGAACACACATGCACTTGCACACACTCACAAGCATACATGCAAACAAACACAACAAGCATGTACATACACACACATGCACACGTGTACTCACATACACAGTCACATATGAATGTTCAAACACGCACACATGTGCACACGTATAAGCACAGATGCAAGTAGACACACACATATATGCATGCACACCCACAAGCACACACACAAACACATGCACAAGCATGCACACATCCACACACACATGCATAGATGTACATAAACATAGACATATGCAACCATACACACATATGCACAAAAAAGTAAGCACACACATACATGCACACACACACACTCACACACACCCACACACAAACATGCACTCCCTCACACACACACATGCACATAGACACATGCACATGCAAGTGCACATACACTTGCACACACACTTACACACACACGCACACATGCACACACACAAACACATGCACACAGCCACAAACACACACACACACCTATAAACATGTACACACACACACACATACCCATAGACCTACATTCACACAAAAAGAAATACACACACACACAAGCCCATGAAGATGCACACATGTGCACAGGCATACACACACACAATAACAACACATGAGCACACATGCATACACACATACACACATGCACACAAGCACACATGTATTCACAGACACACACATGTGCACACACACACATACACCCACATTAGCACATGCACAAACATACACAAACATGCACACAAACACATGCAAAAACACATGCATAAGTACACACACATCAATGCACTCACATAAGCACACCTATGCACATACAAACACACACGCATTCACATGTACACGAAATCACACACGCAAATACACACATTTACACACACTATGCACATGCATAAACACATGCACATACATGACATACGCACACATGTATGCTCATACACACGCATATATGTACACACACACACACACGTATGAACTAAGGCACACACATGTGGACACACATACACACCCACATGCACACACTCACGGATACACACACAC
The DNA here is from genome assembly GCA_023846275.1 of Vanilla planifolia. NCBI lineage: Eukaryota > Viridiplantae > Streptophyta > Magnoliopsida > Asparagales > Orchidaceae > Vanilla > Vanilla planifolia. Next base: position 363,901 of record JAIUJO010000393.1, on the reverse strand, counting down.
ATATGCACATATCCATACACAAATAAAAGTACACTCACATGAACACACAAGCATACAATTGCATGTGTAGACAAAACCAGACACACATGCCCAATCATACACATGTACATGCACATAGATGCACACCCACAAAGGCACACATACTCACATGCATACAAACACACCCAAGCATCCAAACAAGAACACAAACACACACATACACACACACACACACACTCATGTTTGTACTAACACCCACATGCACATGCACTCATGTATGCACCTACACTAGCACATAAACACAGATGTACATAAATAAGCACACACTTGTAGAGGCAAAGAATCACACACATGTGCATATACACACACATGAATACACAAGAACACACATGAAGTCACATACACATATACAAAATCCTACTCAAACACACACACATACATACACACACACATGAGTGCACACACATACTATTGTACAAGCATGCACACATGCATGCACACACACACACATACATATATATTGACACACATACACAAATATACACATACTCAAACACACACAAATAGGCTTACACACACACATAGGCCCACACACACAAGTACATGCTCACACATACAATTACAAATGCATAAATGCACACACATACATATACACGTACATGCACCTACATATACTAATCATATGCACATACATACACACAGGCACATGCACTTACACACACAAACAAATAAGCACACATGAATGTACACACATGCTCATATCAACATACACACACACACATAGACAGCTCACATACACACCCATGCATGTATACACATGCACACATATGCACACATACACATACACAAATATGCACACACACACATGCATTCCAATGCATGCACATAGACACACACACACACACTCACACACACATAGGCACTCACAGGTACTGACATGCACATAGTCACACACATATATGCAAACACATGCATGCACACACATATGCATGCACACATTGACATGCACAAACACATACACACATGAATGCACACCTACACACACAGACATTAGAATACATAGACACACATAAGCACACATGCACATACATGTGCACATGCACACAAACACATACATGTTCATACACACAAACATGTGCACACATGCATACATCCACCCAAATGCCCATGCTCAATTACATACTCCCATTGGCAAACATGGAGAAACAAAGATATGTATGCACACACATGCACATAAAAAAGCATGTTCACACAGATAGATGCACACAAATGCACACACACTCATATGCATGCACATGAGAAAACACATATGCTCACACATTCATAAGGATAGACATGCAAGCACACATGAACTTATATACCTATGCACACACATGCACATGCACACACACTTGAGTAACAATGCACATAGGCACATGCACATGAACAAATCATATTCACTCACATGTACAAATACAAATGCACACATGCATTTGCATGCACAAATGCATAACATTGCACATCCACATGCACACACATGTGTACCCATGCAAGGTCACATGCACATGCACTCACATTCATAGGTATTTGAACATACAAACACTTAAGCATAAGCACACATGCACACACAGAAACACATGCATGCACGTACACACACAAGCATGCACATGCACATACATAATTGCTCACACAACCCCACCCACATACATGCACACACACATGCTTGAACACACCAACATATGCATATGCTTACAAATAAGCTCAAATAGATAATCACACACATGAATGCACCGACACACTTATATACATATGCACAAAAACATACACACAGGAACATGCACTAAGATGCATACACACACTTGTACAAAATAAACATGGACTCACTCACACACACACACATACACATGCATAAACACAAACATAAGAGCACATGCACACCCACATGCAAACACATGCCTACATGAACACACACATGCACATAAACTCGCACAGACAACCATATACATGTATGTGCACACACATATGCACAAACACATGCACACAAAAATACTCACTATTGCACACATATGCAAACACATACACAAACTCAAATGCACATGCACACATATATCTACACACATATGCAGGCACACAAACATGCAAACACTAAAATATGGGTGTGAACTAGCACACATGCATATAGAAGTGCACACATAAATGTACCTACAAACATGTAGATATGCATGCACATACAGACGCACACACACACATGCACACAGATGTAGACACACATATATCACACACATGCACATTCACACACGTACACATGCACATACACACATAGGAAAAAACACATATACACCTACACATACACATCTGCTTGCATGCAAACATGCACATGCATGCATGTACACACAGTTATGTGCACACGTAGGCACACATGCATAAACACCCAAACACGCACCCACACCAATGAACACAAACACACTTGTGGATGTGTTAACATGTGCACACATATGCAAAATCACATTCGTACAGACACCTTCACATATACAAACACATGCACAAGCATAGACATGTAAACCCACACACATAAGCATAAATGTACTCACACATATAGACACACACAGAGGAACATAGACACATGCACAAGCACACACAAGCAAATATAAACATAAGCACACATTAACACAACCAGACACATGCATGCACATAAGCCCACAAGCACACATGCATGTATTTGTGTGCACGCACACATGCATGTATTTGTGTGCACACACACATATACGCATGCATTGCACACACACACAGATGTGCTCACACATGCACACATAGACATGCACAAACACAAAGGCACATGCAAATGCACACACACTTGTATGCATCGATATGCACACACTTGCATGGACACACACAACCACAGATATGCATATGCACACACACCCACATAAAAAATACACACACACAAATACACACTTCTACATGCACACTCATGTAATTGCAAACAAACACATGCATGCTAGGACACACACACCCACACACTCCCAATAGCAAACAAATACATATATGCACACTCTCAAAAGCACACAAAGTTACATATGTATATGCCACACACACATACATACACACGCACACAAACACACTCACAAATATACACACGTATGAGCACACACACACACATGCACACAATCATGTGCATGTAGTAGCACACATACACATACATGTGCATGCACAAAAATGCCTACACATGGACATATGCATGCATACACACATGCACACGAACAAACAAACATGCACACACAGGCACATGTGTGTGTGTGTTGTACATGCATGGATGTGTGTGGGAGTGTGTGCAAGCACGTGTATATGGATGTGTTTGTGCATATGTGCATGTGTGTGCATGTGAGGGTGCATGTGTATGCATGTATGCATGCATATGTGTGTATGTATGCATTTGCAATTGTGTGTACATGTATGGGTGTGATGTAATTGTGTGCATGCCTTTGTGTTTGAGTCTATGTTTGTTTGTTTGTGTGTACATGTCTGTGTGTGTCCCATGTATGTGTGAATGTGTGTTCATGCATGCATGTATGTGCATGTGTGTCTTTGCATGCATGTGCATATGTGTATGTAGGTATGTGTGTGTATGAGTGGGCATGTGTGTGTGGGTGGGCATGCATGCATGCTTATATATGAGCATGTACTTATGTATGTGTTTGTATATGGTTGTGTGTGTGTGTGTGTGCATATATGTCAGTGTGCTTGAATGCATGTGTGTTTGTGTATGTGTGAGTGTGCACTTCTGTGCATGTTTAAGAGCTTGTGTGTGTATGTTTATGAGCTTGTGTGTGCATGTACATGTGTGTACTTATGCATATGTGTGAATCTGCATGGGCATGTGTGTACATAGGTGTGCCTGTGTTAGAGCATATATGTTTGTTTGTGTGTGTGTGCACCTCTGTGCCTATGTACTCTTGTGTGTGTGCATGTCGTGTAAGTGTGTAAGCATGCATGCATGAGCATGTGTGGGAGTAGGTGGTTGTGTGTGTGTGTGTGCATGTGTGGGTGCAAATATGTGTGTTTGTCTATTTGTGTATGTATGTTTTCTTATGTATGCATATGTGAGTGTGTATGTGCAAGCATGTTTGTTTGTGTGTGTGTTTATGTGTGTGCATGTGGGTATATCATTTTTATATTTATGTATGTGTGTGTGTAGGTGTGCATGTGTGTTTGTGTGTGTGCATGAACATGTGTGCCTTTGTGTGCATGTGCATGTGCATGCATGCATGTGTACTGATGTGCATGTGTTCATGGGACTGTAAAGTGCATGCATGTGGTTTTCTTCATGCATTTGTGTGCATGTGGGTGCATTCGAGTGTGTATGGGTATTTCATTTGTTTACAATGGAAATTGCATTTGTGCATGCCTATTTATGAGCATGTGTGTGTGCACGTGTTTTATATATGTGTTTGCATGGGCATGGGCATGTGTATGCCTACGTGCATGTGCAACTGTGTGGTTGTTTGTGTATGTGATTGTGGTGGCTGTGTTTGTGTGTGCCTTAATTTGTATGCACTTGTGTTTGTTTGCATGTGTGGAATTATGCATGCATTCATATGCATGTGTTTGTTCAATAATATGTAGGTCTCTATGTGTACATTTTCTATTTGTGTGTACATGTGTGTGTGTGTTTGTATATGTGGTGAGCGTGCATGTGTGTGCTTATGTGCACAAGGGTCTATGTGTGTGAATGCACGTGTGTACATATTTGCACAAGTGTGTTCAGATGTGTACCTATATATGTGTGTGTGTGTTTGGATTTTTACACATGTGCATGTGTATGCTTGTGTCACTATGTACTTTTGTGTGAGTTTGCATTTGTTTGTGTGTTTTCCTATATATATGTTTGTGTGTGAGTTCGTTTGTTTGTGCCTATATGAGCATGGATGCATATGTGTTACTATGCACATGCATGTGCCTTTATTTGCTTGTGGGTGAGTCAATATTAATGTCAATGTGTGCATGCATGTGTATGTGTGTGTGTGTTTGCGTTCATGCATGTGTGCATATGTGGGTTTGTATGTGTGTTTATGTGTGATTGTATGTCATTTAACTATGGGTGCATGTGTGTGTGTATGTCTATTTGTGCACATGTGCATGCATCTACATATGTTTGAGTGCCTATAAGCATGTGCACACATACAGATGTGTGAGTGTGTTCATGTGTGTGGGTGTGAGTGGGTGTTTGTGTTTGTGTGTATGTTTGCATGTTTCAGAGTGCATGTTGACACATGTGTGTGTATGTTTGTATGCATGTGCATGTCTACAAGTACATGTGTGTGATTATAAATGTGTTTGCATGTATGTGCATACATTTGTACATGTGTGGGTATATTTATGTGTGTGCGTGCTTGTGTTTACATATTTATGAGTCTATGTGTACATGTGTGTGCCTATATGTGTGTGCATGTATGTGCCCTTGTGTTTGCAAAAGTGTGCGTTTGTCTATATGCTAATTCATACGCATGTGTGTTTGCATGCTTGTGTGTGTGTGCATGTGTACATGTGTGTATTTGTGCATGTGTCTTTGTACTCATGTGTATGTATGTGCATGTGTGTGCATATGTGTGAGATTTTGTGCATGTGGGTGCATGTGAGTGTATGCCTATGTGATTGTGTGCAAGGGCACATATGAGTGCATGTAAATGCACATATGAATATGTGTGTAAGTATGTGAGTGTTTGGGTGTGGATGTGGGTGTAGGTGTGTATGTGTCTATGTATTCTTCATGTGTGCATGCATACATGTGTGCTTGTGTGTAGGTGTATGAGTGTGTATTTACATATGCACATATGTAGTTGTGTGTGTATGCATGCATGTGTGCATGTGTGTTTGTTTGAGTGTGTGTGTGTGCTTGTGTATGTGCATATGTGGGTGGGTGTGTGTGTATGTTTGCATGCGTGTATGCATGTGTGTGTGCATGTGTGCACGTGCGTAAGTGCATGTGTGGGTGTGAGTGTAAGTCTATGTGTGTGTATGTGTGTGCATGTGTTTATGTGTTTGTGAGGGTGTATTTACTTATGTTTGTGTGTGTGCATGTGTTTGTATGTATGTGTGGCTCTCTATATGTGGCATTTGTGAGCTTGCATGTGTATTATTGTGTTTATATGCATGTTTTCATGTTTGTAAGTGTGTATGTATGTTTGTGGATTTGCATTTGTGTTTGTGCATGTGTGTGTGCATATGTGCGTGTGGGTGTGTTTATGCATATGGGTGCGTGTACGTGTACATGGGTGCTATATGTGTTTGAATGCTTATGTTAGCTTGCATTTGTGTGTGTGTGCTTGCATGGATTTATGTTTGTGCATGTTTCAGTGCTTGTGCATGTCAGTGCATGTGTGCATGTTGGCATACATGTGTGTGTGCAAGTGTGTATGCACTTGTATGTGCTATGCATATTTATGTGAGTATGTGCATTTGTATGTGCATGTGAACTTGTGACTGTATATTTGCATGGGTGGTAGTGTGCATGGCTGTGTGTGTGCATGTGTGTATGTGAGCATGAGTCTCTGTGTTTATGTATGTTTGTGCAAATGAGTGTGTGAGTGTGCATGCAAGTGTGCTTGTGTGCATGTGTATATGTGTGGACATGCACATGGGAGTGCATGGGTGTGCACATGTGTGTGCATGTGCTTATGTGTGTGTATTTTTTTGTCTATTCCTATGTGCCAATGTGGATGCATGTGTGTGTGTGTTATGTGTGCAAATATACATGCATGTGGGTGGGTGTGTGTGTATGTGTGTAGGCATGTGTGTGCATGCACATGTGTGTATTCTTATGTGTCTTTAGATGTGTGCTGTGTGTGCATGAGAATGTGCATGCATGTTGTTATGCTTGTGTTTGTGTGTGTGCAAGTGTGTGATGTGTGTGTGAGTATGTGTGGTTGTGTGTGTGCATATTTATACATGTGAGTTAATATGCATATGTGCGTGCATGTGTCTGTGTGTGCATAAGCATGTATATATGGGTTTGTGTTTTTGCTCATGTCTTTGTGTGTGTGAGTGTGCATGCATATGCTTGTGTGTGGGTGTGTTTGTTAGTGTGCATGTGTGTGTGTATGCATGCTAGCATGTGGGGCATGTATGCATGTGTGTGTGTGTATCTGTTTGTGTCTGCAAGTGTTCATGTACATGCATACTTGTGTGTGCACGTCTATGTGCATGGGTGTGTACATTTTTGTGTATATATTTCCCTTTTTATATCTATGTGTGCATGCGTATATGCATTTGTGAGACTATGGGTGCATGTGGGTGTGCTTGTTTGTGTGCATGTGCATGTGCTTATGAACATGTGAGTGTGTATGTGTGCATTTGTGTGTATGCATGTACATGTGTGTGTGTGTAAACATGTCCATATGTGTGCATAATTTTGTTCTTGCGTGTGTGCATGTTGATGTGTGTGCATGTATGCATGCTTCTTTGTGTGAGTGTGCATGTGTTAGTGTATTTAAAAGTGTGTGTGAGTGTGTCTATGCATGTGTGAAAGTGTTTGTGCATATTATTATGTGTGCATGTGTATGTATGTATATGCTTGCACACATATGAGACTCTGTGTGTGCATTTGTTTGTGATTAAAAATTTGTGTATGCATGTATGCTTGCATGTGCATGTGTGTTCTTGTGTGTGTGTGCCTGTGTGTATGCACGTGAGTGCTTGTGTGTGCACATGTGCATGTGTGTCCGTGTGTGTACATGCATGCATGTGTGTACGTGTTTGTATGCACATGTGTGTGCATGTGCAGACATGCACACGTGACTGCATGGGAGCATGTGTTCTTGCTCATGCACCACTCTGTATGTGTGTACGTCTATGTGTTTGTGTATTCTTATACATGAGTGCATCCAAGTGTATGTGTGTGCATGTGTATGCATGATTGCACAAGTGTGTCGACGGGTTTGTGCACACACATATATGCATATGGATGCATGTGAGTGTGCTTAGGTATGCAAGTCTTTGCTCATGTAAGTGCTTTGTGCTTCTTTATCTATGTGTGTGAGTGTTTGCCTATATTTTATGTGTGTGTGTGTGCATGTGTGTGCATATGTTAGTGTTCATTTGTGTGTTTATGCTTGTGAGTGTGCATCAATGAGTGCATGTTTGTTTATGTGTGTGTGTTTGTGCATGTTGTCTGGTTGTGTGTGAGCATGTATGTATGGGTGGGTGTGTGACCATGTACAAGGTCGTATGTGTGTATGTGCATATGCACAAATGTGTGAGTGTGTGTGCATGATCATGCATGTATGTGTGTGTATGCTTGTACATGTACGTGTGTGTACGCATGTGTTTGTGTGTGTGTCTATGTGCATAGTTTCGAGTGTAAAGGTATGTTTATGTGTGTGTGAGTATGCATGTGTTCACGTGTGCATATGTATTTGTTTTTCTACGTGTGTGTGTGCTTATGTGTTTATATGTAGGTGTGTGTAGGAGTGTGCGCTTTTATGTATGCATGTATGTTTGCAAGTGTGTGCAATATTTTAGCATTTATGTGCATGTGTGTGTGTGCATCTATGCGTATGCTTATGCATGCATGTGACTCTATTTGTGCCTATGCTTGTGTGGGGTATGTGTGTAAGTGCGTGCATGAATCTTTGTGTTTATGTTTGTGTGTATTGGTGTGTGTCTGCATATGTGTGGGCATGCACCAATGTTTGTGTGTGTGTATGCATATGCATATGTGTGTGCATGTGATTGAATATGGATGTTGGTGTGTAGTTGTGTGTGCATGAGTATGCATGTGTTTTTGTGTATAGGCATTTTCATGTATGTTTACGTGTGTGTGCGCACATGCAAGTGCACTTGTCCATGTGTGTCTGTGAGACTATATGTCTGCATGTCTGTAAGCCTATATATGGTATGTGTCTATCCATATGTGTGTGCATGAATGTGCATGTTCTTATGCATACATGTGTGCATGTTTGTATGTGCATGTGTGTGTAGGTCTATGTGTGTGTGTGCATGTATTCATGTGTATGTGTGTCTACATGTGTGTATGTATGTGTGTATGCACCGATGTGCATGTGTGTTCTTGTGAATGTGTGAGTATGGGTGCATGTGAGTGTATAGGCTTGTGGGATGTGCATGTGTTTGTTGCAGAGTGTGTGTGTGTCTATACATGTATGTTTTGGTGTATATGCACATGTGTGTGTGTGTTCATGTGTATGTGTTTGTGCGTGTGTACGTGCGAGTGTGTGCATTTGTATTTGTGTGTTATGTGCACATTTGTGCATGTGTGAGCATGTATGCATGTATATGAGTGAGTATGGATGTGGGTATATGTTTATACATGTGCATCCATGTGTGTGCACGTGTGTGTGTGTATGCATGTACATGTGTGTGTGTGTTTGTGTGTATGTATTCTTGTGATTGTGCATGTGTATTTGTACATTAGGATGTATAGGTGCATTTGTATGCTAGTGTGTCTATGTGTGTGCATCTATGTGTGCTAGTATAGGTGCATGTGAAGGTGTAGGCATGTGTGCGTGTCCATGCATATGTGTGTGTATGTGTTTGTGTGGTCATTTATGAATGCAAGTGTGTGTATGCATGTGTACATGTATGTATGTTTGGGTGCATAGGCACTTGTGTGTGCGTGTGTACATGCAGGTTCATACTAGTGTATGCATTTGTGTGCTTGTGTGTGTTGTGTGCAATTATGTGCATGTGTGTGCATGTATACATGTGTGGGTGTTTGAGTGTAGGTGCGTGTTTATGCATGAGCATGTGTATATGTGTGTGCATGTGTGTTTGTATCTATGTGTGTGCATATACCTATGATTATGCATATGTCTATTTGCATGCGATAGTGCACGTGCATGCTTGTGTGTAGCCATGGTTATGATTGCATGAGCACATAGTGCATGTGTTCCTATGCTTGCATGTGTATGTGTGTGCATGTGTGTATGTATGTATGTGTTTGTGTGTGTGTGTGGTTGTGTGAGTGCATGCATTTGTGTGCATGTAAGTAGGTGTGGTTATACATTTGTTTTCATGTGCATGTGCTTTTATACGTGTATGTCCATGTACATGTTTTTTTGCATAGGTTTTATGTGTGTGTACATGGGTTTGTGTATACATGTGTATGTGCACCTTCTTATTTACAGGTGTGTATATGCCTATGTGCTTGTGTGTGCGCATGGATGCATGCATGTGAGCAAGTGTGTATGAGTAGGTGACAGTGTGTGGGTGTTTGTGTACTTGTGTGTGTGTGTGTGCATCTATATGTGAGTGTGTGTGTGCATATGTGGGTGGGTGTATACATATGTGCATGTGTTTGTGTACGAACATTTGCATATTTGTGCATCCATGCATACGTGTGCACAGAGGCATATGTATGTGTGGGTGTGTGTTTTTATGTATATCTATCTGTGTGTGTGTGTGTGTCTGTGCATGTGTGTGATGAGTTTGCATGCACATGTATGTGCATGTGTGTGCTTGTGTGTGTATGTGCAAGTGCACAAAATGTGTGTGTTTGTGTGTGTATTTGCATATGCAAATGTGTGTATGTGTGTGTACCTATGTGTGCAAGTGTGTGTGTACCTGCATGTGCAAATCTCTGTACATGTATGTTTTCATGTGTGCAAATGTGTGTGCATGTTTGTGAGCCTTTGTGTATATGTGTGTGCCTGTGCATATGAGTGTGTATGTGTGTGTGTGTTGGTGCATGAGTATTTGTGTTCATATGCAGGTGCATGTGTGCACGTGTGTGAGTGCATTTGCGTGTGAGTTTGTGCATGCATGCATCTTTTTACATGTGTGTGAATATGTGCACATGTTTATGTGTGAGAGTGTGCATGTTAATGTCTATGCATGGGCATCTATGTGCACCTATGAATGGGTGTGTTTGTTTGTGCGTACATGCATGTGTGGTGTGCAAGTGTGTGTGCATGTATGTGTGCTTGTCATATTTGAGTGCATATTTGTGAGTGTGTGGACGTGGGTGTGTGTACATATGCCTATGTGTCTATGTGCATGGTTTTACATGTTTTGGTCTATGTGTGTTCAAGTCTATGAACTTGTCTAAGTGTGCACATGTGAGTGTGTTTGCATGTACATGTATGTATGTTTTTGTATTAGTGCACATGCATGTGCATTTGTGTTCACATTATTGTGCATGTCTATGCTTGGGTGCTTGTGTTTGTGTGTGCAAGTGCATTAGCGTACATGTTATTGTGTGTGTGCATCAATGCATGTGCGTTCATATGTGTGTTGTGTGGTTGGGCATGTGTGTGTGTTCGTGCATAGGCATGTGAGTGTGCCTATGTGAGGGCATATGCATGTTCATGCATGCATGCATGTGTGTGCATGTTCATGCATGCGTGCATCTTTGTGTTCATGTTTGTGTGTGTGTGAATGTGTGCGTATATGCATGTTTGTCTGTGTATTTGTTGTGTGGGCTCGTGTGTGCATGTGTGTCAATGTGCAAGCATATGTGTGTATCCATATGCATGCATGTGTGTCTGTGAGTCTATAAGTGTGCAAGTCTACAAGCCTATGTGTGTGTGTATTTGTGTTCATATGCATAAGTGTTAGTATCGATGTGCTTGTACTTATGTAGACATGTGTGTGTGCTTATTTGTGCATGATCATGTGCATGTGTGCATGTATGTGTGGGTGTGTGCGTGGGTGTGAGTGTGTGTGTGTGTTCACATTTGTTTTTGTTGCATATGTATGTGCAAGTGTGTATGTTTGTGTGTCCATTTGTTTACACGTCTGTATTTGTGTGTGTGCAAAGTGTGAGTGCATATGTGTGTGCATGTCGTGCCAGTATGTAGGCATACATGTGCATCCATGTGTGTGTGTTCATGTGCATGCATGTGTGTGTATGAGTGTGCATGTTTGTGTGTGTGTAGGTGTTTGCACTGGCATGGGTGTATGTATTTGTGTGTGTGTGTGTGTGTGCATGCAAGTATGTGCATATGTGTGTATGAATGTGGGTCTATGTTTTGCATGTGCATCCATGTGTGTGAACATGTAAATATATGGATATTCATGTGTGTGTGTGTGTATATGTGTGTGGATATACCCATGTTTGTGCATCTGCATGCATGCATGCCCATGTGTGTAGGTGTACGTGTGTTCATATGAGCACATAATGTGTGTGTGTGCATGTATGTGTAAAAGCTTCCCTATGTGTGTTTGTGTGCATGTGTGTGTGTCTATGTACGTGTGTTGTTGTGCATTTATTTTCATGTACATGTACTTTCATGCATATCAATCTAAGCATGTGTATTTATGCATGTGTTTTTATGTGTGTGTGTGTGTGTAGGGACATGTGTGTGCATGTGCATATGTACATGTGTGTGTTCAGTTCATGTATGTGTGTGTGCTCTTGTGTGTGCATGGCAACATACATGTGTGTCAGCGTGTGTGCGTGAGTGAGTGGTTTTGTGTGTGTGGGTTTCTACTTGTGCATATCTATGGGTGTGTGCATGCTTGCATGATTTACTTATGTGCAATTATGTGAGTGAGAATGTGCATGCATGTTCTTGTATGTGAGTGTTTGTGTATACACATGCACGTGTGTGTTTGGGTGGATCTGTGTGCAAGTCTTTATGCATGCATGTGTCTGTATATGTGTGTGTGTCTTTCTATGTGTGTATATGCATGTGTGTGTGTGTGTGTGCATGTTTGTGTATGTGAGTGTGTCTACACGAGTGTGCGTGTGATTGTGTCAGCATGCATGCACGTGCATAAATGCATGTGCATGCATGTGTTTGCATGTGTGATTTTTTGCATATGTGTGTGTGTATATATGTTTATGTGCGTGTCTATGCATGTCAGTGTGTGAGTGTGTGTGAACGTTCATGTGTGTGTGTGTGTATGTGTGTGCATCATGGGTGTGTGCATGAGCTAGTTTGTGTAAGCTTTCATATGTGTTTACTTGTGTATGCATGTGTATTTCTTTGAGCTTTTGTGTATGTGGGTGTTGTTATGCATGTGAGTATCTATTTATATGTGTGAGCATATTTGTTTGTGCACATGTGCATGGGTACATGCATGCATGTGTGTGTAAGCAAGTGCATGTGCATGGATGTTTGAGTGTTCATGTGATTTTATGTGTGTGTGCAAGTGTACATGTGTTTGATATGAGTGTGTGGATCTGAGTGTCAATGCATGGGTGTATTTTTGTGCTTATGCATGGGCATGTCTGTTTGCAAGTATGTGCATGCGTGTGGTGTAGGTGTGTGTTCATGTGTGTGCGTGTATTCATATGTATGTGCATGTTTGTGTCCACATGTGTGCACACATGTGTGTGCATGTGCGTATGCAAATCATTCAGTTTGTGTGTATGTGTGTGTTTCTATATGGGTGCATATGTGTTCCTATTATTATGTGTCTATGCTTAGGAGCTTGTGTGTTGTGCATGTATAAGTGCATGTGTACATGTTTACGTGTGTGTGTGTGTGTGTGTGTGTATATATATATATATATATATATATATATATGCATGTGCAAGCATGTGTGTGCATGTGTGGTTGGGTGTATGTGTGTGTGACTTCCTGTGTGTATGTCTGTGTCTGTGTGGGCATGTGCTTGTGGGTGTGTATATGTGTCTTTACATACTTGCAAGTGTGTTCTTGTGTGCATGTGCATGTGGGTGCATATGTGTAGTGCATGTGAGCAAGCATGTTTGCATGTGTGTGTTTAGGTAGGTGGTTGTGTGCATGTGTGTGTTTGCATGCATAGCACATGTATCTATGTGTGCATGTACATGTGTTTTTTATGTGTTCATGTGCACACGTGTTTGTGTGTGTATGCTTATATATGTTTGCGTAGGTAGTGCATGTGTACATATGTACATGTGTTTGTGTATAATGTGTGTGCATGTTTGTATGTGTGTTTATAGGCATATGTGTGGGTGTAACTCATTGTGTGTGCATGTGCATGAGTAAGGATGTGGTTGTGTGTGCATATGTGTGCACATGTGTATGTGTGGGCATGTATGCATCTTTGTGTTTGGGTATGTGTTTGTGCATGTGTGTGTGTGCATGCATGCTTTTGTGTTTGTGTGTGTGTGAGTGTATATATGTATGTGTTTGTGTGATTGTGCATGCATGCTAAACTATTCATATGTGTCTGTTCATGTATGTATGTGTGCATGTATATGGTTGTGAGTGTATGTTTGTGTGTGTGCACATGCACATGTGTGTGTTGGCATGATTGCGCTTGGGTAAGTGTTTGTTATTATGCATATGGGTTTACATCAATGTGCAAGTGTGTGTTCATGTATTTGTGTGCTTATTTGTGTGTGTGGATATGTATGTTCATGTGTGTGTGCTTTTGTGTGTGTGTGTGTGTATGAGTGTGTAAGTGCATTCACTTTTGAGTGCTTGGGTACACACTTGTGTGTGCATGAGTGCACATGCACATGTGTGCATGTGTGTGTGTGTGTATGTGTGTGTGTATGTATAGAAGTATGTGTGTATGCATGTGGATGCATGTGTGCTTGCATATATGTGTGTGTGACTGTGAACATATCGACATGAGCATGCATGTGTGTGTGTATCAGTGCATATAAATCTGTGGCTACTTGTGCATGTGTGTGTGCTTGTGTTCATGTGTATGTTTTCTTGTTTGTTGGTGTGTATTTGGGTTTGTGCATATGTGGTTGTGCTTGTGTGTGTGTGTGCATGTTCAAGCATGTGTGCATTGGTAAGAGTGGGTGTCAGTATAGTTGTGTGTATGTGTACATGTGTGTGTGCATGTGTGTTCATATATATATGTGTTCATGTATGTGCGTTTGCATGTGTGTGCATGTGAGTTTGTGTGTCTATGTACATGTTTGCATTTAAGTGTGTGAGCATGTTTTTATGTGTGTGCACATGTGTGCGTGTATGCTTTTGTGCATTTATGTATATTTGTGCACATGTGCATATGTGTGCATGTGTTTGTGTACACATGTGTACTTGTGCGCTTGTGTGCATGTGTGTGTGTACATGCATATTGTTCTGCATGTGTGTATGTGTTCTATGTGGGTGTGCGTGGGTGTGTGTGTATGAATGTGTATATTTGTGTGTCTGTGTGTGTAAGTGTCTACATGAGTGCATGAGATTGTGTGCATGTTTCTATGTACATATGTGTGTATAAGATATTGTGTGTTACGCATGTTTGTGCTTGTGTGTGTGCACAAGTGTTCAAATGTGTATCTTTATGTGTGCATGTGTGTTCATTCTCATTTGTGAGCTTGCATGTGGTCGCATGTGTATGTAGGTGTGTGTGTGGCAATGTGTATGTTTGTGCATACGTCTGTGTGTGTGTGTGATCTTATGTGTGCAAATATGCATGCTATGTGTGTTTTTGTTTGTGTGCATGTGCATGCATGTGTGTGTATGTGTGCATGTTTGTGTATTAGGTGTATGTATGGGCATGTTTTCTCGTATTTGTGTTTGTGTGCACAACACAAACACACACACACACACACACACACACACATATATATATATACATATATTTGTGTTTGTGTGTATGGGTGCATATACAAACATGTCTGTGTGAGTGTGTGTACACATCTATGTGTGTGTGTGTGTTTGCTCATGTGTGTAAGAGTGTGTTGGTGTGTGTGCATTTGTGTGAGTGTGTGCATGCATGCATGTTTGAGTGCATGAGGACACATGTGTGTGCATGTATATGTGTTTTTACTATGTGAATGCATGAGAGAGTGTGTATTTGTGTTTGTGTATGCGCTTATGTGTGCATGTCTGCGTGTGTATACATGTGTGTGCATCTGTTTGTGCTCATGTGTATGTGCATGTTTGTGTGCATGTGTGTGTGTGTGAGTGTTTGTGTACATCTGTGTGTGTTCGTGAATGTTCATATTTTTGTGATATTAGTGGTGTGCATGTGCATACATGTGTTTTTGCATATATGTGTATGTGAGTGTGTGTGAGTGTGTGTCTGAATGCATAAGCATTTTGGATGTGTATCTGCATGTGTGTGTGTGTGTTGTGCTTGTGTGCTTGCTTGCATGTGTCCATGTCTATGAGTACATACATATATGTATATACATGTGTATGCTTGTGTGTATGTTGCTTGTATGGTTGTGTGTGTGTGTATGCATGTGTGTATGTGTGTGCATGCTATGTGTATGCAAGGGCATGCATCTATGTACCTTTTTGTGTACATGTGTCTATGTTTGTACATATGTGTGCTTGTAAATGTGCATGTGTTGGGTGCATGTGCAAGTGTGTGTACATATGCAATTGGGTATGTGCATGTTTGTGCCTGTGAGTGCATGTGGGTGTGTGTGGATATGTCTATGCATATACATATATATATATATATATATATATATATATATATATATATATATATATATATATATATATATATATATATATATATATATATATGTGTGGATATTTATGTGTATGTGTATGTAGGTTGTGTGCATGCTAATGCACACATAAGGGTGGGTATATGTGTGTGTCTGTTTGTGTGTGCATGCATGTGTGTGTGTGTGTGTTTGCAAGTTTGTGTGCATGTGTGTATGTATGTGTGTTGTTGCGTGTGTTTCTGTGTGTGTGTGTGTGCATGTCTATGAGTGTGTGTGCATATTGTGCATATTCATGCATTTATGTGTGTACATGTGCACATGTATCAATGTGTGTGGGTGCATGTGCAAGTATTTGTGTATGCATGTGTGCATGTATATGTGAGTGTTAATGTGTGTGCACATGCATGTGTGTGTTAGTGAAATTATGCATCTATGCATGCACATGCATGTGTGTGTGCATTTGTGTGTATGCATATGCATATGTATGCATGTGTGTGTGTATGCACATACATGTGCATGTGTGCATGCTATTGAGTCTGTATGTGCATGAGTGCATGTGTATGTTCATGTGCATGTGTGCATGATTATGTGTGTATGTGTGTGCATGTAGGCGAGTGCATGTGTGTGTCTGTGCATGCATGATCATGAGTGTGTACATTCCTGTGTGCATGTACCCATATGTGTGAGCTTGTGTGTATGTATGATCATGAGTGTGTACATGCATGTGTGTGTCTATGCATATGTGTGAGCTTGTGTGTATCTACGTAGATGCATGTGCATGTATATGTGTGTGCATGTCTATGCGTGTGTTTGTGCATGTTATGTATGTTGTTGTACATATGTGTATGTGTACATACATGTTTGTGTGTGTCCTTATATGTGTGCATATGACTATGTACATGTGTGTGTGTGTGTGTGTATTTTAGTGGATGTATGTGTGTGTGTATGTGTGTGCATGCAAGTGTGTGGGAGCATGTGCCTATATATGCATGTAAACTTGTGTATATGTGTGTGTACATATTTTTTGTGTGTTTGTGAGTGCATGTGTGCATGCATATGTCTATTTACATGTGTGTGTTTGGGTTATTCTATGCATTTCTACATTGTTTATGTCTATTTGTGTGTTTACATGTGTACGTGTGTATATATGTATGTGTGCATGCATTTGTGTGTTTCTATGTTTATGCATGTGTTCGTACGTGATTTTGTTTGTGTGCATATTCATGCGTGTATGTGGATGTACTTGTGTTTGTCAACATGTGTGTATTTGTGCATGCATTTGTGTGTTTGTATGTACGTGCTTGTGCATGTGTATGTTTGCATGTGTGTATGTATGTGTTTGTGCATGTTTGTGCTTTTGTGTGTGTGTGTGTGTGCATGTCTGTGTGCATGCGAGTGTGTGTTTGTGTGTGCATGTGGGAGTGCCTATGTGTGTGTGTCTATGTGCACATGCATGTGTGTGCCCTTGTTTGTTTGTGTGTGGCTATGTATGTGTGCATTTGCATTCTTAAGGAAGTGTACCTATATGTAGGTGCACGTATTTGCATGGCTATGCATATGCATGTATGTGTGTGTGAGTGAATAGGTTTGTGTTTGTGTGCCAATGGGTGGAGTTTGCACATGTGTTGTGCTTATGTACATGTGTGTGAGCATGTATAGATGTGAGTTTATGTGTGCAAGAGTGTGTGCATGTGCCTTTGTGTTAACATGTTTGTGCCCATGTAGGTGCATGTTGGTGTGCTTGTGTGTGTGCATGCATGTGTGTGCTTGTATGTGCATGTGCATACACATTTGTGTGTATTTATATGTACTTTTTTGTTCATGTTTGGGTGCATGCATTCGTGTGTGAGTGCATACATGCATGCATGTGTGCTGCATGCATATGTGTGTGTGTGTGTTTGCATGGGTGTGTGTGTGTGTGCATGTAAGTTTGTGCATATATGAATATGTGTATGCTCATGTTCATGTGTGTGTGTGTACATCTGCATATGTGTATGTGTGTGTGCATGCTCTTGCATGTGTGCTTTTTTGTATGCATTTATGTGTGTGATTGTGTGCACAGAATTACAGAAGTAATCATGTGCATATGTGATGCATGTGCATGTGTATGCATTTTCAAGTGTGTGTGTACGGGTGTATGGGTGAGTGCATACACTCTTTTGTGTGAAAGTGCATTGGGTTTGTGCATGCATATATCTGTGTGTGTTTGTGCATGTGTGTGTGCAAGCATATGAGTATGTGTCTGTGTGTTCGTGCATGCTCACGTGCAAGCGTGTGCATGTGTATGCATTTATATGCATGCACATGTGTGTACATGCATGCATGTAGGTGAATGTGTGTGCATGCATTTTTGTGTGCATGTGCATATGTGTGCATCTGTATACTTGAGCAAGTGTATGTGTGCATGTTTTTGTTTATGTGTGTATATGTATATGTGTATGTGCATGTTCAAGGGGGTGTGTATATGCTTGTGTGCGTATGTATGGATGTGGGTGTGGGAGTTGGTGTGAGTATGTGTGCATGTGTGTGTGCTTTGTGTGCATGTGAATGCATTTATGTACTTGTCTATGTGTGTTTGTGCTCATGTGAGTGTGTGCATTTGTGCATGCGTGTGTATGCGCATATGTGCGTGTGTATGCGCATATGTGCGTGTGTATACTACATGAGCATTTGCAAGGGTGTGTGGGTGTGTGTTGGTGTGTGTGTGCATGTGCACATGTGTTAATGTTTTTATGTGTTTGCATGTGTACATGTGTGCATATGTTTGTGTTTGTGTGTATGTGTGCACTCATGCAAGTGTGCACATGTGCCTTCGTGTGTGAGTGTGTGCATGTGTATGTGTTGCATCGACAAGTGCATGCATGTGTTGGTGTATGTGTGTGTGTGTTTTTGTATTTATAAATGTATGTGTGCACACGCATGCACGTGCATTAATGCTTTTGTGCATTTGCATGTGTGCATATGTTTGTGTGAGAATGTGTGTACATGCACGTAATCTTATTTGTGGATGTGAGTGTGTGTGTACATGCTTATGTGTACATGTGTGTGCAAGTGTGTATGTGTGGTTGTGCAGTGCATGCATATACATGCGTTTGATTCTATGGCTTTACGTGCATGTGTATTTGTGCACATATGAGAGTGTGTGTGTGTGTGTGTGCACATATGTGCATGTGTGTGTGTACACTTGTCTATAAGGGAGTGTGTTGGTGTGTGTGCATGCATATGTAAATGCATGTGTACATGTGTACAAACTCACAGATGTACACATATGTACACTTACACACACATACACATACATGCAACAACACAGACACACACAAGTACATACATGCATGCAAAAAACAACACACATGCACACACACATAAACACACACACATACACACAAAAAACACATGCACACATCATAACACATACATGTGTACAAGCACACAAGCACACCTGCACACATGCACACAACAGACATACAAACATGTACATGAGCACACATGCATGCTCATGCACACAAATACACATCCACCCTCACTTGCATGCAAACATAGCATGGACAAACATGCACTTACATTGTCTTGTACACAGACACTTGCATACATGTACACACACTAACACACATACACACACACACACAAAGACAATCACACGCACATACACAAATATGCCCAAGCACATGTACACCCACACACACTCATCGACGCACACACATATAGTGCAATGCACTCTAACATGCACCAAACTCACATGAATCCCTACACATGCATGCACACCCATACATGCAAACACACAACCACTCACACACCCAAGCACACACACATGCACACACACACTCACATACACATAAAACACTTACACAAAACATGAAAATGGATAAAAACACACAAATGCACAAGCACACAAAAACAAACTCACACCCACAAACACTTGCATGCACACATAAGAATGTGCATGGGTACACATAAACACATGCACACATCCACACAAAGAGAAAACAAACAACACACAACTGCTCACACACTCACACTTACATGTGTGCATAGACACTCATATACACACATACACACAGTCATGCACACATGCACATTTATACACACACATACACACATGGACATACATACACACAAACACCCACACCCACACATCTACACACTTACACAACACACATACACAAGCATCCACAAACACATGCAAGCACACACACACACATTTGCACACACACGAACACATATAGAGATGTAAACATACACAAACACATGCACATACACATACACACATGCGTGCATAAACATAGAGATAAACCTATATGCACTCATACAGATGCACACACAACACACACACATAGATAAACCCTCATGCATGCACACTCACACACAAACACACATTTGCACACATAAGCAAACATACATATGTGAACACCCATACACACATGCATGCACACCCACCTACACACACATCCATGCTTGTACGCTTGCATGGCACACACACATGCATGCACCAACATGTACACACAAGAACAACCATACACATAAGTACACACACACACACGCACAAAAGCACACATAAGCACACGCACATACATGCTCATACACATACACATGTGCATACATACACACAAGAATGCACAGTCGAATGCATGCATACATGCACACATACAGACACATGCACTGCATACACAGACATGCATGCATGTATACACACACATGCATGCATGCTTAAGTAAACAGATGTGTGCATAAGTTGACATGCATGCACACATGCACTTGCTTACACAAACACACACAGATGTAAGCACACACATGAACACCCACAAGCACATGCACAAAGAAGCTCACACACATACATAAAAAGCTAGACATGCACACACACACATGTGTGTGATGACACAAACATATGCACATGCATGCATAGACACTTGCACAAGCACACTTGCTCATAAACATAGACATAAATGCAAATGCATCTGTACATACACACACACATATACAACCGCTCACCCACACATCTTTACCCATGCACACATGCGCATGCACTCATACATAAACACACATGAACATGAATGCACTCATATGCACACATGTGCACAAACACAAACACAGACATGCATGCACATGCAGAGATGCACAAACACACACATTCTTGTACTCAACCTCACACACATGCACATGAATGTATAAGCACACACTTAAATGCACACATATAAGCACACATGCAAGCACACAACCTCATACAGGCATGAACACCCACATGCACACACACACACACACATGCAATTGTACACATATATGCATGCACACAAGTGCACACACACAGACATGTATGCATACAAAAACACACTCACACTGTCTCTCACACACACATACATATAGACATATGCTCATGCAAATACACACATGTGCATACACACGAATATAAACTTGCACACACACCTACACACACATGCACATACATAGACACACACACATATGCACATAGCCACAATCACTCATAAAACATGCAAGCATACAAAAATGTACAAACACATATTCCCATGCATATCTATGTGTTTGTACATATGTATGTCTATATGTGTGCATGTCTCTACATGTCTATTTATGTGTGCACCTATGAGTGTGCGTGTGTTTGAGCTAAGCATACATGTGTGTATATGTATGTTGTTGTATTGTGTGAGTGCTGCACCTATGCATGTGTGCATGTGCATTTGTGTGTATGCTAATGTGTGT
The DNA here is from genome assembly GCA_023846275.1 of Vanilla planifolia. Taxonomy (NCBI): domain Eukaryota; kingdom Viridiplantae; phylum Streptophyta; class Magnoliopsida; order Asparagales; family Orchidaceae; genus Vanilla; species Vanilla planifolia. The sequence goes on along the minus strand of JAIUJO010000393.1, from coordinate 341,919 downwards.
TTGTATGTGTGCTTATGCATGTGTATGTACATATGAATGCATGTTCTTATGTGTTAAGTGAGGGGCACATATATGTGCATGTGTGCTCATTTGTATGTGTGGTTGTGCATATGGATGTGTGTAGATGTGTCCATGTGTGTGTCATGTGTGCATGCTCTTACATATGAGTGTTTGTGCATGCGTGTGCCGGTTTATTTAAGTATGGGCATGCATGAATGCATGTGTGTGTGCATACATGTTTGGGGGTGTCTAATGTTGGTGTTTGTGTCTACATGCATGTGTGTGTGAGTGTAGGCATGCACATGTGTGTGTAAGTGAGTGCATTGGTGCATGTGTGGGTGTGTGTGTTCTTGTGCATGTGCATGCATGCGTGCTTGTGTGTGTGTGTGTATGCATACATATTTGTCTATGTAGTGCATGAACATGTGCATGTGTGCATACGCATTCCTTTACACTTGTGTGTGTGTGTTCATGTATACACCTGTGTATATGTGTCTGTGCATGTGTGTGTATGTGATTTTATGTGCATGTGCATCTGTGTGTGTGCATGTCTATGTGCATCTCCATGTGTGTAGGCAAGTGCTTTTGAATGTATAGGAATATGTGTGTGGTTTCTATGTGCATGTGTGTGTGCCCATGCACATGTGTGCTTGTGTGTGTGTGTGTGATATTATGTGTGTGCATGCATTTATGTGCATCGATGTGTGTATGTGCACTTGTCTGCACATGTGTATGTCTATGTGTCCATGTGCATACTTCTATGTATGTAAATGTCATTGTGTGTGTGTGTGGGTGTGTGTGCATGTGTTTCTACATGCATTTATGCATATGCGTGTATCCATGTGGGTGCTTGCATTTACATGTGATTGTACATATATGTGTGTATGCATGTGTCTCTATGTTCATATGTGCGTTTGTTTGTATATGTGTGTGCATGTTTGTATTTTTCTGTGTGTATTTGAATGTATATTTGTTGGTGTGTGTGTGCTATGTGTTTGAATATGTGTGCACATGTGTGGGTGTGTATGTGTGTATTTATGTTTGTGTGTGCATATGTGTGTGAGCATATGAGCATGTCCATGAGTGTGTGTGTGGTGCAAGTATATTTGGATGTGTGTGCTCGTGTGTATTTTTGTACCAATGTGTGTACATGTGTATGTCTGCCTATGTGTGTGTTTGTGTGTATGCATGTGTTTGTGACATATGCACTTATTTGTACTTGTGTGTGTGTGTGTGATTATGCATATTAGCCTTTATGTATGTGGCTGTGTGTGTGCATGTGTGTGTGCGATTATATTTTTTTTGAATGTGTGTGCATGTGCATTTCTATGTGTGTGTATGAATGTGTCTATGGGAATGTGTATGTGAGTTTGTGTGTGCTCATGTGCATGTGTGCATGTGTGTGTTCATGTTCATGTGTGTGCGTGCATGTGTATTTGCTTATGTGTCATGTGTGTGCATTTGTGCATACATATGTGCATATGAGTGCCTTTCTATGTGTGTTCATATTCGTGCCTGTGTGTCCATGTGTATGTGCTTATGTGTTGTGAGTGTGCATTTGTGCATGCATATGTGCATATGAGTGCCTTTGTGTGTGTGTACATGCACATGCATGCTTGTGTGCAAGTGCATGTGTGTGTATGTATCTATATGTGTGTGAGTGCATATGTGTGTATCTGTGTGTACATGTGCCAGTGTATTTCAGCATATATATGCATGCATGTGTGTATGTGTGTTTGTCTATATATGTGAATGTGCACATATGTATGTGTGTATTTATGTATGCATGTGCATGCGTGTGCAAGTGTGGATGCATGCGTGCATACCGATGTGTTTGCATTAGCATTTGTGTATGTGTGTCAATGTGTGTGTGTCTGTGTGAGTGTGTTTTTGTGCATGTGTGTACTCTTGTGTGTGCACATGTCTATATGACTATATGTGTGCATATGAGTATGAGTGTGCATGTGCATGTGCTTGTGCATGTACATGTATATGCATGTTCTTATGCATGTCTGTGCATGTGTGTGTCTGTGTGGCTAGGTGCATGTGCCTAGATGTGTGCTTATTTGTACTTGTGTGTATGTGTGCACTTGTATTGTGCACCTATGTTTACTTGTGTTCTTGTGCATGCATAGGTGCATGTATGTGAGCATGCAGTGTGACCTTGCAAGCATCCATATGTGTGTGTATGTGTGTGTGCATGTGTGTATCTATTTGTGTGTGTGTTTGTGTGTCTATTTTTCACACATGTTATTGTATACAAGTGTGTGAGTGTGTTGTGTGTTTATATGCATTTGTGTAGGTGTACATACATGTGAGTGTGAGTGCATGTGCATATGTGTGTGTGTGCATGCATGCAGGTGTGTATGGCTGTGCATATGTATATGTGTGCATGTGTGTGTGCTCGTGTAAGTGTGTATCTATGTGCATGTGCACATTTGCTTACACACGCATGCATACATTTGATAGTGTGCTTGCATAATTACGTTTGTCTACTTGTGTGCTTATGTGTAATTGTGTACATGTGTGTGTGTAAGTACATGTGTGTGGTTGTGTATGTACATGAATGCGTGCACATGTGCATTGGTGCTTATCTAACTTTATCGTGTGTGTGTGTGTGATTGTATGTACTTTTCTATGTGTGTGTGTATGTGTGTCCATGTGCATGTCTATGTGTGTATGCATGTGCATTTATGTAAGTGTCCATGTGTGTGCATGTGCATGTGTGAGATTATATGTGTGTAGGTGTGTGTGCATGTTTGTGTGTGTTTATGTGCATGTGCTTTCGCATATGCATTCATGTGCATGTGTTCCTGCATGAGTGTGTGGCAATGTGTGGGTGTGTATTTGTGGATGTGTGTGTTCATATACATATGTGTATGTGTGTGTGTGTGTGTCTCTATGTACATGTGCATATGTGTTTGTATGTGTGTGTATGCATACCCATGCATTTGCATGCATGCATGTGTGTGCATGTGTGTGTGCCTGCTTGTGTGCATGTGTGATTGTGTTTGTGTTTGCATGTGTGTGCTGACGCATGTTTGATTTCCTCTAGGTGTATGTATGTGTGTGACTATGTTTGTGCTTATGTGTGCATGTGTGTGTTGTTGTGTGCACACATGTGTATGTGTGTGTATGTCTATGTACATATGCATGTGTGCATTTATATGTATATCTACAATCATGTGGGTTTGTTTGTGTGTGTGTGTGTATGTGCATGTGTGTGTGTGTGAGGGGTGTGTGTGTGTATGCATGTGTTTGTGCTTATTAGTGTGCACCTACTTACATAAGTGTGTGTATGTGCACATATGCACAAGTAGGTATGTGTGTCTGTTTGTTTTTGTAGGTGTATTTGGTTATTCATGTGTGTGTGCTTGCATGTGGATGACTATGTTTGTGTTTGTGTGTGATTATGCATGCATGCATATGTTTATGTGTGTATGTATGTGTGTGTTTGTGCTTGCACATGTGCATCATTATACTTGTGTGTATACATGTGTATGCTTGTGTGTATGTGTGTGCATACATTTTTGTGTGCCTTGTGTTTACTTATCTATAAGCATATGTTTGCATATGTGTGCATGCATGTGTATGCAAGTGTATGTCCGTGTGTAGGTGAGTTTGTGTGTGTGTGCATATAAGTGTGCGTGTGCTACTGCACGCACATGTTTGTGCACATGTATTTGTGTGCATATGTGCATGTGTGCTTGTGTGTAAGTGTGTTTGTGTGTGTGTATGTTCATCTACGTGTGCACATGTGTGACTTTGTTCCAATATGCATGTGCATGTTTGCATGTATATGTGTGTTTATGTGTAAGTGCATGAGTGTGCATGTGAGTGCAGGCACACATGTGTGTTTGTGCATGCACATGTGTGCATATCATCGTGTGTGCATGTGTGTGTATGTGGTTGTGATTGTCCATGCAAGTGCATGTGTATACGTGCATGTGTATTTGTATGTGCATTTTTATTTGGGCATGTCTGTGTGTGTGCGTGTGTGCAAGAATGTTTGTGTAGGTGTGTTTATGCAATGCATGCGTATGTGTGTGTCTGTACACTCACACAAGTTTGTGTGCTTATGCATGTGTGTGCATGTATGTGTGTCCACTTGTGTGTGTGTGCTTGTGTTTATGTTTGTGTGTGTCTAACTGAGGGTGCATGTGTGCTTGCATGTGTACGTATGCATGTGTACAGGTTTGCATGTGTGTGCATGTGTGTGTGTGTGTATGAATATGTTTATGCATGTGTGTCTGAATATGTGTGTGTGTGTGCATGTGTGTATGCATGCACAAGTATGTGTGTGCATGTTGGTGTTGGTGTATGTGGGTGTTTGTGCATGCATGCATGTGTGTGTTCATGAGTTTGTGTGTGTGTGTGTATGAAAATGGGTGTTTACATGTAAGTAAATATGTGTGTAGGTGCATTTTTGTGTTTGTTCTTGTGTGTGCATGTGTGAATGTATGTGTGTGTCTGCATCTGTCTGCATTTATGTGTGTGTGGGTTTGCATACATGTTTGTGTGCATGTGTGTATGTGCATGCATATCTACATGTGTGTAGGTGCATTTGTGCGTACACTTCTATATGCATGTGTGCTAGTTCATATACATGTTTGAGTGCATGCATGTTCCTATGCATACATGTATGTGTGCATATGTGTGTGCATGTGCATTTGTGTTGATGTGTAAGTGTGTGTGTATCTGTGTGCATGAGTTTGTGTGTTTGTGTGCATTTGTTTGTGCATGTGTGTGTATGCATATGTGTGAGTGTCTATGCGAGTTTGTGGACATGTGTGTGCACATAGGTGTGCATGTGTTCTTGTCAGTGTGTGTGTGCATGTTTTTGTGCATGTGTAAGCATGTGTGACTATGTGTTCATGCATGTGTTTATGCATTTGTGCATGTGTGTGAGGATGTGCTCATGTGGGTGCACTCAAGCATGTGTGTGTACATGTATATATGTGTGTGCGATTGAATATGTGAGCATGCGTGCATGTATGTGTACATGCATGTGCATATTTGTGTGTGTGTGTGCATGTGTGCATATACTTAAATGTGTGTTCAAATACTTGTGCATGTGAGTGTGTGTGTGTGCATATGCATGCATGACTACATGTGTGTATGCATGTGCATGTGTTGGTACGCATGTGTGTGCATGTGAATGCATTGCTATGTGTCTGTGTGAATGTACAAGCTTGTGTGGATTTGTATTTGTACACATATGTGCATATGATTTGTGCATGTGTGTGTTTTTGTGTGCATTGGTACTCAAGTGTGTGTACAATAGCTTTTGTATGCGTAAGTTCGTGCATATATGTGTGCTCGTGTGTCTATCCCTATGGACGTGTGTGCATGTATGAGTGTGTGCATGTTCCTGTAAATGTGTGTGCGTGTGTGTGTGCATGTGCGTGTGGGTGCATGCTTGTGTAGGTGTGCATATCTATGTTTTTTCATGTTTGTTAGTGGGTGTATGTATATGAACATGTTTATGTGTGTGCATTTGTGTGTGTTTGTATGTACATGTGCTTATGTGCATGTGTGTGTGAATTCATGTGTGTGACTTTGTACATGTTAGCATGTGTGCATGCATGTATGCATGTAAGTATATGTGTGTGTCTATGTGCATGAATGGCCATAAGTGTGTGTGGGTGTGTGTACATGTTTTTGTATTTTTGTATGTGTTTGTCTATGTGCATGTGTGTGCACATATGGATGTGTGTGTGCATCTCTATCTGCATGTATGTGGGTGTGATCATGTGTGTGTATATGTGTGTGTATGTGTGTGTGCGTGCATCGTGTGTGCATATGTGTTTACATGTGTAAGTGCATGTGTATGTGTGCACATATGAATCAGTGTGTGTAGCAGCATGTATGTGTGTGAGTTTGCTCCTATACATGTGAGGTTGTTTGTGTGGGCATGCATATGTGTGTGTGTGCATGCCTGTGTGTGTGCATATGTCTTTGTGTGTGCATAGGTGAGCTTTTGTGTATACATACATGTGTGAGTGACAGTGTGCGAGTGTGCATGTGCATGTGCATGCATGTATGTATGCTTATGCGTTACTATGTGTGTGCACTCGTGTTGGTGTGTGTGTGTGTGTGCATGTGACTATGTGTGTGTGTGCTTGTGTGTGATGTGTGTGTGCACATGTGCGTGTTCTTCTTTGTGTACATGTGTGTGCTTATTGATGTGCTTCTGTGTTTGTGTGTTAATACAGGTGTATGTGTGTGTGTTGGTGTGTTGATATAAATGTGTGTGTGTGTGTGCTTTTGCTCTTATTTGCATGTGTGTGTGTGCCTATGTATGTATGTGTGTGTATGTGTGTGCATATGTGTGTGTATTTTTAGGTGTGTGTTGGTGTGCATCCATGTGCACATACATTTATGCTATTGGGCATATGTTTCTACTTGTGTGCCTACATGCATGTGGACATTCATGTGTTCATGTGAGTCTGCTTCTATCTGTGTGTGAGCATACCTATGTGCATGTGCATGCATGTGTTTATCTACGAGTGTGTGTGTGTGTCTGCACTCGTGCTTATGTGTCTACGTGTGTCTACACTTGTGCGCATGTATGTGAGCTTACATTTGTGCATATATTTTTTTGCATGTGCTTATGTGTGTGTGTGAACACGCATTTATGCACATGCATATGTGTGTGTATATGGATGTGATTTTTTGTACATGTGAATGTGTGCATATGTGTGCTTGAGTGAGTGCGTTGATGCATGTGTGTGTGTTCATGTGTTTGTGTGCAAGTGTATTTGTGTGTGTACATGCACGTGTGTGTTAATATGTGTGTGTGTTTGTGAATGCACATGTGCTTGTGTGCATGTTTGTGTGTGTGTGTGTGCTTGTGTGCATCCTTGTGTGCTCATGTGTTATTGTATGTGTGTGTATGTGCATACCTATGTGCATGCATACGTATATTCAAGGTCATGTATGTGTGTATATTTTTTGTATGCATGTGCATCTACGGGTGTTTATGGGTGCATGCATGTGTGTGTGTGTCCATGTATGTATGTGTGTGTATGTGTATAGGTGTTTATGGAAGTCTTTGTCATATGTGTATGCATGCGTTGTGCACCTTTGCATGCATGTGTCTATGTATGTGTGTGTGAGTGAGTACATGTTTGTGTTGTGGGTTTGTGTATGCATGTGTGTGTTTATGTGAGTTTGTGTATGCTTGTGTGTGTGTATGCATGAATTTGTGTGCATGTGCATGAGTGTGTATGCATGAATGCATGTGTTAATGTGTGTGTGAGTGTTTATGAATGCATGTGTGCTTATGTACATGTGTGTGTGGTGCATATGTGTATGTGTGCATGCAATTGTGCTCATGTGTTGTTCTTTGTGTGTGTGTGTGCATGCCTGTGTGCATGCATGCTTATATTCATGGGCATGTGTGTGTATTTTTTGGTATGGATACATGTTTAAGGATGTGTGTGGGTCTGTGCATGTGTGTGTATGTGTGTGTGTGTTTTTAAGTGCATAGATATGTTTGTAAGTCTCTGTGTGTGTGTGTATGTGTGTGTGTGTGCGCTTACATTTGCATGTGTTTATCTACATGTGCGTGTGTGTGAGCGAGTGGATGTTTGCTTGTGGGAGTGTCTGTGTGTGCTTACATGTATGTGTTTGCAATTATCGTGTGCATGTGTGTGTTGATTACATATGTGTGTGTGTGCATGCATGCATGTGTGTATGTGTATGGGTGTATGCATATTCATATGTTGTGCGTGTATGCATGTAAGTGTTCATGCAAGTATGTGTGTGCTTACGTGTGTGCTTATATGTATGCTTGTGAGTGTGTGTTTTTACGTGCATGTGCATGTGCATGTGTGTGTATGTTTGTGAGTACATGAGTGTGTATTTGTGTGTGCATGCATGTTTTTGTGTGTGTTTGTATTTGTGTGGCATTGTGCATGTGAGTACATGCACGTGTGTCTGTGTTTATGTGTGAGTACATATGTATGTGTGCGTTGGTGTGCATGTGTGGCAGAGTGCTTCCACATATGTGTGCAGGTGCATATGCATTTGCATTTGTGTCTATGTTTTTGAGCATATGTGTTCGTGCATTTATCTGTGCGTGCATGTGCATGTGTTTGTATAGTCATGCACAAGTGTGTGTGCATGTGTCTTTCTGTGTATGCGTTAAAGCATGTGTGAGCATATGGGTGTGCATGTCTATGCCTACATGTCTGTGTGTGTCTGAGAGAGAGAGAGTGTGTGTGCGTGTGTGCATGTCATCTTGCACATCCATGTGTGTATGTGAGCATGTGTGCATGTGTGTGTACATATGTGTGAGTGTGTTCATGTAGGCATGCGTGTGTGTGCATGTGTATGTGATGTATGCGTGCATGTGCATGTGCATTCGTTCGTGCATTCTTTTGTGTGTGTGTGTGTGTGCACATGCGTACGTGTATGGGCATGTATGTGCATGTGCATGTTTGTGCTTTTTATGCATGTGTGTGTGTGTCTACTTGTGTGCTTGTTTGTTCTTGTGTGTGTATGTGCATTAGTGCATGTGTGTGTGTGACATGCAAGTGTGCAAGCATGCATGTGAGTGTGGGTGGTTGTGCATGCATATGTGTGTATATGGTATTCGTGTATGTTTGTTTGCTTATTTGTATGCATGTGAGTGTGGGTGGGTTTATGTGTGTGTGTTGTGTGTGCATGTGTATGAGTGCATGTAGGTGTAAGTGTGTGTGTGTGGATGTGTGTGCTTCTGCATGTGTGTTCATGCATATGTGTGTGTGTGTATGCATATGCATATGTGTTTGCATGTATGTGTGTGTGTGTGTGTGCATATGTATGTGTGCGTGTGTGCATATGTATGTGTGTGGGTGTGTGTATGTACCTATGTGTTGCCATGTGTTTTCATGTGTGTGCTTGTGCATACACAAGCATGGGAGTATATGTTCTTATGTTTGCATGCACGAACGAGTATGTGTGTGTATTTCTATGCATGTGTGTTTATATGTGTGTGTGTGCATGTGTGATTGTTTGTGTGCCTATAAGTGTGTCTATGTGGGTGCATCCAAGTGTGTGTGGGTGTGAATTTCTTTCTATGTGCATGAGTGTTTGTGCATGTCTATGCAGTTTAGTATTTGTTAGTGAGTGTTTACTACGTGTGTGAGTGTGTGTGTGTGTGCATGTGTGTGGTTATGCAAGTGTGTGTATGGGTGTGCACACATGCGCTTGCATTCGTTTGAGTGTGTTGTGCATGCATGAGTGCATGTCATTATGTGTGTGTGTGTGTCGATGAGTGTGTGTCAATATGCATGTGCTTGTGCATATGTGTGAATGTGCATGTGATTGTGTATGTGTGCATGTGTGTGTGTGTGAGTGTTTGTCTATATGTATGCACATGTCTGTGTGCGATGATTATGTGTGCTGTGCTTGCCTGCATGTAGGTGTGTATGGGTGTCTATTTGTGTGCGTGTGCATGTGTGTGTTTGCATGTGCATATGTGTGTGTGTGTGTGCATGTGTACATGTGTGCATATGCAATTGTAAGCATTAGTGTATATGAATGTGTGTTCCTCTCCTTTTGTTTATGTATTTATGCATGTTGGTGCACCATGTGTGTGTGTGTGTATGTGTTGTTTTTTGTATGAATGTATGTATGTCAGTCTGTTTGTGTCATTGCATGTATATGCAAATGTGCATATAAGTCTATGAGTGTTTATGAGTGTGTTTACATGTATGTGGGTTTGCATGTGTGTGCATGCACATGTGTGTGTGTGTGTGTGCATACATGTGTGGGGGTGGGGGTTGTAAGTGTTTATGCATGTTCTTGTATATGTGAGTGTGTATGCTTATGCCCTTGTATGTGTGTTTGTGTTTGTATTAATGTGCTTAGGCTTATACACACACATGTGTGTGTTTTTTTGTGTATGCAAAAGTGCTTGTGTGCTCATTGGTGTGGGATGCCTATGGGTGCATATGTGTGTTAGTTTGCATGTTTGTGCTCTTATTCATTTGTGTCTATATGCATGTTTATGTGCTTGTGTGTGTGTGTGTTTGTGTTCATGTATGTGTGTACATGTGTGTGTGCTTGCATCTATTCATAGATGCTTGTGTGTGTGTGTGCATTTTGTGCATATGTGTGTGTTATGTGTATGTGTGTGGGTATGAGTGTGTGTGTAAGTGCATGTGCATGTATGTATGTGTGTTTTCCTATGTAGATGTGCATGAATGTGTTTGGGTGCATGTGTTTGAGTGTCCACGCACATGTGCAAATGTGTGTGTGCTTGTTTGTTTGTGTTGTGTTTGCATGGGTATGTGCTTGCGTCTACACTTTTTTGTATATGCATGCTCACACATGTGTGTATACGTCTGTGTGCCTATGAGTATGTATGTGTGTTTCTATGCTCACGTGTGCATATGCACGTGTATTTATGTGTGAGTGTGTGTGGTTATTTGTGTTCTTACATGTGCATGCATGTTGGTGCATACAATTTTATATTGGTTTAAGTTTGTTTCTATGTGCATTTGTGCATGTCTATCCCTTTTTCTATTTGTGGAGAGTATTTTGTGTGTGTGTGTGTATGTGTGTGTTCATATGCATGTCTATGGTTGTGTGTGTGTGTGTGCATGGGTGCACATTCATGTGCATGCATTCATGTGAATGTGTTGTGCATGGAAGAGTGCATCACACTATGTGGGTGGTTGTGTGTGTCAACGGGTGTGTGTTAGTGTCCATGTGCTTATGCACTTTTGTGTATGTGCATGTGATTGTGTTTGTGTGTGTGTGTGTGTGAGCATGTTTGCATTCTTATGCAAGTATCTATGTGTAAGCGAGTGTGAGTGCATGTTTGTGTGTGCTATGCTTGCATTCAAGTAGGTGTGTGTGGATGTGCAGTTGTCTACATGGGTATGCATGCATGTACATTCATATGTGTGTATGCATGTGTGTGTGCATGTGTGTGTGCATGTGTGCTTGTATGTGTATGCATGTAAGTGTTAGGGCATGTGCATTTGTTTCTCTAAGTGTGTGTGTTTATGCATGTTTGTCCGCATTTGTGTGCATACATGTGTGTTATTTTTGCATGCATTTATGTATATGTGTGTTCGTGTTGTTGTGTGCATGCAAGTATATGCATGTGGGTCAGTGTGTCTACATGTGTGTGGGTTTAGATGTGTGTATGTGTGCATAAGAGTGGGGAGTGAGTGTGTATGTGTGCATGGGTGTGGGGAGTGAGTGTGTATGTATGTGTTTGTATAGTTATGCAACTGTGTGTGTGTTCATATATATGGGCATGTGCACATAAGTGTTTGTGTTTTTGTGCATTCATGTATGTGCATGTGTTCATTGGTGTGGTTGTGTGGGGGTGTTTGTTGATGCGTGTGTGTGTGTGTGCGTGCATGTGCATGTGTTTGTGCATGTGTATGTGTATGCATATATGTCCATGTTTGTGTGTGTGTGTGTTCATGGCTTCCATGCATTGGTGTATCTGTTTCTCTGTGTGTGTGTGTATGTGTGAATGTGCTTGTATGTATGTGTGGGTGTGCCTATGCATGTGTGTATGTATGCACAAGTGTGTGTATACATATAAGTGTCTACACATGTGTGGGTGTGTGTGTGAGCTCATGTGTGTGTATGTTTGTTTGAGCTGTGTTTGTGTGGGTGAAGTCCTGCCTATGCATGTGTTTGCATATGTGTGCCTGCACGTGTGTATATGTGTGTGTGTGTGTGTATGGGTGTGTGCAAGTGTATGTTTGCATGTTTGTGCTTGTGTGTGTATGTATACTCCTTTGTGTGTGTGTGTGTTTTTGTGGTGTGCATGTGTATGTTGCAATGTGCATTCAATTATGTGCATGAGTGTGTCATTATGTGTTTACATATGTGTGTGTGTGTGTATGTGTGTGAGTTTGTGAGTGTCAGTGGATTTGCATGTGTTTGCATGTGCATGTGTATGGTTGTGTGCATGTTTGCATGCATTTGTGTGTGTATATGTGTGAGCATATATTTGTGTGCATGTGCGTGAATGGATATGCATGTTTGTGAGTGTGTTAGTGTTTATTTGTTAGTGTTTGCGTGTGCACGAGTGCTTGTTTGTGCCATGTATGCACATGTGTGTGTGAGGGTACATGTGCATGTGTTTGTTAGTATGTACTATGATCTTATGTATGCATGTCTACGTGTGTGTGCGCATGAGCATGGGCATGCATGTTGTGTGTATGTCGATGTATGTGTGCATTTGCATGCGTGCCTATGCATACATGTGTGTGTGTCTTCATGTGTCTATTTCTAGGTGTGCAAATTCGTGTGTGCAAGTGTAATCACAAGAGCTTGTATATGTGTATGTGTATGTATTTTTGTGCATGTGCATGCGAGTGTGTAAGTGTGCATGTGCATGTGTTTGTGCATACATTTATGCATGTGCATGTCGATGTACATTTGTGTGCTTATGTTTGTTCTTACGTGTGTCCATGTGCATCTATGTATATGTGTGTGTACATGTGTGTATATGTGAGTTTGTGTGCATATGAGTGTGTGTGTGTGTGTGTGCATGTGTGCATGCTTGTGTACTTACACGAATCTTTGTGTAAGTGTGTATGTGCATGTGTGTATCCATGTGTTAGTGTGTGTGTGTGCAAACATATGCAAGGGTATTGAGTGTACAAGTCTATGTGCATGTGTGCCTACATGTGTATGTGTATGTGTCTATGCATGTGTGTGTGTGTGTTTGTAATTGTGTGTGTGAGCACTTATGCATGTGTTTGTGTGTGTATATCTATGTATGCATGCATCTTAGTTTGTGAATGTGTGTGTTTGTGCATTCATGTGTGTGTTTGTACATCTTTAGTGTGTGTTAGTGCATCCATGTGTGGATGCATTAATGCATGTGTGTGTGTTCCTACTTGTGTGTGTCTGAGTGCATATTTGAATGTTTGTGCATATGTGTGTGTATGCATTGTGGGTGTGTGGGTGTGCATGCATATGCATAAGGGTGTCTATGTATGTGTGCTTATGTATTGTTTGTGAGTTTGTTCATGAGTATCTATAAGTGTATGTTTGCATCTACATGTATGTGCTTGCGTACAAGTGTGTCTGTGCATGTTTGTGTTTGTACACATATGTATGTGTGAGTATGCTCTAATGCATGTGCATATTCACATACATGTGTGATAGGGTACATGCATATGTCTGTATATGAGTGTGCATGTGTGCGTGCACATGTGTGTGCAAGTGCATATGAATGTTTATTTGTGTGTCAATGCCAGTGGGCTTGTGTGCATGCATGTATTTGTACACTTGTGTGTGTGTCTGTGTGTGCATGTTTGCATGCTTGCATGCATACATTTTTGTGTGTGTGAGCAAGTGCATGTTCGTGCACATGTCTGTGTCCACGTGTGTGTGCACACATGTATATGTGTGTGAAAGTATGCATGTATGTGTGAGTGCATGTATGTGTGAATGTATTTGTGTGTGTGCATGTGTGTGTATTTGTGTGCTTTCATGTATGTGTGTGCATAAGGACACATACTATGTTTTGTGAGTGTATGTTTAAGTGCATGTGTACATGCATGTAGATGAGGATAGGCACATGTATGCATGTGTGCATGCATGTGTGTGAGTGTGTGCATATTTGTGTGTTTGTGTATGTATGTGTGTGGGCATGTGCTTATGTGTGTTTGTGTATGTGTGTGTGATTATGTAAATGTCTGTGTGTGCATGTGTTTATGTATGCGTGTGTATCTATGTGCAAGTGTTTGTGTGCAAGTGGCTACATTGGTACACATGTGTGTGCATGCATGCACATATGTGTGTGTACATGAACGTGTTTGTGCATGCATGTACATGTGCGTATTATGTGTGCATGTGTGTATGTTTAAGTGAGTGTATATGTGCATGTGTGCATCTCTATGTGTGGGCATGAGTGTGCATGGGTGTGTGTGTGTGTACATGTGTGTGTATTTACATGTGTGTGTTTGTGGATGTGTGCATGTCGACATGCAAGTGTGTGTAAGTATGCTTGGATGTGTGTGTATGTGTGTGTGCATGGGAGTGTCTATATGTGTATGCATGTGTGTTATTGTTGTTTGCATGCATTTGATTGCAGTTGTGTGTGTGTGTGTTTCTCTATATGCATGTACATGTTTGCATGCATCTTTATGCATATGTGTGTGTAGGTGTGCACATGTTTCAATTTGTGCATGTGTGTATGTGTGTGAGGGTGTACGTTTGTGCATGTGTGTGTGTGTGTGCTTGTGTATATATGTGCCTACATATGCATGTTTATGTGTGTATATTTATGTGTGTACATGTGTGCATATTTGTTTGTGCATGGGTATTCATGCATTTATGTGTTTGTGGGTGTTGGTGTGTGTGGGTGTTTGTATGTGTGCATGTGTGTATGTGTGTGCTTGTTTGTTTGTGTGTAAGTGGGTATACACATGTATGATTATTCTTGTATGTCTACATGTCTGTGCTTGTTTTTTCATCCATATGTGCATCTGTGCATGTATGCATGTGTTTGTATGTGTGCATATGCACATGCTAGTGTGTGTGCGTGTGTGTATGTTCATGCATGTGTGTGTGCATGTGTGTGCTAGTGCCACTTTTCTACGTGTGTTTGTGCATGTGTGTGTGCAAGTATGTATGTGCATTTGTATGTGTGTGCATATACATGTGCATGTGTGTGTGTGTGCGTGTGCATGTATGTTTGCATGTGCATCTCTTTTAGCATTCATGTGTGCATAAGTTTTGTGCAAGTGACAATGTCTGTGTGTGTATGTGTGTGCTTATGCATTTGTCTATGTTTGTAATGTTTGTGTGATTATGTATGTGTGACTATACATAGGCACATGAGTAGGTGTGTGTGTGTGTGTATGTATGTATGTGTGCATTTGTGTGTGTGTGTGCATGTGTTAGTGTGTGTGGGTGTGCATACTTGTTTGTGTGTGAATGGATGAGAGAGTGTGTATATGTGTATGAGTGTGTGCATGTGTGTGTGTGTGCATATGAATGTGTGTGAGAGTGAGTGCATGTGTTTGTGTGTTCATGTCTATGTTTTTGTGTGTGTGCATGCTCCCGTGTGTGTGATTTTATGTGTGCACGTGTGTGTGTACATGTGTCTTTGTGTCTGAGAATGTGCATGTGTCTATGTAGGTGTGTGTGCATGCTTTTGCATGTGTTTGTGTGTGTGTTTGTTAGTGCACATGTATGTGTATATTTGTGCGTGTTCGTAAGTGTGCATGTATTCGTGTGTGTACATGTCTGTGAGCCTATCTAGGTGCATGTCTGTGAGCCTATCTAGGTGCATGTCTGTGAGCGTTTGTGTGTACATATGTATTTCTATGCAAGCATATGTGCTTGAATGTGTGTGTGTGCTTATGCATACACATTCTGTGCATGTTTCTATACATGTGGCCATTGTTGTATATGTGCATATGCTTGTGTGCATGTGTCAATATTTGTATGTGTGTGTGCATGTGCACGTGTGTTCATGTGTGTGTATGTGAGTATAGGTGCATACATTTGTGTGTGTCATGTAAGTGTGTAACCATGTGTGCACATGTGTGTGTGTTGATGTTCGAGCAACTGTGTGTGCATCTACATGTGTGTATCTTTGCATGCATGTCCATTTGTGTGTCTTTAATTATGTGAATGCACATGTGTGTGTGTAAGTGCATGGGTGTATGCACTTATAAGTGTTTGAGTTGTGTGTGTGTGTGCATGTGTGTGCACATATGCATGTATGTGTGTGTGCATGTGTGTGCACATATGCATGTATGTATGAGTATGGTTGTGTGTGTGTAGGTATGTTTGCACATGTGTGTGCATGCATGCATGTGTGTGTGTGTGTGTCGGCATGTGTTGGTGTCGGTGCACTGTGCATGTGCGTGCATGTGCATGACTGTGAGCGCATGTGCAAGTGTGCGTGCATGTGTGTATGCATGCATGTGTGTATGAGTAAATTGCATGCATATGCACACATACTATAGGAACATGCATGCACATTCTCACTAACACACATGTACATATGCAAATATGCACAAGCATACACACACCCACATAAGTACACAAACACCCACACATAACCACTCATGCACACACACAAGTACACACACGCACACGTACCTACATACAAGAACATGCACACACACACACATGCACAAACATGCATGGACATACAAGCATAAAAGCACATGTATGCAAAAACAAACATGTAACCACACCTACTTACATGCACCACATGCACACAACCACACACATGCACACACATACAAACATAAACACATGGACACACACATGAACCCACACATGCATGCAAAGTGATACACATGCACTATGCACTCATGCAAACACAACCACAACTACATACATGCATGCACACACACACATGCCCAATCACAGGTTCACACATGCATATAGACATAAACACGCACGCATGCACACACATATACACACACAAACACACACATGGATGCATATGCATAAACACTCACACACCCACACAAACACGCACACATACATGCACACACACACACAAATTCACACATCCATAAGAGTGTGCAAGCGTACATGCACACAAAAACATACATGCACTTACACAAGTGCACATTCACCCAAACTTACATATACACTTGCACACACTCCGACACACACCTACATGCACTTCGACACGCACACATGCTTGCACCTTCACGCTTACCTGCACTCATGCACACATAAGAACACACATGCATATAGATGCAGACACATACACATGCATAGAAAAATAAACATACATGCAGACACACATGCAAAAATATAAATATGAGTACACACATGTGCATGCATAAGTACACCCATTCATGCACATACACTTGCACAACACATAGGCTTATGGATGTGCACACACACACACCTACACATATGCACAAACATACACACACATGCATACACAATCATGCACAAAGACATATGTGTACACACATGCCTACATACACATATAACCAGACACACCCACACATTAACATGAACACACAATCACACACACATATGGACATACACACACACACACATGCACACTCACACACACACATAGGCACATACCCACACACCTTCACACACACCCCAATAGACATAAACATGAATACATGCACACATATACTTACACATATACAAAAGCACACATACACACACACATTCACATGCATATGCATAGATGCACACACAAACACTTGAACACAAAAGCACACACTTACATATAGATGGGAACACATACACACAAACATAGGAAAACATGTACAAACACACATGCACACACAAGAATACAAGAACTTATAAGCACACACAAGCACTCGTGTGTGCATGCAAACACAAGAACATATGCACCCATGTTTGCATATGCACATGCACAAACATGCAAATACATAGGTACACAAACACACACATGTCCACGAACATGCATACATACACACACACACACCTACTCACAGGCATACACATATACAAATGCATGCACACACACACATGTAAATGCACACACATATGCACACCCACATGCATGCTTACACATGCACACATAACACGCACGCATAGATAAACCCACATGCATGCACACTCACATAGAAACACACATATGCATGCACAAGTAAACATACACACACATACACATTCAAAACCAGACACACGTGCATGTACACCCACTCACACACACACATACATGCATGCAAACAAATACACACACAAAAGCACACATGCACATACATTCTCATACATGCACAGATATGCATGCACACACATAAGCATGCACACATGAATGCACACACATGCATACATATAGACACATGCATCCATGCCAACACACACTCGCAAGTAATTGTACACACACATGCACACACACTCATGTACACACATGTGCAAAAGCTAACATGCATGCACATACACAATCAAACCCACATGCTTTGTGCACTTGCTCACACACACACACACACATAGACACACACATGCACACCCACATCTACCACACAAATATGCTCACATAAATACATAGAAAGGTAGAAATGCTCACATGCACACACACATACACACAATTGTGCATGATGACACAAACACATGCACGTGCATGCACAGACACATACATGCACACTTATTTACAAAAACATAGACACAAATGCAAATGCATATGCACCTTCACACACATGTGCAACTTCTCACACACACATGTGTACCCAGCACATATGCACAGTAGTCATGCATGAATACACATGCACTTGCACACACTCACATGCACACAAACACACATAAGCACATGCATGCATACACACACACACACACTCATGTACTCACATAAATAGCCACACATGCATGTTTAAACACACACTCACATGTAAACATATAAGCACACATGCAAGTAGACACACACGTACATGCACGCACACTCACAGACACACATACAAACACATGAACAAGGATGCACACATGCATGCATGCACATAACATAGACATATGCAACCATAAACATATATGCACAAAAACATAAGCATACACACATACATGCACACATATGCACACCTACACACAAACATGCACCCACTCACACACACATACATGTAGACACATGCTTATGCAAGTGCACACATGCACACAAACTTACACACACACCTACACACAAACACATACACACACACATGCACACACAAACACATGATCACACTCACAGACAAACATACACCCATAGGCTTGCACACACACACACACGCACACATCCATAGACATGGAAGCACATAAAAACATACACATAAACAAGCCCATGAACTTGTATACATGTGACAAGCATGCACACACATGGACAACAAAAAACACATGAGCACACATGCATGCACAAATACACACATGTAGACAAGCACACATGCATTCACAAACACGCACACAAGTGCACACATACACATACACCTACATTAGCACATGCACGAACATACACAAACATGCACATGCACACAAACACATGAACACACACATGCCTAATTACATACACATCAATGCACTCACATATGCAACAAGTGCACACACACATACACACTCACATGTACACAAAATCACATATGCAAATACACACATGTACACACACTATGTACATGCATAACCACATGCGCACACACACACATGCACATTCACAGACAAACACACACATTTACACTCATGCATATGCACAAACACACATGTATAAACTAAGGCACACACAAAGACACACATGTGGACACGCACACACAGATGCACACACTCATGGATACACACACGCATGCAAATGCACACACAAGCATCCACACACACAAATAAAAGCACACTCACATGAACAAACGAGCATAAACATGCATGTGCACCCACAAGCAAGCACACATGCCCAATAACACACATGTACATGCACATAAATGCATACCCACAAAGGCACACATACACACATCCATACAAACACACCCATCCAAGCAAACAAGAAAATAAAGACACACACGCATGTTTGCACCAACATACATACACGCATAGCAACATATGCATGCACTTACACTAGCACAAAAAAATAGATTTGCATGAACAAACACACACATACAAACACAAAGAATTGCACACATGTGTATACACACACATGAATGCACAAGAGCACACAGGAAGTCACACACACTTACACATAATCCTACACAAGCTCGCATGCACGTACACACACACACATGAGTGCACACACATACTATTGTATGAACATGCACACTTGCATGCACACACACACACATACACACACAATCACACACATATATGGACACACATACACACATATGCACACACTCAAACACATACAATGGGCCCACACACACATGTACATGCTTACACAGACAATTACAAATGTACACACACATATACATGTGCATGCACCTATATATACTAATCACATGCACACACATACACACATGCACATGCACTCACACACGCAAATAGACATGCACACATGATTGTACACACACATGCTCATACCTACACACATGCACATAGATAACTCACACACACACATCCATGCATGCACACACATGCACACATATGCACACATACACATATACAAACATGCACACACACACCCACACACATGCATGCATATAGACATAGACACACACTAATATACACACATGTACACACAGATGCCGACATGGACATAGTCACACATATGTATGCAAAGACACACAAACATATGCACACATAGATGCACACCTACACACATAGACATGAGCACATATAAAAACACACAAGCACACATGCACATACATGTATGCATGCACACACACACATGTGCATACATGCACCAAATTGCACCTGTTCAAATACATACACCCACTGACAAACATGGGGAAACAAAGATATGCACATACACACACACAACCATGCACACAGACAAGCACATCCACACATAGGCACATGCACAGACATGCACAAACACATATACATTCATATGCATGCACATAAATACACACATGCATGCACATATGTCCACAAGGATAGGCATGCAAGCACACATAAACACATGTACCCATGCACATACATGAACATGCACTCACACTTAAGTACCAATGCACATAGGCACATGCACATGAACAAATCATATTAACTCAGGTACAAACACACATGCATACCAATGCACATCCACATACACATACATGAGTACTCATGCATGCACACATGCACATTCACTCACACACATAGGTATTTGAACACACACTTAAGCATGCACACACAAAAACACAAGCATGCATGTACACACACAAGCATGCCCATGCACATACATAATTGCTAACACCTACCCACCCACATAAATGCACATATACATGCTCAAACACACCAACATAAGCACATCCCTACACATAAATACAGACATAGAATCACACACATGAATGCATCATCACACATACATGCATATGCACAAAAACACACACATATGTACACACACATGATCACACATTAAGATGCATACACACACTTGTAAAAAATAAAAATGCACTCACACACACACATAAATGCACACACACACACATACACATGCACATATATGCAGACAAGAACAAATGCACACAAAAACACACACTATCACACACATATGCAAACACACACACATTGACTCAAATGCACATGCACACACATATCTACACACATATGCAAGCACACATACATGAACACAGAAAAATTTGGGTGTGAACTAGCACACACACAAATGTGCTTACGAACAAGCAGATACACATGACGCATACGTGTACACAGATGTAGACCCACATATATAATAACATATATGCACATTTACACGCACATACATGCATACACACACACATGAACAAACACACAAATGCACCTACACATAGATATGTGCATGCATGCAAACACAGACATGCATACATATACACATAGCGATGTGCACACATAGGCACCACACATAAACACCCACACACATGCCCACACCAACGAACACACAAACGCAAACACACTTATGGGTGTGTTAACATGCACAAACACATACATACACATGCACACATAGATGAAAAATCACATGCATATAGACACCCCAACACATACACACACATGCACATGCATAGACAGATAAACTCATAGACACAAGCATAAATATTCTCACACACATAGACACACACACAGAGGAACATAGACACATGCACAAGCACACACAAGCAAACATAAACACAACATGTGCACACAATTAGACACACATGCATACACACGTGTCCACAAGCACACATGCATGTGTGTGCAGGCACACACATATATGCATGCATTACACACACAAACACACACACATGTGCTTACACATGCACACATAGACGTGCACAAACACAAAGGCACAAGCAAATGCACACACACTTATATGCACTCATATGCACACACTTGCATGGACACACACAACCACAGACACGCATATGCACATGCATATGTACACACACCCACATAACACATGCGCACACACAAATACACACGTGTGCATGCACACACAAACATACATGCACACACACAAACACATGTGCATGCACACTCATGCACTCGCACACAAACACAACACACTAGGACACACACACACCCACCCCCAATAGCAAACATGCACACATGTACACACACCCAAAAGAACACAAAGTTACACATGTATAAACCGCACGCACATACACACACACACAAACACACAAATGTACACATGTACAGGCACACACATACACATGCACACAAAAATGTGCATGTAGTAGCACACTTGCACAGACATGTGCATGCACAAACTTGCCTACACACACACATATACATGCATACACACATACACACAAACACACATGCACACATGCACACATAGGCACACATGAAAACACATGGACACACACATATATGCATGCACACACACATACACACACATGGACATACACCCACACACATGTGCTTGTGTGCACATTCACACAGCCATAACAATGAAAGCACACACACACATATGCATACTTGTGTGCATGTGAACATGCATGCACACACATTCACATATGTAGGTACACAACTACATGCACAAACACATTCATAAACACACACCCCCATACACTCACATACATGCACACACACACACATGCAAACCCACCCATGTGCACATATACACATGCATGAACACCTGTGCATGTATATACACACATCAACATATACACACACTTAACATATATAACAACACAAACACACATTCACACACAAGCATAAATATGCTCAGACACACACACAAAGAACACAGACACACACCAACACATACATGCAAACACAAGCACAAGCATTCATGCACACACAAACGTGCATGCATGCAAACTCATGTGTCAACACGCACACACATGCACATCACACACAAACATGTACACACATGTACAAATAGACATGCACACACACACATACACATATGCATATGCACACACACATACACACATAGACACCCACACATAGCCACACACTCACTTATGCACACATTCACATGAACACATACACACCCATACATACACATAAGTACCACACATAAGCACACGCAAACACATACACACCCCTACACACATGCACACTCACACACAAGCACACACATGCACATGTGTACACACACATGCATGCTCACACACAGGTACACACATGCACACATAGAAACGCATATGAAAACACACATACATAAATCCACACACATAAAACACATGACACATACATGACAGAGAAATAGGCACCAATGCTCATGTGCATACATGCTCGTACATACACAATCACACGTGCACTTGCACATACACATGCACACAAATACACACATGCATGCACAAGTAAATAAACATAATCATGCAAGTACACTAGCAAATGCACATACAAGTGTGCAAGAAAACAAGCACATATGGACAGACAAGCATAAACACTTAGATACACACACATATGCACACTCACACACACACATGTAGACCAATACACATAAGCTTCCATGTACACACACACACACACATGCACTTACACACATATGCACACACACCTACACAAAGACATATAAGCACACATGCATAATAAATATACACACAAGTATACAAACGCACACATAGACACATGCATGCTTGTACACACCCACAACATGTGCACGTGCATGCACTCATACATGCACAAGCATCAGAACACATGTGCACAACAAAACTTCACACATACACACAATAACACATGCACACATGCATTCACACACATGCACATGCATGCATAAGCACATGCATATATATGCACATGCACACTCATATTTACAAGTACACATATAGTCTCATAGACATGCACACACATAGGATACACAAATGCATAAAAACACACACACATGCATGAACACCTACACACACACATTCACAAATACTGACAAACACACACACACACACTTACACATGCATGCACACACACCCACACACATAAGATAGAGACACACATACTTAAGTGCAAATTCATAAATGTAGAGAAACACACATGCACACTCGAATGCTTAGACATAAAAATGTACTCACATATGCACACATAAACAGACATATAATATACTCACACACATGTAGATACGCACACACATGTACACACAAGCATGCATGCATGCATGCCCACACACACAAAAGAACACATGTTTATATGCAAGAAAACATGTACACACACAACACAAATGCACATACTTATGCATACATAGACATGCTCACACATATATGTGCACATATACATGCTCAATCCCACACATGCATGCACACACATGAACATATATGCACATTCACACACATTTATAAAAAAATGACATGCACACACAAACATACTCACATATTAGCATGCACACACATGTGCAAACAAGCGCTTACGACACACAAACACATGCATGCACACATATGCACACGTAGACACACGCACACATTCACACACACACACACAAACACACATGCACATCTATACATACACACACATGTGCAATGCATATATGCTCACTCACATGCACACAAACACAAACATAAACACATACACAGACATGTGCACACATAGGCATGCAAATAATGCATACATATGCAACAAGCATGCACACATGTGCAAAAGCACACACACATATACACAAACAAACATGCACATCTACACACATACATAGACAAAAACATAGATTCACACACACATACATGCACACACACATATGTACACACATATGCAAACATAAGCGTGCATATACAAACACACTTATATAAGCACATGCACACAAACCCACACATCTACACAAACATACACACACACACACACACACACCCAGACACTTGCACATATAGACGCATGCACATAACCACATAGATGCACACATATACACAGACAAGGATGCACACACACAAACACACACCCAGACACTTGCACATATAGACGCATGCACATAACCACATAGATGCACACATATACACAGACAAGGATGCACACACACACACATTGATGCACATAAATGCATTCACACACACACCCACATCACCTTCACATACTTATACACACACACACACACAACACACATGCACACAAGCACAAACTCAAGAACACTCATGAAAGTAAAAACACAAACACACACATGCACAATAAAACACATGCATGCATGTACACACAAAAATGCACATGCATACACACACACACTTTCACATATGCATACACACATGGAGATACCACACATGCATATACTCAAACAAACAATCACACAGACTCACATACTCACATGCACATGCAAAAACATGTATGCATACATGCACAAAAATGTATAAAGACGGCATATGCAAACATACACATGAACACATACGCACATATGCACAAACTTCCTACGCACATGTGCATGCATAAACTAGCACACACACTCCCACATGCTCAAACACACACATGGATCAATGCACTCACTTACACACACATGTGCTTGCCTACAGTCGCACATACATGCATGCATACATGCAAACACACACAAACACCAACATAGACGCCCCACACACATACTCAGGCATTCACATACACACATAAACCCCCACACACACATACACAACATACTCACATTCTTGAGCATGAATGTAATGCACACAATAGACATAAACACATGCACACAGAACTACTTACACATATGCATATGCACAACCCCACATACATATGAGCACACATGCACACACATGCACCCCTACCCCACACACACATGCACATACACATGCACACACAAACATGTACACAAACACATACACAAACACACAAGCACACATACAAACACACATAAGCATACATACAAATACACATGCACACACATGTAAGGTAACACACTCACACAATAACACACCCATACCCATGCATATCTACACACGTATGCAAAGCACAAACACATGCACACTCATATATGCCTACACACACACATACAAAAACATGCTCACAAACACACACACATGCATGCAAACACATGTACATACACAAACACATACACACAAATGTTTATATGGACAAACACACACAAATATAAGCACAGGTGCACGCACCCACAAAACACACAAGCACACACATGCACATGCACACAAATACCCACACATATGTTTGTATGGATGCACACACATATACACATACACACACATGCACTCATATATACACATGCACACAAACTTGCACAAGTACATGCATGCATAGACATACACATTTGGATGTAAAAATTTGCACAAGCATGCACACACACTTACACGTAAACATGCATAGATAGAAACACATGAACACACCTAAATGACTATGTAAACATATGTACACACATGCACACACATGTAGAAGGGCACACAGGCACGCGCACACATGCACGCACTCCCACACACATAAACACACAAACCCTCACACACACATGCATGCATACATGCACACTCACACTCCTACACAAATAAACATGCATAAATGCACACATACACTCACATATGTACATTTATGCAAACAAAAAACATATACATGCATGCACACACACATCTATGCATGAATGCATGCATACAAAAATACCCATACACACACGTGCACCCATGACACCCATGCATATAAACACATGCACATGCACACACATGCACTCGCACAAACACAAATAAGAACTCACACAATGATACACACGCACTTGTAAAGGAACACACACAAGATAATGTAAGGAAACCCACATGCACACACATGCACATGCACACATAGACATGCAACATACACACAATCGCACTCTCACATGCATACATGCACAAGCACACACATATGCTTGCACACGCACTTTCACACACACATTCAACACAAACATGTGAACACATATAGTCACATAAACACTCGCACATAAGCATACCAACATGTACATATTCACACAAGCACTATATACACACAAATAGACACACATGCACACACTGACATAGAAATACACACATACACCTACACACACACCCACACATACATGCACACCCATACACACACATGCACATACACTGAGACACAATCATGCCCATGCACATAAACATGCACAAGCACACAAACATAAACACACAACCACACATGCACACATGCAAACATACACACATGCCCATACACACATGCACATTCACACAAAAACATTTACACACATAAATGCATCCACATGGACATGCATACACACCATACACAAATGCAAACAAAAACACAAACACACACACATATGCATGCAAAGAAATACTCACACACATACATATATGCATACATGCATGCACATATCCATGCACATGCATAGAAACTCCCACACATGCATGCAAGTACAAACACACACATATTCACATGCACACAATCATATAAACTTGAAAACACATAGACACAGACATAATCATACACACACACATGCATAGATGCACATTCATGCACACACACTCGTAGGCATGTAGGTACACACCAATATGAATACACACAAGCATTCTCACGCACACACACATGCACATACTCAAACACATAGCATTCATGCACATGCACACACACACATGGATGCACACACACATGTACATATGCACACACACACACACACATGAGTACAAACACATATGCATACACACACACATAGAAAAACACACATGTCTATAGGCACATTCATATTCAAATATACTTGCACACACATACATGCACATGCACACAAGCACACCCACATACACACTTACACACATGCACACATACAAGCATACCCACTTACACAAGCACACACACATGTATGCATGCATGCATGTGCACACACACACATATATATGTACAATCAAATACATGCACACACATACAAGAACAAACAAACACACATGCCCCACACACACTGTGCTCACATGCAAACACAAATGCACATGCACAAACATGTTCTCACACACGACACATATTGACACATAAACACACACACCCACTCACACATCTGCATACACACCCACACACGCACCTCTAGATGCACACTTACACACACATACACATGCATGCACATGGACACACATGAACACACACACATGCACATACACATGCATGCATATATGTACAAGCATGGACACACACACATATAGACATGCACATGCACAATTACATACATAGATGCACATGAACACACACACACACATATGCACATGCACACATACACACACATGCAATAATACATGCACACACATAATGGAATACCCATGAACATGCACATGCACACACATGCAAACACACACACAAGAACATCTCCACACAAGTACACAAACACACAAACACATGTGCACACATATGCACTCCAATGAACACACATGCACAAAAACACACTACCACACACTTGCATACACACGAGCACACATCACACCAAAACATGCACACACACAAACATGCGCATGCATACGACACACACACACATACATTCACATGCACACACACACACTCTTATAGATATACACCCACACATGCACATGAGCACACACAAAATGTGCACACATGTATTAACCCATTTATGCTCACAAGCACACACACACATAAACAAAATCTACCACAAATACACAACCACACACACATACATACACATGCATACACATGCACATTCACACACACACATATACATATACATATACACACATAAAAGAAAGACACACACATGCATAGATAGGCATGCACACATACACACATCCACACACACACACTAACACATTTTGACATGCATCTACATGCACTTATATACATGTGCACAAAAGCATACAAACACACATATAGATGTAGACATGCATGGACATAGAAGCATCCCCTCACATGTGCATTAATGCGAGTACACATACACGTATACTCATATGCACACACACACACATGCACACACACACACACATACGTGCACACTCATACATTGACAAACATGCATAGATATGCACAAGCACATACAAAAACACTCACACCAAAAAACACTCACATGCACGTAAATGTACATAGAAGCATGCATGAAAAATACAAGCACACATGCATGTAAAAGGATAAACAAATACACATTCATGCACAGGAATATACCTACACATATTTACATATGCACACACACACACACTGCATGTGCACACGAACATGTGCACATGAGTGCACGTGTAGACACGTGCACACATAAACACACACACACACATGCACACATACACAAATATACCTGCACACATACACACATATACATGCACTCACACATACATAAATACACAAATATGTAAACATGCACATAGATACATGCACATGTACAAACATGAGCACACACCCCCATAGACACATGCACACACACACATGCATACATAAGCACACACACACACACTCTCATATGTCTACAAATATACATGAATATAGAACCACAAAATCAAACACATGTACATGCATGCATGACACAATCACACATGCACATACTTGCACACACATGTACACACGCACACTCACACCCACACATATGAACACTTGCATGCACATACGTGCTCATATAAACACATGCACACATGTGCTCACACAAACACAAGCAAACATGCACACATACAAACACATAAGCATTAACACACATGCAAGTGTGCATACACACACACCCACACACACAAACACAAACGCATCCACACACACCCACACACACATGCAGTTGTCAATGCAACACATCATGTGCACACACATGCACACACTCACATATGAACACACATGTATACACTTTCTCACACTAACATGAGCACACACATATGCACACACAAACACAAACCGAAGTACACATGCACACATGTAAACACACAAAGGCATTAAAACATGTGCACATGCAAACACATGTGTGTGCAGACACAAACACACACACACACACACCCAAGCACATGCTCATGTAGTACACACATGCACATGTGAGCACACACACTCACTCACACACACATGCACAAATCCACACACTCATATAAGCACATAGACACATGCACACACAAACTCACATACTAGTGCAGACAAATACACACACACAAGCACAGGAATGCATCCATACACACACAAAGCACACACACAGAAGCATGCACACACACCCACTTCCATACCTACACCTATACACACACTTACACACACACATACAAATGCATACCCCCATGCAAAAGCACATACACATACACACACAAACAAAAACATGCACACACACTCACACAACTACATGCATGCACATATATGTACATACACATGAAAACACATGCACATGCACAAACATGCTCCTCCATGCAGGCATAAACACACACACACACACATGCACAAGCGTACACATGTATACACATGCACACACATGCATGCGAGTGCATGTGAAAAGCATACACATATACATAGACACAGAAACACATATGTATGCATGCACAAACATGCACACTCTTCCACACACAAGCATGTATGCACTTACACATACATCGACACCCACACACATGCAAAATTGCATGCATGTGCACATGTAACACACATGCACATGATCACACCCACAAGTTGTGTGCACACACACATAAATAAGTCAAAAAATACAATTGTACAAATGTACACACATATATGCACACATAATTGCACCTATGCATAACTTATATGCACAAACACACATATGAAAACATGTATGAACTAACACATAAACACTTGCACACTTTTATGAACCCACACAAGAACAAATAAGTTTACATAAACACACACAAAACATGCACATGAACATACAAGCACACACATGCATGCACATATACACAAACACACAAACATACATGCACACAAAGGAACACACACACATGCATACACATAGGCACAAACATTCTCAAACATAGACATACGCACACACTTGCACATGAAAACTCACATCGATACACATGCACACACATGTGCACAAACTCTACCCATATGCCATAAACATAGATCTGTTGGTTCACACACACATGCATACACACAATCATGTAAACACATGCAATATACATGGATACACATGTACATTCATACTTAAAAATACACACACAAAAGCAATGACATGCACACATACATGCATGTGCATGCACACACATACATGCATAGACACTCACAAATGCACATACACATGCACACCTATGCACACATACACACATACTTGCATGCACATACATATGCATACACACACATACATATAAACACACATGTGAACATGCATATACATGTGCATAAGCATGCACACACAAAAATGCAAGAACCTATACACATACTCTCTCACATGCATGTGTATCTACACACATAGACATGCAAGAATATGCACATATTAACACAAACTAAAACATGCACAAACATAGAAACACACACATGTATGCACAAATACACATACACATGTGCACATACAAACACACACATGGACATGAATAATGCACAACCTTATGGACTTGCCCAAACACACACACACATGCAAATGGACACATGTATGCACACATTCACACATACAAATGTGAATGCACACACACATATCCTCAAATACACACACACACACATGTACCCACACAAATGCATGCACACATACATGGACACAGACACTAATATACACACTCACATATGCATGGGCACATGAACACACACATAAAAGAACACACACAAAGATGAATCTACCATGCACATGCCTGTACCATACACATGCACAAATACACACAAGGCACACACACATACTCGGACATGCAAACACACATACATGCACATGCACCTGTATAGATATACACATATGCAGACACACTAGCTCACACATGCATACAAGCACACACATGCTCATGATCATGCATACAAACACATACACATGTGCTCGTATATGCATTCTTATGTTCATACATGTGCATGTGTATGTGTTCATGTGGTGGGATGCATTAGTGTATGTTTATGTGTGCATGTGTTTATATATGTGTATGTGTTTGTGTGCATTTGTATGTATGTGTGTGCTTGTTCACGTGTGGGTGCACATGTGCCTGTAAGTGTGTATGTGTGTGTGCATGTGTATATGTGCAGGTATGTGTCTGTATGGGTGTGCATACATAGAAGTGTGTGTGTGCATGCATGTAGGTGTGTGCATGGGTGTGTGTGTTTGTTTATGTACTTTTATGTACATCTATGTGTGTCTGTATGCATGCAAGTGTTTTTTTGTCCATGTGTTTGTGTTGAGGTGTGTGTGTGTATGCATGTGTGTGTTCCTTTGTGTGAGCACTTGCAAACATCTACATGTGGGTGCATGTGGATTTTGACATGTGCACATGTGAGTGTTTATGTGGTTGCATGTGTGTGTGCATTCATGTGTGTGGCTGTGTGTGGGTTTTTATGTATATGTATGTGCATTTGTGCATGCTTGCATGTGTTTAAGTGTATGTGTGTGCCTACTTGCACATAAGTGTTTGTAGGTGCAAGTGTTTATTTATTAATTTGTATGTGCATGTTTATATGTTCATATGTGTATGTATATGTGCATGTGCAAGTGTGACTATGAGTGTGTGAGTGCATGTGCATGTGTACACATGGGTTTACATATCTATATGCCTTTGTGTTTATACAAGTGTGCATGCATGCCTATGTGCATGTATGTGGGCATATGTGTGTGCTTATATGCATGTTTGTGCATTCACTTATGTGTGTATGTGCATGTTTGTGTTTATAAATGCATATATATGTGTGCATTTGTATGTGTTTATGCATACCTATGCATGTGTGTGCATATGTGTGTGTTTGCACTTATACATCCATTTTTTAGTCTGTGTGCCTGTGTGTGAACATGCATATGTTTATATATGCTTATGTATCAACTTGTGTGCATGTGTTAGTTTTTATGCATGTGAGTGTATGTGTTTGTGTGTGCATGTGCATATGTGCTTGTGTGAGTGCTTGTGTATGTGTCTGTGTGCATGTGTGTGTGTTTTTGTATGTGCACATATATGAATGCATATTTATGTGTATGGATGTGTGTATAAGCATGCTTTTGTGTTAAGGTCAGCATCCCTATAGTAATGTGTGTGTGTGTGTGTGGTTATGTACCTATGTGTGTGTGTATGTTTGTATGTATGTGTGTGCATCCACATGTGCTTGTACATGTTTATGTGCATGTGCATTTGTGTCTGTACGTGTATTAATGTGGCTGTGTTTGTATATATGCATGTGGGTGTGTGTGTGTGCCTACATGTGTGTGTGTATGTGTGTGCTTACTATATGTTTGTTTGTGTGCATGTGTGCATGTGTGTATTTGTGCATGTGTGTTCACATGTTTGTGTGTGTGCACATGTTTGTGGTGCATTGGTGTGTGCATGCATGTGTACATGCATGCTTGCATATGTGTGTGTGTGTGTGTTCATATTTTTGTGTCTCTTTATGTTCATGTTTTTGTGTTTGTGCTCTTGTATGCAAGTAAATGTGTGCATGTGCATGTGTGTGCATGAATGTCTATGTCTATGTCTAGATGTTTGTGTGTGTTTGCATATAAGTGTGTATGTGCATGCATGTGATTGTGTGTGTGTGTGTGCATCCATATAATTATGTGCAAGTGTGTACATAGGTGTGCATGTGTGCGTATGTGTGTGTGCTTGTGTGCAAGTGTGTGTGCAGGTGTGTGTATGTAAATGTGTGCATGTGCGTGCTTGTGCAATTGTCAGTAGGCATTTGTGTGTGTGTGTTTATTTACATTTTTGTGTGTGTTTACATGTGTGAATGCTTGTGTTTGTGTATAATGTTGCGTGTGTGTATGTGCATGTGCATGTGTGTGTGTTTTTGTGTGTGCATCAATGCATATGTGCATATCTACATATGCATGTGTGTGTGTGTGTGGGTGTGCTTGTGCATATATGCGTGTGCACTTGTGTGTCTACATGTGTACATGCTTGTACATATGTAAGTGTGCACTTATGCATGTGCATGTGTGAGTGTGCTTTTGCATTTCTGAGTGTGCATGTGCATATGTGTGTATGTGTTCATGTGTGTGTGTTTGTGTGTGAGTATGTGCATGCTTGTGCATATGTGTGTGTACATGAGTGTAGGTGCATTTGTGTGCATCTGTATACTTGTGTAATGGTGTGCATGTGTGTGTGTGTTTATCAATGTGTGTATGTGAGAGTGTGTATGAATGTGTGAATGTGTGTGTGTGTGTGTCTGTGTAGGTGTGTGCATGCACATATGTGTGTGTGTGTGTGTGTTTCAATGTGTTCTTATGTGTGTGTGTGGATACATGCATGTGTGCATGCATTCATATGTGTGTGTGCATGAGTGTTTGTGTGTGGTGTGCATATGTATGTACACATGTGAGTGTGCATATTTACGTTTGTGCCTATATGCATGTGAGTGTGTGTGCATGTGCATGTGTGCTTGTGTATGCTTGTGTGTGTGGGTCTGTGTGTGTGCATGTGCATGAGAGTATATATATGTGTCTGTGGGTGTGTGTGCGTGTGTGTGTGTGCATATTCATCCTTATGTGTGTGTATATGTGTTTTTATATGTCTATGTAAGAGCACTCCTCCACATGTGTGTATAGTGTTTGTGTGTGTTTGTGTATGCTTGCGTGTGTGGGTGTTTGTGTTTGTCTGCATGCATGTTTGTGTGTGTGTATGTGTGTATGTGCATAAGTGTGCATGTATGTGTGTGCATGTTTGTGTGTGTGCACTCATGCACATTTGTGTGTGAGGGTGTGTGTGTGTATACATATCTTCATGTGTATGGGTGTTTTTGTTTGCAAATGCATGTTGAGTGCATATAAGTGTGTATGCTATGTGAGTATATGGGCAGATGCTTATGTGTGTTTTTGTGTCAATGTTTGTGCATGCATGTACATGTGTGTAATTGTGCATGTTTGCATATAGGTACATATGTGTGTATATCTATGTGCATGTGCTTGCATGTGTGTGTGCCAATGTGTGCATATGTCTATGCACATGTGTGAGCATGTGTTATTTCACTTGTGTTTGTGCATATGTGTATGTGTGTGTGTGCATATCTATGCATGTGTGCATGTGTGTGCATGCATGTTAATTTGTGTGCATGTGTGTGCACGAGCATGTGTGTGTATTTGTATATGTGCATGAGAGTGTGTGTGTCAGCATGTGTTTGTATGCATGCGTTGATGCATGTTTGTTTAGTTGTGTGGGTGTGTGTGTGCATGTCTCTGTGTGAATTTGCATAAGTGTGCATTTTATTATGCACACATGTGTGAAAGTGTGAATGCGTGTATGTGTGCATGTTCGTGCATGGGCATATGTGTATGTGCATGTGCATTTGTCCATTTATGTATGTGTGAATTCATGTGTATGTGTTTGCTTGCATGTGTGCTTGTGTGCATGTGCATGGGCATATGTGTGTGCCTTTTGTGTGTGCACGAGCACATGTGAGTGTTTATGTACATGCCTTTGCATGGGTGTGTCTGGATGTGTGTGTGTATGCTTAGATGTGTGTGTGTGTGTGGGTGGATGTCTCCATGGATTTGCATGCATGAGTGTGTGTTTGTGTATGTTTGCATGTTTGTATGCATGTGTGTGGGCAAGGGCATGTGCATGTATATGTGAGTGTCTATGTGTATCTTTGTATATGTGCGGACTTGTTCTTACATGTGTGCATGAGCATGTTTATGTGTTTGTGTGAGTGCTCATTTGTGTGCATGCTGGCATGTGTGTATGTGTTTGAGTGTGTGTATGTCCACATGTGCATGTTTCTGTCTGTGCTTGTACATGGGTAGGTGGGTGCATGTATGTTTGTGCATGTGTGTGTGTATGTGTATGTATGTCTATATTATGTGTGTCTGGATACATGTCTGTGTGATTGTGTGTGTTTGCATGGGCATGAGTTTGCGTAGGTGTGTGTGCATGTGTGTTCATTTGTGTTTGTGTGTGTGTGTGCATACATATGTGCATGTCTATGTGTATGCATGTGTGTGTGCATGTGTGAGTACATGTGCATGTGTATATCTATGTGTGTGTGTGCTTCATGTGTTAGAGCATGTGTGTGTGTGTGTGCATGTGTTTATGGGTGTGTGTATGTCAACATGTGCATATGCTTGTGTGTGCATACCTGTGCATGAGTGTGAGTGTGTGTTGATGTGCTCGTGCATATGTGTGTGTGTGCATGTGCTCTTATGTATACGTGTTCTTATGTGTGCGTGTACATGCATATCGAAGATTGAAGGCTTAACTTGTTGATTTTGGAGCTAAAGACCATGCTTTTTATGGAGTATCTAACCATAAAGAATTATATTTCTATAATGGCTTGCATGTAAAACCTTTAATTTTTATGAGGATTACCATGATTTTTATATATTTGAGTTTGTTTTCTTAATGATGCATTAGGTTACATTTGGTTTTTAAAATTAAGTCTTTTTTAGTTCTAAAATCTTACAATTAAAATAAAATTAACCTAAGCACCGAACTCTTCTACCCAAAGTCAAAAGTTAAGTGGCCATAGTGCTGGCTCTTGGGACTTAGGGATCTACGAGTTAGGACCTGTACTAAAACTGACTCGGGTTTGGCTCGAGTATCGATCAAGATACAAATCCTACAAGGCCTTGGTTAATCAGGTCAGAGCATGACTTCTGAACGCAGCTTAGGCATACAATTCAAGTCAAACTTGTTAATGATAAGTATTTGGTTCAGGTTAGATCAGACCCTTTTTAATGTTATGTGTAGGTTCCTTAGATAATCACATCCCAAGGGCATCATGGGGGCAACCAACACCAATAGGATGTATATTTCATGCAAAAAAGTAATATAAGGGTAAATGGCATGCATTTCTTTGCAAAACAGGACTAAATCGATGATAATCTTTTTAATTCTAAACTTGTGAAAATTTGTATCGATCGATCATGTGTGCTTGCAATCAAAAGGTCACATTTTCCCTTGCATTTGTGAACATTTTTTGGCATCTTGCAATTCATGTACAATGCTTGATAAAATAGTTAAGAACCACTATGTCTTTGTGAATAGTATCCTAATCAACACCACTATCCATCTAGCTTTTGGAATAGACGATCCAGATAATATCTTATTGCAATTAGATCTAGACCCTTCAATGGTTATTCTGATCAGATAGTTCAAAATCAAACACTATTGCATGTCATCTTCTATAATGGCTAGCTTTCAAAAAAGCTTATTCTAGCCATTGGGAGAGTCATTTTGGGATGTTTTTATTTTCATTAGAAATAGGAATTATTTGCTAGCATTTGTTGTTATTAAATCAATTAGAAAATTTCATAAGTGCTAAAGAGATGCCCAAAACTGAGAACATCAAATTTTAGAATGTTTATAGAAGATGGTGCTCTTTAAATTATTATTTCTTCTACTTCTAAACTTTATGCAATATCATTAGTTAGTTTGCACCAGTTTTATTTAAAAGATTTGAAGTTGTAGAAATTTTGTATGTAGAAATTTTTATAAAGCCTTCAATTTTTTGATGTATCCAATTTCTATGGATTTTAGTATCTTATTGGAGCATCAATTTATAATTGGTCTACCTTTACAAACATTAGCAAACAAGAATGGTTGTGGAAGCCAATTGGTGATTGGGAGTGGATGCATAATGGGTTTTGGTAGAACCACCTAAAAAATCATAATGCATTTCTTTCTTTATTGAGAAATTTCATTTCATCGACATTCGTCTTAAATTTTTTTTATTTTTAAGCATAAAATTTATTCTTTAAATTATTTTATTTTAAAATTAAAAAATTGGTTAAATACATAATTCTCCCGTCCCCTCTCGTATGTTTTGCCCCATGCAATTCACATTAATTGTTATTAGAGCAAGGATTCTATCAAAAGAAAGATATTTCTTAGGCAAGATCCTCTAGGCTATTCCTTGTGTTCAGGATAATATGATCTTACTTAAAGAGCTCCACCACATGAACAACCTTTGTTCAAAGGTGAGTTTTATTGTTATCAAGAAAATCATATGGATTTATTTTTAGAGTCCATTGATTTAAAAATTTAGAATATTATTTAAAATATATTTGAGATTTCAAATAAGAATATTGGTCGAGAAAAAGTGAGAAAACCATTAGGTGAGCTAACCTTGAAGTTACCTAGGAGGGTACTTCTAAAGTTAAGTTGACTAAATTCAACATGCTTATTCATGAGCATAAATTATTTTGGATAAATATAAATCGTAGTATTATGGTTATGTTTTAACATTTATAAGTATTATTAATAATTTATCTAAACATGGTAAGAAGTTCTCTATTAGTGAATAGGTAAGGAAGATTCTTCAAGTTCTTTCTCAATAATTTGGCAATATCATTAGAGTATGTGTTGAGCCTTTAACAAATGATTGAGCTTGCTAGAAGGGATGAAGAACTCGTGGCTAAAAAAGAAAGGAAAAAAGAAGAAAGAAATAATAACCTTTGTAGTTAATTTTTTTATAGACTAAAAGTTCTCCATATCAAGTGAGGTAATTCATATTTCAAAAGCTTTATCTACTTTATAACAAAAAAAGTTAGGTAAATGATTTGGAAACTATATGAAATAAAAGGAAAGGATAGTTTTTCATAAAAAATAATTTATTATGAATTTAAATTACCTGGGCATACAAGGCCCAGCTACCCCCACTAGAAGGATAAAGTCGAGAAGTTTTAAAATAGAAGAAGAAGATGAAAAAATATATGAAGATATCATGGGATGATTTAATTAGTTCTTTTTTATGAAGAATAGTATATTAATGCTTGCATAATGTACAAAAATTAGATTTTAAATATCTTAAATTGGATGAAGAACACGAAAATTATTTAAACTTGTGTGAACATTTAAATGATTTAAATGCTAATTATTTGCATGAGATTAAAATTAAGAGAGATGAAAAAGCCTCTATTATTATCAAAACTACATGCTTTGTTAGGTAATTAAATGATTTAAAAATTTTACATGCTCATTATAGGACTTTTTTTATAAGATTTGTTATGCTAGAATTGTTAAATATTCTTTTGCTCAAAATATAGTTTGTAATTATTACATAAGAGTTGGACAAAATATATTTCTATTACAAATTTAGAAACATTGTTGATTGTAAATCTTGTATATTAGTATGATTTACAAAAATAGTTCAATAAAAGATCAAGTTAAGACATATGAATCCAAAAAAGCTTGGGTCCTAAAAATAAATGTCTAATTTGTTTTGTAAGCATGCCTTACTTCAAGGATTGAGAAAGGGGTGTGGTACCTAGATAGTGGATGCTCAAGACACATAACTAGATATTCATCTTTATTCATCCATTTGAAGTCTTATGATGGCGGTGAGGTTGCTCTTGGTGATAACTCTAAAAGGAACGTGATTGGAATTGGAACTATGGGCAACTAACACACTTCTATAAGAAAGATCCTCTCTCTACAAAATCTAAGGTATAATCTTCTTAACATTAGTCAATTATGTGATTCAAATTTTAATATTTTAGCCAAAGTTAAATGTTAAGTTGAAGGAGTAGATGTGAATGAGATATTTTCTCCTATAGCTAGACTTGAGGCAAGTAAGATTTTAGTTGCTTATCCTATCATAAAAGATTTAGATTATAAAAATTAGATGTTAAAATTGTATTTTGAATTAAATATATAAATGAAGAATGATACATTCAATAATCTCTAAGATTTGAAATGCATGATAGAATAAATCATGTATACAAACTAAAGAAGGAACTTTATAGTTTAAAGCAAGCTCCAAGATCTTAAAATGAAAGAGTGTACATTTTTTTATCAAATAATTTTCATAAAGGCAAGGTAGCTAATATTTTATTTATTTAAAATTTAGTTAAAGGTTAATTGATTTGTC
Organism: Vanilla planifolia; assembly: GCA_023846275.1. Classification (NCBI taxonomy): domain Eukaryota; kingdom Viridiplantae; phylum Streptophyta; class Magnoliopsida; order Asparagales; family Orchidaceae; genus Vanilla; species Vanilla planifolia. Next base: position 302,238 of record JAIUJO010000393.1, on the reverse strand, counting down.
TAGCTTATATGAATAATATAAGGCCTCTAATAAGGACATGTGAATGAGGTTTGCTAATTTTATAAAAAAAAGGAATTTTAAAAATCATGATTTCTAGGACTTCAAATGAAGCAAATAAGTGAAAATAGTTTTATTTATTAAACCATGTATTTGATGGAGTTACTAAAGAAATTTGGTTATGAGAAGATGAAGCAAAGGAAGACTACCTTCAGTATATGCACTTTTAGATATAAAGATGAAGCTAAAAACCTATTGACACAAAATCATTTAAATGAATGATTAGATCATTGTGGTATCTTACTACAAGTAGATCTGATATTATATTTAGTGTAGATCTATGTGTGAGATTTTAGGCCAGTCCTAATGAATCACACCTACTAGTAATCAAGCATATATTTAAATTTCTTGTAGACATGAAGACTATAGACTTATGGTACCCTAGATGTAAGTCTAGATTTAATTGCCTACATAGATGTTTATTATATTAGTAGTAGGACTGATACAAAGATTACCTCTAGTATGTATAATTGATTAATTATTCACTTATTTCTTAGGCTATTAGAAAAAAATTTATGTTCTACTATCTATAGCATAGGTTTAGTACATTACTATAGGTAGTTGTGTTGTTCAAGTTCTCTAGGTTAAATAATAACTTTTTATTATACGTTAGAATTTATACAAATTTTAATCTTTTATGATAATTTAAGGGTAATTTTTTTATCTAAAGATCCAATTCAATACTAAAGAATAAAATACTAAAGTTAAGATATCACCTTTAAGAGAACTTGTGTAGAAGAAAGAGATTTAATTATCATTTTTTTCATCTTTTACCTAACTAGATGATATTTCTTCTAAGCCATTAGCTACCTAATTCTTTCATAGACTTAGATTAATCTTTGATGTAGTTAGCCACTTTGAATGATTAGAAAAAGAAGAAGACTTAGCAATAGAATTCAATGGGAGTGTAAGCTAAAATTTATGAAGAGTATAGGTTATCAAATAGTGTGAGCTAAAATATTAAATATTATATAACTAGGTTTATTCATTAATATTATGTTATCTTTATTATTATATGTTCAATTTTAGTATTAGTTTTATAAACTTTAAAGGGGAGATTATTGTGTCCTTTGATGTAATGATCAAAACCAAGCTAAATATTACTAATTCCATGTTGATTTTAATGTTGTTTTAGTTAAATCTCAAGATATATTGTAGTAGCTAAATCTTATAATATATTTCATAAGTGTTCAAGAGAAGTCCAAAATTGAGAGTATCAAAATTTAGCATACTTTGGGAGCTATTCTTTTAATTAATATTTTTCTACTCTCATGTACAATATTTCCACATTATTTTTGTAACATCTATATCATTAATTAGTTTGCACCACTCTTGCTTGAAAGATTTAAAAGAATAAGAATTTCATGTGCAAACATTTTTGTAAAGTTTTTTATTTTTTGTGTTGCTAATTTCTGTGGATTTTTATGTCTTATTAGATCATTAGTTTATAATTGGTTTATGCTAATTGACCTTCACAAAAAAAGTAATTACTAGAAGCCTGATCAATGACCAGGGCTAAATGTAAGCACAAGTTTTGGCCAAATCACTTAAAACATCTTGGTGTATTTGTTTTATTATTAGGTAATTTCATTTCATTAACAAACTTCTTAAAAATAAAATTTTACTTTTAAGTGTAAAATTTTTTCTTTAATTCAAAAAGTTTTTAAATTCAAAAAATTTCATAAATGTATAATTCATCTCTACCCTCTGGAACATTTTGTCTCCCACAATCACTTAAGAAGTGTGTGTGTGTGTGTGTTTGTGCATGTGTGCATGTATTTATGTATGTATATTTGTGTTTAATTGTGTCCATGTTCACTCATGTATGGGCATATAGTGCTTGTGTGTGCATGTATGCATGTGTGGGTGCACATATTTATGTGTGTTCATGTGTGTGTATGTGTGTGTATGCTTGTGTGTGTATGCATGTTTTTATGTGTGTTGTGCATGTGTGTGTGTGTGTGCATGCGTGTGTGTGTTTTTGTGAGATCATGCATGTGTGTGCATTTGAGTTTGTGTATGCATCCATCTATTTATGTGCATGAGTGTGTGTGTTTATGTGCATAGAAGTCTATGCATGTAAGTGTATGTTGGTGTGCTTATGACTGTCTATGTGTGTGTGTATTTATATGCTTGACTATGTGTGTGTGTGTGTGCATGCATGCATGCATGCCTATATGTGCGTGCATTTCTACATATGTGTTCATGTTTGTATATGCGTGTGTGTGTGTGTGTATGTGTATGTGTATGCATAAAAGCATGTATGTGTGTGTGTTCATATATATTCATGTGTGTGCATCCATATGTGTATGTGTTGTGCACAAATGTGCATATGTGTGTACATGAGTGCATGTATGTGTGTGCATATGCATGTGTGTGTATGCTTATGTCTTTGCATGTGTGCATGTATGCTTGTGTGTGTGTACATGTGTGTAAATACATATGTTTCTATGTGTGTATTTATACATGCATGTTCTTAAGTGTGTGTCTGTGTGTGTGTGTGTGGGTGTGAATGCATGTATGTGCATGTGTGTGTTTGTGTGTTCACATGTGTATATGTGGAGGTCCACGTGCAAGCATGTCCATGTGTGCGTGTATTTACATGCATGAGTATGTGTGTGTGTTTGTGCATGTGCACACTTGGGTTTGTGTGTTGGTCTAAGGATTCATGTGTGTGTTCATGCATGTGGGTTTGTGTATATTTACATGTGCAAGTGTTTCTACACATAGCTTGAGTGTGTGTGCATATATGCAATCACATATTTGTATGTGGGTACAAGTGTGCATGAACTCTAATGTGGATGTGTGTATGTGAGTGTTTATGAATGAATATATATGCATGTGCATTTTTGTGTGTATGTGTGGGCATCTGCTTATACATGTGCATGTGTGTGTGTGCCTATATGTGTACATGTTTGTGTATGTATATGTGTATGCATCTATGTGCATGTGCATATTTTAATACATGTGTGTGTGTTCTTGTGCACACATGTGTGGATGTACGTGTGTGTTTATGCATGTGTGTGTGTTCATATGCTTGTGCAAGTATATGTGCATATCAATCTATGTACATGCTCACATATGTGTATGTGTGTGTGTCCATGTCTTCATGTGCGTGTTTTTGTGCACATGCATGAATGTGTGTCTACATATGTGTATGTGCACCTAAGTGTTTGTGTGTGTGTGTGTGTATGTGTATGTATATGTCTTCATGCTTGTGTGTATGTTTGCATGTATGTGGGTGTGTACATTTGTGTGTGTGCATGTGTGTGTTTTTGTGTATTTGTATATGTGTGCATGCATGTTTCTATGTGTGTGTACGCATGCATGTGTGTGTGTTTGTATATTTATGTGTGCGTGTGTGTGTACAGATATATATGTGCATGTGCCTAGTTGTGTGCATGTGTGTGTGTCCATGTACGTATGTGTGCATATGTGCTTATATGTATATGGGTGTGTATGGGTCTGTGTATGCATGTGTGTATTCCTATGCATTTGTATAAGTGTGTAATTATATATGTGTGTCTGTTTATGTGTGCATGTACATTTGTGTATGTGCATGTTTGTGTGCGTGTGGATATGTGTACATTTTTATTAGCCTTTGTGGGTAAATGTGTGTGTGTGTGTGTCTATGCCTATGTATCTGCATGTGTGTGCATGAGGTAATGTATCCATGTGTGTTTGTGTGTGTGAGTGTGCATATGCATGTGCATGTTAATGTTTGTGTGTGTGTACGTGCATGTTTGTGTTAATGTGTATCTACGAATATGTATATGTGTGCATATGTTTGAGTGTGTTCTTGTGTGTGTGTGTGTGTTGGTGTGAACATGTGTGCTTGAAATACATGTGGGCAAGCATGCATGTGTGTGCATGTGCATGCATGTGTGTTTACATGTTTATATGTTTGTATGCATGTGTATGTTTTTAGTGTATTTGTGCATGCATGAGTTTATACATATATGTGTACTATTTCTATTATGTGTGTGTGCAAGCATATGTGTCTGTGCTTTATATGTGTTGTGTGTCTATGCATGTGTTTCTGTGTGAAGTGTGCACGTGTGCATGTCTTCATGCATATCTACATGTACATGTGTGTGTGTATGAGTGGGTTTGTGGATGTCCAAAATGTTTCTTTGTGTTTGTGTGTGTGAGAGAGAGAGAGAGTATGTTTGCACATGTGTGTGTGCATGCATGTGTGTGAGTGTGTGTATATGTTTTTATACTTTTGTGCATGCGAATGAGTTTGCATTGGAATTTGTGTGCATATGTTTATGTGTGCATGTGTGTGTGTATCCATAGGTTTGTGCTTCAACATATTTGTGTGTATCTTCATGTGTGCACATGTGTGTGTGGATGCATTTGTGTGTGTCTCTACTTATGTACATGGGTTTGTGTGCATGTGTGTGTTTATGTGTGAGTTTGTATCTGTGTGTGCATATGTGTATGTGCATGATGTGCATGTGCTTGAGTGTGATTATGCATGTGTGTTTGCATGCATGAGCTTGCATGTGTGTGTGTGTGTGTGTTTGTGTGTGCGTGTGTAAGTGTGTGTACATGCACATGTTTTTATGTGTGTATGCATACATGCATGTTCCCAAGTGTGTGTGTGTGGGTATGAGTGCATGTGTGTGCTATTGTTTTCACATGTGTGTATGTTGTGGTCCATGTTCAAGCATGTACATGTCTATGTGTATTACATGCATGAGTATGTGTGTGTGTGTGCATGTGTGTGTGTATGTGAATGTGTGTGTGCATACGTGTATGCAGGTGTCTGTGTGCACATGCACACTTGTGTTTGTGTGTTGGTCTGATGGTGCATGTGTGTGTTCATAAGTGTGGGTTTGTGTATATTTGCTTGTGCATGTGTTTCTACACACAAGCTTGTGTGTGTGTGCACATATGCATGCACATATTTGTATGTGGGGTATAGGTGTTTGTGAATTTTCATTTGGGTGTGTCTGTGCAAGTGTTCATGAATGAATATATATATGCAGATGCATGTTCATGTGTGTTTGGGCATCTACATATGCACATGCATGTATGTGTGTGTGCATGTATGTGTACATGTGTGTGTATGCATATGTGTGTTCATCTGTATATTTTAATACATGTGTGTGTTCTTGTGCACACATGTGTGGATGTATGTGTGTGTTTATGCTTGTGTGTGTGTCCATATGTTTGTGTAATTATGTGTGCATGCTCACATGTGTGTATGTGTGTGTATGTTTTTGTGTGCATGCATGTATGTGTGTCTACATGTGTGTATGTGCACATGTGTAAGTCTGTGTGTGTGCATGTGCATGTCTTCATGGTTGTGTTCATGTTTACATGTATGTGGGTGTGTGCATTTGTGTGAATGTGTGTGTGTTTACATGTGTGCATACATGTTTCTATGTGTGTGTATGCATGCAAGTGTATATGTGTGTTTGTATATTTTTGAGTGTGTGTGTGTATGTGCATGTATGCACGTACATGTGTATGCATGTGTGTGTATGTGTCTGGTTATATGCATGTGTGTGTGTCCATGTACATATGTGTGCATATGTGCTGATATGTACTTGGCTGTGTGTAGGCCTATGTGTGCATGTGTGTGTTCCTATGCATTTGTATGTAAGTGTGCATTTGTATGTATGTGTGTGTGTGTGTCTGTTTATGTGTGCATATTTGTGTGTGTGTGGATAAGCATACATACGTGTACATGTTTATGAGCCTTTGTGTGTACATGTGTGTGTGTGTGCCTGTGCTCATATGCCTACATGTGTATGCATGAGCTTATGTGTCCATGGGCATTTGTGTGTGTGTGTTTGTGTGCATGTGCATGCGAGTGTGTACAAGCATGTTTGTGTTTATGTGCATCTATGAATATGTATATGTGTGCATATGTTCGAGTGTGTTCATGCGTTTGTGTGGGTGTGAATATGTGTGCTTGATATACATACGGGCAAGCATGCATGTGTGTGTGTGTGCACATACATGTGCATGTACCTGCATGTGTGTGTGCACGTACATGCATGTGTGTGTACATGTTTATATGTTTGTATGTGTGTGTGTGTATGTGTACATGCAATAGTTTATACATATGTGTGTATTTTTTGTGTGGTGTGTGTGTGCAAGCATATGTGTCTATGCTTTATATGTGTTGTTTGTCCGTGCGTGTGGAGTGTGCACGTCTACATGCATATCTACATGTACATGTGTGTGTGTGTGTATATGAGTGTGTCTATATTAGTGTGTTTTTGTGCATGTCCAAAATATTCTTTTGTGTGTGCGAGAAAGCGAGAGTATGTTTGCACACATGTGTGTGTGTGTGTGCATATGTGTGTGAGTGTGTGTATATTTTTCTATGTTTTTGTGCATGTGTGTAGGTGTTCATGTGCATTTCTATGCTTATGTTCATGTGTGCCTATGTGTGTGTGTGTATGGGGTGTGTGTATCCATAGGTTTGTGCATCAACATATTTGTGTGTCTGTATCTTCACTTGTGGACTTGTGTGTGTGTGGGTGCATTTGTGTGTGTATCTACTTATGTGTATGGGTTTGTGCACACGTGTGTGTTTATGTTTGAGTATGTATATGTGTGTGCATGTGTGTATGTGCATGACAAAAATTGGTGTGTTTGTGTCCATGTGTATGAGCGTGTGTTCATGTGGTTGTGTGTAATTGTGCATGTATGTTTGCAAGCGTGAGCTTGCATGTGTGAGTATGTGTGTATGTGTTTTTGTTCATGTTCATGTGTTTACATTTGTGTGTACATGTGTGTCAATGCATGCATGTGTGTGCATGTGTGCATATTTGTTCGTGCATATCTGTGTGTATGTCTGTGCATGCGCATGTGTATGTGTGTGTGTGTGCATTTGTGTGCATGTGATTGCAAATGTGTATGTTTTTATGTGTGCTTATGTTAGTATGTGGGTGCATGTGTGCTTATGTTTGTGTGTTTGTCTGCATTGACACATGTCTGAATGTGTGTGAGTGTGAGTGTGTCTATGTCTTTGTGTTTGTGCATGTGTGTATGTGCTTGTGCTTGTGCATGTGCATGTGTGTATGTGTATGTTTTGTTGTGTGTGTGTTTGTACATGTGTGGGTGTGTGTGGGAGTGTGCATGTATGCACGTGTATATGCATGTCCGTGTCCATATGTGTATGTGTGTGCATGTAAGATTGTGTGTATGTGTATATGCCTGCATGTGTTTGTGTGTGTGCATTTGCAAGTGTGTGTCCATGTATGGTTGTTTATGTGATTGTGTGCATGCATTTGTATTTGAGTCTATGTTTGTGTGTGTGTGTACATGTGTGTGTGTGTGTCTGTGAATGCATGGGTGTGCATGTGTGTCTTTGTGTGCATGTGCATATGTGCGTGTGGATATGTGTATGTGTGTGAGTGTGCATGTGGATGTGAGTAGGCATGCATGCGTGCATATACATGAGCACGTACTTATGTTTGTGTATGTATTTGGTCATGTGTGTGCGTGTTTATGTGTCTGTGTGCTTGAATGTGTGTGTGTGTTTATGTATTTGTGAGTTTGGGTGTGTGCTTTTATGCAAGTTTTAGAGCCTGTGTGTTTGTGTACATGTATGCATGTGTGTGAATCTACATTAGCATGTGTGTGTATAGGTGTGCATGTGTGAGAGCATGTATGTTTGTTTATGTGTGTGTTCACCTCTGTGCCTATGTGCTCTTGTGTGTGTGTGCATGTCATGCAAGTGTGTAAGCATGCATGCACATATATGTGTGTGAGTAGGTTGGTGTGTTTGTGTGCATATATGGGTACAAATATGTGTTTGTTTGTGTGATGTGTATGTATGTTTGCTTGTGTGTGCATATATGAGTGTGCATATGCAAGCATGCTTGTTTATGTGTGTGTTTTTGTGTGTGCATGCGGGTGTATCTTTTTCATGTTTATGCATGTGTGTGTGTAGGTGTGCATATGTGTTTGTGTGTGTGCATGTGCATGTAGGCATGAGTACTACTATGCATGTGTTCATGTGACTATAAAGTGAATGTATGTGCATGTGTGTGGTTGCCTGCATGCATTTGTGTGCATGTGGCGGCATATGAGTGTGTCTGGGTGTTTGTTTATTTACAATTGCAATTGCATTTGTGCATGTCTATTTATAGCATGTGTGTGTGCATGTGTTTTATGTATGTGTGTGCATGGGCATGTGTATGCCTATGTGTATGTGCTTTTGTGTGGATGTTTGTGTGTGTGAATGTGGTGGGTGTGTTTGTGTGTTCCTTTATTTGTATGTGCTTGTGTGCATGCATGGATGTATGCAGGTGCACAAGTGTGCATGCATTCATGTGCATGTGTTTGTTCAGTATTATGTGGGTCACTATGTGTATATTTCGTGTGTGTGTGTATGTGTTTGTATGTGTGTGGTGAGCATCTATGTGTGTGCATGCATGTGTGTGCTTATGCACACATGGGTCTATGTGTGTGAGTGCACATGTGTGCATGTTTGTACACATGTGTATCTATGTGCATGTGAGTGCGTGGGTGTTTACAAATGTGCATGTGTGTGTTTGTGTCTGTGTGTACTTTTGTGTGTGTTTTCCTTTGTGTGTGTTTGTGTGTGAGTGTGTTTGTTTGTGCCTATATATGCATATGTGCAAATGTGTTACTATTCTCATGCATGTCTCTTTGTTCTCTTGTGTGTGAGTCAATGTTTATATCAATGTGTGCATGCATGTGTATGTGTTTGTGTGTGTTTGTATTTGTGCATGTATGCATATATGGGTTTGTATGTGTGTGTATATGTGATTGCGTGTCATTTAACTGTGGGTGTGTGTGTATGTCTATGTGTCCACGTGTGCATGCATCTACATATGTTTGAGTGTCTATATACATGTGCACATGTACAGATGTGTGAGTGTGTTAATGTATGTAAAGGTGTTTGTGTTTGTGTGTATGTGTGCATGTTTTAGAGTGCACATAGGCACATGTGTGTGTGTGTGTGTTCGTATGCATGTGCATGTATACAAGTACTTGTGTGTGATTGTGAATGTGTTGGCATGTATGTGCATACATGTGTGCATATGTGGGTGTATCTGTGTGTGTGTGTGCATGTGTTTGCATATGTGTGAGTCTATGTATGCAAGTGTGTGCCTATATACATGTGTATGTATGTGTCTTTATGTTTGCACAAGTGTGTGCATGTTTATTTGCTTATTCATACGCATGTGTGTGTGCGTGCAGACACGTATGTATGTGTTTGCATATGTGTATGTGTGTGTATGTGTGTGTTTGTGCATGTGTGTTTGTACTCATGTGTATGTTTCTGCATGTGTGTGTATATGTGTCAGGTTTCATGCATGTGGATGCATGTGAGTGTATGCCTATGTGATTTTGTACAAGGGCATATGTTTGTGCATGCAAATGCACAGGTGAATACATGTGTAGGTATGTGTCTACGTGTTTGCATTCATGCATGTGTGCATGCGATTAGGGGTATGTGTATGTGTATTAACATCTACATGTGTGTAGTTGTGTGTGTATGTGTGCATGTGTGCATGTGTGTGTTAGAGTGTGTGTGTGTGTGCATGCATGCTTGTGTGTGTGTGTTTGTGTATGTGCATGTGCTTGTGTGTGTGGGTGTACGCATGTGTGTGTGTGGGCATATACATAAGTGCATGTGTAGGTGTGGATGCAAGTCTATCTATGTGTATGTGTGTGCATGTGTGTGTAAATGTGTTTGCATGTGTGAGCATGTGCCTGTGAGGATGTATTTGCCTATGTATATGTGTGCGCATGTGTGTGCATATGTGTCTGTGTGTGTGCATGTAAGTGTGGTTCTCTATGTGTGGCATTTATGTGCTTGCATGTGTATTAATGTGTGTGCATGTGTGTGTTCATGTGTGTATGTATGTGTGTTTGTGGATTTGTATTGGTGTTTGTACGTGTGTGCAAGTATATGTGCATGTGGGTGTGTTTGTGCATGTGGGTGTGTTTGTGCATGTGGCTATGTGTATGTGTACATGGGTGCCTGTATGTGTTCGAATGTTTATGTCAGCTTGTATTTTTGTGTGTGTGTGTGTGTGCTTATATAGATTTATGTGTGTGCACACTTTTGTGCTTGGGCATGTTAGTGCATGTGTAAGTCTGTATGCACTTGTATGTGTTATGCATGTGCATGTGACTGTGTGCATTTGTATGTGCATATAAGTTGGTTATTGTGCATGTGAACATGTGAGCATGCATATGCATGGGTGGTCATATGCATGGATGTGTGTGTGAGCATGAGTCTGTGTTTATATATGTTTATGCATATGAGTGTGTGAGTGTGCATGAAAGTGTGCTTGTGTGCATGGGTACATGAGTGCACATGCACGTGGGAGTGCATGAGTGTGCACATGTGTGTGCATGTGCTTATGTGTGTGTATTTTTTTGTCTTTGCCTATGGGCCCATGTGCATGCATGTGTATGCTTTGTGTGCATGTATGCATGCATGTGGGTGGGTGTGTGTATGTGTGTAGGCATGTGTGTTCATGTACATGTGTGTATGCTTATGCATCTTTGCATGTGTGTTGTGTGTGCATGAGAATGTGCATGCTTCTTATTGTTGTTGTGCTTGTATGTGTGCAAGTGTGTGCATATGTGTTGGTGCATGTGTGTGTGAGTATCTGTTGTTGTGTGTGTGCATATTTATGCTTGTGTGTAAGAGGGTGTGTGTTAATGTGCATGTGTGCATGCATGTGTCTTTGTGTGTTTGTGTGTGTATGTGCATATGCATATGGGTTTGTGTGTTTGTGCATGTCCTTGTGTGTGTGAGTGTGCATGCATATGTGTGTGTAGGTGTGTTTGTTAGTGTGCATGTGTGTTTGTGCATGCATACATGCATGTGTGTGTGTGTGTGTGTATGCTAGCACTTAGGGCATGCATGCATGTGTGCATGTCTGTTTGTGTGTGTGAGTGTTCATGTGCTTGCATGCTTACGTGTACATTTTTGTGTGTATGTGTCCCTATTTGTATCCATGTGTGCATGTGCATAAGCATTTATGAGAATATGGGTGCATGTCAATGTGCTTGTTTGTGTGCATGTGAGTGTGAATGTGCAAGTGCTTATGAACATGGGTGTGTTTGTGTACATTTGTGTGTCTGCTTGTGCATATGTGTGTTTCCATGTGCATGTGTGTAAACATGTTCATATGTGTGCATAATTTTGTTCTTGCGTGCATGTAGATGTGTGTGCATGTATGCATGCATCTTTGTGTTAGTGCGTGTGTGCATGTGTTAATGTATTCAAAACTATGTGCGAGTGTGTCTATGCATATGTGAAAGCGTTTGTGCATATTATTATGTGTGCATATGTTTTTGTGCATGTGTGTGTGCATTTGTTTGTGATTAAAAATGTATGTATGCCTATATGCTTGCATGTACATGTATGTATTTGTGTATGTGTGTGTGCATGTGTGTTCTTATGTGTGTGTGTGTATGCATGTGCATGAGTGCTTATGTGTGCACATGTGCAAGTGTGTGTGCATGTGTGGCCGTGTGTGTACGTGCAAACATGTGTGTGCATGTTTGTATGCACATATGTGTGCATGTGCAGACATGCACACGTGACTGCATGTGTTCTTGCTCGTGCACCACTATGTATGTGTATATGTCAATGTATTTGTGTATTCTTGTACATGAGTGTGTCCAAGTGTATGTTTGTGCATCTCATGCATGATTGCATGAGTGTGTAGGTGGGTTTGTGCACACAAATATGTGTTTATGGATGCACGTGGGTGTGTTTGGGTATGCAAGCACACAACAACATAGACACACATGCATGCAAAAAACCACACGCACACACACATAAACACACAGACATACACACAAAGAAACACACAAGCATACATTTTAACACATACATGTGTACACACACACAAGCATACCAGCACACATGTACACAAACAGGCATACACACATGTACATGAGCACACACGGACACCTATGCATACAAATACACATCCACCCACACCTACATGCATGCAAGCATAACATAGACAAACATGCACTCACACTCGCTTGCACATAGATACTTGCACACATGCACATACGCTCTCACACACACAAACACAATCACTTTCACATACACAAATATGCACAAGCACATGTACACTCACATGCATATAGGGCCATGCACTCTAACATACACCAAACCCACATAAATGCCTGCATATGCATGCACACCCACAAATGCAAACATAGAACCACTCACATGCACAAGCACACACACATGCACACACACACACAAATAAAACACTCGCACAGGAACATGAAAATGGATAGACATGCATAAATGCACAAGCACACAAAAACAAACTCACACCCACAAACCCTTGCATGCACACATAAGAATGTGCATTGGCACACAAAAACACATGCACAGACCCATAGAAAGACAACACAAACAAGCACATAACTACTCACACACACACACACACACCTACATGTGTGCATAGACACCATACATACATACACAGACACACACATTCATGCTCACATCCACATTTGCAAACACACACACACATGCACATGCATGCACACACACACACACCTACACACACCTACATCCACACATCTACATACTTACACAGCACAACACACACGCACACAAGCATCCATGAACACATGCAAGCTCACATACACATATTTGCACACACACAAACACATACAGACATGTAAACCTACACACACATACACATACAGACATGCGTGCACAAACACAGAGACACTCATGCACATGCATGCACTCAAATGAACACAAACACATGAAATATCACATATAAGCACCCACATGCATACACATGTGCCTGAATGCACACGCACACATGCACAAACACACACACACATACACAAACACCTACACACACACATACACCCCCCTCCAGACACACACACAAGCACATGCACACACCGACAAACAAACACATGTTGCACACTCACACACCTACACTTGCATGCATACATGTACATACATGCAACAACATAATCATACACACGTACACACATGCATGAAAAAACAACACACATGTGAATGCACATGCATAAACACAAGTAACCCATATGCACATGCACTAACACATATACACACCAACACAAACATGCACTGACACACACACAAGCACACATGCACACCTGCATACACATGCATTCAAACATGCACGTGTAGACACACACATGCACACACACATAAACACACACCTATATGCATGCATGAACAACACACTCATTTGCACACACACATATGCACACATATGCACACACACTCATGCACACATGGACACAAGCACAATCACACACACATAAGCACATACACACATAAGCACATAAACACATAAGCACATGCACATGCACACTTTCACTCATCGACACACACACATAGTGTCATGCACTCACGCATGCATAACAAACTTAGACGAGTGCATGCGCACATGTGCACATCCACCACACACACAAGCATGTACACACACACAATCACACATATGCACAAGCACACATATGCACAAGCACACATATGCACACACACACAAAACACTCACCCACAAACACAAAAATGGATAGACACATAGAAATGCATGTGCACATAGAAAGAAACTCGCACCAACACACACTCACATGCACCCACATGTGCACACATGTATGCACACAAATAAATATACACACATGTAAAAACAAACATGTACACACATTTATCAAAATACACACATGTAATCATAGGCACACGCATGCACTCATGCTTGCACATAAACACAAGCCCATATGCACCCATGCTTACGTATGCACATGCACACACATGCTCGCACATAAGTACACATGTAGATAAAAAGTCATAATCACACACACACACCTACACGTATACACATACACACACACATGCACATCCACCAACATCCACACACATACTTATACCCACATGCACTCATACACGTGCACACACAACACACACACATAGATAAACCCATATGCATGCACACTCACACACAAACACACGCATTTGCACACAAAAGCAAACATACATACATGAACAACTATATACACAAGCATTCACACATGTACACACCAACATGTACACACAAGAACAAACATACACATAAGTACACACACACACACAACAGCACACATTGGCATATGCACATACATGCTCATACACATACACATGTGCTTGCATACACATAAGCATGCACACATGAATGCATACTCATGCACACATACAGACACATGCTCATGTATACATATGCATGCATGCATGTGTACACACACTTGCACACTCTCACGTAAAAAGATGTGTGCATAAGCTAACATGCATGAACACATGCACTTACACACATAGGCGTAGGCACAGACATGAGCACCCACATGCACATACATAAACATGCTCACACACACATAAAAAGCTAGACATACACACACACACGCACACATATGTGCAAACACACACATGTGTATGATGACATAAACACATGCACACACACACTAGCCCGTAAACACAGAAACAAATGCAAATGCATGTGCACATGTAGACATATATGCAACCACTCACACAAACATCTCTACCCATGCACACACGCACATTTAGTCGTACAAGAACATTCATGCATATGAATGCACTCACATGCACACATGTGCATAAAAATAAACGCAGATATGCATGCACATGCACACACACACACACACACCCGTGTACTCACACACATGTACACATACACATGAATGTATAAGAAAACACTTACATGCACACATATAAGCACACGTGCAAGCACATATACTCATACATGCATGCACTCCCACATGCACACACACACAAACATGCAATCATACACACATATGCATGGTGCACACACATACACACACGCATACACAAACACACTCACACACTCTCTCGCACACACATTATAGACACATGCACATGCAAGTGCACACACATGCATACACAAACATAGACTTGCACACACACCTACACAAACACATGCACATAGCCACAATCAGTTATAGCATGCATCCATACAAAAACATACACACACATTCCCATGAACATATACTCACATGCACATAAGCAATCACACACATACAATAATAAATGAGCATAGGCATATACACGTGCACACACACGCACATGACACACATGCTTACACAAATAAACACATATGCACATACACACAAATTAACATATGTTGGCACATACACAAACACATGCACACATACACCAACATCAACACATGCATACACATGCTCATAAAAGCACATATGTGCTCAAAAACACACACATGCATACTCACAGGCACAGAAGCATACATGTGCACACACACACACAGACTCACATGTATACAAAATGAGACATTCATATACACACACATAAACACACAAACATTCACATGTATAACACGTGCACACACACAATCATATGCATAGACATACACACACACAAACGCGTATGTTCACACACATGCACATGCACACACACACACACACGCATGTACTAGCACACATAAATGCACACATACACATGAATCCACATGCAGACACACACACACATACACACGCACGCACTCACAGATCCACACATGAAAGCACACACACATACAAGTGCACATGCACAAATAAAGCACATACAGACAAACACACATATACACATGCATATGCACATATAAATAGACACATATGCCCAATCACACACATGTACATGCATATAGATGCCCACCCACACGCACACATCAATACACACATGCACATAAATGAATGTAAACAAGATCAAAAGCACACACACACACACATAATGAAATGCACATACACACACACATGTTTTTGTCAAAGCACAAACACATGCAAGCACACATGCACTTGCATTATCACAGAAGCATAGCTGCACATGAACATGTACACACATTCACACACGTAGGAGCACATACATGTGCACAAAATTGCACACAGATAGGTATGCACACAAACACACACACTCACTCATACACACACACACACATGCTCATAATCCTATACAAGCACACATATACTAATGTACAAGCATGTACACTTGCATGCACATGCACACACACACACACACTCACACTTATATGCAAACAAACAAGTACACATGCACACACACACATAGACCGACACACTCATGTGCATGCCCATATAGATAACTACACATGCATACGCACACATAAACACATGCATGCACCCTCCCACGCTGATTCACATGCACACATATACAGAGATGCACATGCACTCACACATGCAAATACACTTGCACATGCATATGATCACACGCACATGCTCACATCGATACATATGACACACATGCACAAACACACACCTATGCATGCACACACATGCATGCAAATACACAAACACACATATACAAAAATGTACACCAACCCACACACACTTATGCTATGCATTCATACAGATGCACACATGTACATTGACATAAACACATGCACACACATATACTGACATGCACATAGTCACAAACATGTAAGAACACACATTTATACATACCATGCATAGACATGCACATATTCAGGTGCACTCTTACATGCACACACAAACATGAATACATATAGGCACACACATGCACACATGTACATATATGTATGCTTGCACACACAAACACACACACTCATGCACACACACGTGCACACATGTGCACATCATACACACACCCAAAAGAACACACACAAACATGCTCACATACATAAACCCACAGATAAATGTAGAGAAGCATAGATATGTGCATAGACATTACCATGCATGCAAGTACACAAACACATGCACATACACACATAGGTACATGCACACACTTGCATAAAGACTCACATATACACGTACACACAGTCTCATATGCCTGCACATGCATGCACACTAGCATATACACACATCGATAGGGATAAACATACAAGCACACATACACACATGCACACACACTCTAGTATGAATGCACAAAGGGACATGCACATTGCACAAATCATATGCACACATCTATACAAACACATGTGCACACACATGCATGCATACACACATGCATACCCTTGCATGCACATGCAAACACATGCATACCCATTCATGTACACACACACACACACACTCACGTGCATATATATTTGAACATACACTTAAACATAAGCACACAAGCACACACATACACAACAATGTATGTGTGTCCACACACATGCACAAACAAACAAGCTTTAACACACCCACATGAGCACATGCTTGTACACAGCACAAATGTATAAACACACACATGAATGCATAACCACTCATACATACACATGAAAAAAAATATAAACATATGCACACACAGACACATGAACACACACTAAGATGTACACAAATGCACACACATGTACAAAAGAAAATGTCTCACGCACACACAAATGCACGCACACACACACACACACACATATATATATGTACACACACATACACACAAGAACACATGCGCACACACATGCACATATACTCACATAGGCATCCATACGCATGCACACATAGACACACACACATACGCATAAACACATGCACACAAACACACCCACACATAGGTATGCACCCATACACACACATATGCACAAACATGTATGCAACCAAACATACATGCATGCCCTCAAACATGTGCATGAACTAGCACACACACACACATATAGAAGTACGTACACAAATGCACGTACACACATACAGATATGTACTCACATACATATGCACATACACACACCCATGGATGCAAACACACATACAAACACAAATACACACAAATGTAGACACACATGTATAATCACACTTGCATATACACACATGCATACATGCACACATGCATACACACACATGATCAAACAAACACACATATGAATGTGCTCATATGCAAACACACATGCATGCATGCACAAACACCCGTAGACACCCATACAAATGAACACATGCATGCATACACACACACACACACTTGTGCATGTGTGCACACTTGGACACAAAGGCACATATGTAAGTAGGCATACACACAAGCACACAAACACATGCATACACACATCCACACACATGCACACACAAAAACCAGCACAAACAAACAAACCTACACATATACACACATGCACACATACACTTGTAGACACACATACATAAGAACACAAAAACAAACATATAAACATGAATGTGAACAACAACACACACATATGCACACACAAGCAAAAATAAACTCACACACATAGACACAGACATAGAGAAACTCAAACACATGCATAACCACCAACACATAAACATAAATATAAGTGCACTTGCATACAAGAAGATACACATGCATGCACACTCATGCATAAGCACACTTGTGCATGTGTGCACACATAGACATACACATGCATTGCACACACATGTGCTCGAACACACAAAGACATGCACAAATACAACTATTCATGCAAACACTCACAAACTTATATGCACCCACATTCACACACTTGCATGGACACATAAAACCACACACACGCCAATGCACACACACATTCACACAAGCCCACATACACACATGTGCACAAACATACATGTATGCATACACACACACATACATGCATATACACATGTGTGCATTCACACACATGTACACTCATGCACTCACACACAAACACAATCAAAGTAAGACACACATGCACCCACGCACTCCCACAAACAAACAAGCACACATACACTCAAAAGCACACAAAGTCACACATGTTCACATATGCAGATGCACATGCACATACCCATGCATGTGGAAGCACATACACACACAGATACACTCACACACATACAAACAAACACACATGTACATGCACACACATATGCATACACATATGTGCACACACATACACATGTACAAACATGCACGAGTAGTAGCACACATGCATATACATGCACATGCACAAACATCCTACACACACCTATGCATGCACACACACACATGCACACACACACACATGCCCACACATGCACATATATGAACAAATACAAGGACATCAATACATACACACACATGCACACACATGTACAATTGCACACATGCACTTGCACACATATACATACATATTCACACACACTTGTGCTTGCATGAGCATTGAAACACACATATGGAAATAGTCATACACACACGAATAGCCACACATACCCACAAAAACAAACACACATGCATACATAATTATGCATGTGTGCACATGCACACACACACACACACTCATGTATGTAGGCACACAACTACATACACAAACATATGAATATATGCACACACTTGCAGACATTCAGACAAATGCAAACCCAAACATGGACATATATGCATGCATGCACACATGCACATGCATATATATGCACACAAATATACACACACAAGCACAAACATACACATGCACAAATAGAGGAACACAGACATGCATCCAGCACACACATGCAAACACAAACACAAGCACACATGTACATAAGCTAGCACACATGTATGAATATACATGCATGCATTCAAATGTGTGTATGTGCACATACACATACATGCAAAACGTGCATAGACATGTACCCAGGGGTGCAAATAGAGAGAAACACACACACATATGCCCATATGCATATGCACACACACACATCCATAGACACACCCATTCATAACCACACACTCACAAAAACACACATGCACATAAAGGTACACAAACCATATAGACACATAAGCACACACACATAGAAAACAAATATGCACACACACCTACACACACATAATCACATAGATACACATGCACACTAACACACATGTGCACACTCAGACACATACATGGTCACACACATACACATGCACATATAATGCACATGCACATGCATATGAAACAAACAGATAAGCACTAATGCGTAATTATACAAACGCATGTGCATACACAACAACAAAAATGCACTTACACACACACATGCACACAAATAGACACAAGCATGCATAGGAAGATAAACATAGTCGTGCAACCATACTAGCAAATGCAAGTACACATGTGCAAGAAAACACACACACACATGCACATATACATAGATACACACTTGCACACACATGCACATGCACACCCATACACATTCATGCACGCACACACACACATGCATAGACACTCATATAAATTCATATAAGCACATATAGCACACTAACACACTTGCAAACACTAGTATTTGCACACAAATAAACATACAAACACAAACACAAATGGACACACACCTGCATAATCACACACACACATACTAGCATGCTTGCACAACATTTACAAATGTACTCATTCATACATGCACATGCACAAGAACACATGCACACATAGGTGCACAACACAAATGCACACATACACATAGGAACAAACAAGCAAATGTAAACACACACACGCATACATATGCATAAGCACATGGATATACATGCACACTCACAGACACATGCATAGTCTCATAGACATGCACACACAAGAATACACACATGCACAAAGACCATCACATGCATGCATGCACGAACACACACATGCACATAGATGTACAAATGCTAACAAACTTGCACACATACACTAGTGTGCATGCATACCCATGCATCCATGCACACACACAAACACATATACAAATGTGCACATTCACACATGGATGTATAGACACACAAAAATACACTGACACATGCAAATAGAAACAAACACACACTTATATATTGACACACATGCTCACATATACACATGCACACAAACACACATGCTTGCATGGACACACACACCAGCACACAAATGCACATATACATAGTCACATCCACACACACACACACATGCACATATACATACACGTGTGCACACACACACAACACACATACACACACTCATACACAAATGCACAAACACAAAAATAAATATGTACATGTACACATACAAACACACAGGCCTTCAAGTACACACACACACATGCACAAACAAGCACATATGACAAATAAACACATTCATGTACACATACACACTTGTAAGCACATACGTACTAGCACACACTCACACACAAAAATGAACACGAACAGACACACATGCAAACAAACATGCACATGCACACAAAAAAATAAACACACATCCTCACACTCACAAATGCACACACATGCATGCACACAACACGCACACATGCAACACACATGTACACAAGTGCAAATGCATATGCACACACACATACAGAAACACGCTAATGAACACTCACACATAGACAAACACACACACATTTACATGCATATATACCATCACATGCAAATGAAAGCATACACATATATACACAGACCTTCACAAGCATACATACATATACCCAAACACATGTGCTTACACGAATACTGATAGTTGCACACAGATTCATGCAAATCGACATGGATGTACGCACACACAAAACAACACACATACACAAGCTGATCCACAAAAACATGCTTACATGCACACAAGCACATAGTCAAGAACACTCATGCAAGCACAAACACATAACACACAATCACAGACAAACAAAATGCACATAGGCACACACAAACACAGATGCAACCACACACATACACACATTCACATATACACATAGAACATGAACAAACATATGCATACACATGCAGATGTACACACATATGCACTCACTCAGATGCACATGTACACAAACTCCTATATGCACACATGCAGACATACATGTACATGTGTTCACATACTCACACACACATGTGTAAAGACATGCACATGCACACATGAACATATACACATGTGCACACACTACATACACACATTTTCATGCATACACACACACAAGCATGCACACATGACACACACATACCCACACACTCAAACACACACATACATGCACAAATGCACTAACACACACATGTGAATGCCTACACTCGCACATGCATGCACACATATAGACACACACACAAACAACAACATCGACACCCTTACACACATATGTACACACACATGCATTCATGCATGCCTATACACACATAAACCAATACACACATGCGCACACACTCACATTCATGAACACACACAAATGACATGTACATCGACACAAAAACACAACACATACATGCATATGCATAGCCACACATACACATGCACACATATGCAAACACATGCACACCATACCCCAAACGCACATGCACACACACACACACACAAGAACAAGCATGCATATGTAGAGGCAACACACAAGCACACATACAAACACACAAAAGTATACACATAAATACGTATGCACACACACGTAGGTGCACACACTCACCCATAATCACTCCCACACCCGCACATATGCACACACATATGCATAGTACAAACATATGCACACGCACAAGTAGAAATATGCACACATCACACACAAATATGCACACATACACACACAAATATGCAAAGACACATGCATGCACACAAAAACACAAACCCAAACACCTACATGCGCACAAACATTCGTGTAGACAAACACACATTCACACACATACACCCACACGCACATGTGCATGCAAACTCACACACATGCACATATACACAAGTAGACAAGCTCACACAAGTACATGCATGCATACATATACACATTCATATGCAAACATTTGCACAAGCATGCACACACACATATATGCAAACATGTATAGACACAAACACATGAACACACATAAATGACCATGCACATGCATGTACATACATGCACACAAAAAGACATCCATTTAGGGAGACACGTGCACATGCACACACAATTAGAAGTGCACATAGGCATCCACACACACATGTACATCCATACAAACAAACCTAAGCACACATGCATATACATGCACACACATGTGCATGTAAAAATAAAATCACAGGCACACGTGCACACACATAAGTATGCACACACACACCCTTACAAATACATGAACTGATTGATGAACACACATGCATACAATCACATGCACATGCACATGCATACACATGCAGTCGCACAAACACAAACATGCACCAAAAAAAACATAGAAATAAAACTCATAAGAACACTAACAGCCAAAAATAGTGGATACACACATGGGCACACACATCAACACATAGATACACACATACACATAATCACACTCATGCATGCACATGCACACACATGTGTACACCCATGTGCATGCACACATACACTTGCATAAACACACATATGCTTGTAGATGCACTTGCATACACATATATATACACATGCAGTCACATACATAAATTAAACACACACACTTGCACATAGGCATGCCTACATGTATACATGTGCAAACAGATACTATACACACATTGCAAACACACATGCACATACTCATGTACAAATGCACCCATACACATGTACACACAAGTACATTCTCACACACACACAGACATACATACACACAAACAAACCCACACACATACAAGCACACACACAAGCACATGCACACATAAATATGGACACATGCACATGCACCCACACACAATCATGCCCAGGCACATACACATGCATGTGCATGCACAAATATATAGCCACACATGTACACACATGCCCATACACTCACACACATACACACATGTATACATCCACATGCACCTTCCCACACACACACAAACACACACATATATATGTAGACATGCACATGCATAGACACTCACACACATGCATACACACACATACAAATGCATATGCACATGTCATGCAGAGTCCAAAACACACAGACAGATGCATTATCATAAACACACATATGCACACTTGCATAGAAGTATACATGCACATAGTCACAAAAACATGCACACACACTTACACACACATGCACACACACACACACACAAGCATACAGTCACACACCAACACGAACACACACATACACATGCATGCACACACCTGGACACACACAAACACAACCACACAAGTACACACACACACACATAAATGCACATAAGGACACACAAAATCACATACACACAAATGCATGCACGTGGGAACATGCACACACACAACACGCACATGAGCACAAACACATATGCATACACATACACAAATAGGAATGATGCAATCCCACTGGTACAAGCACAATACATGCATACACCCAAGAATGCCTATTTACACACAAGCAAAAGCACACACATGCATATGTACATGCCCACACACATTAACACATGCATACACACACACACGCACTCATAAGCACACACACAAACACGTACATGCACATGTTCACACACACAGACACACATACACATATGCATGTATGTAATCACACACGCTTACACGCACAAACAAAAGCACACACATGGACACTCACACATGCACATGTAGACATAGGCATACATAAACATACACACATGCATACCAATATGCACACATTCATGGAAGTATACATATACACACACGCACATGCACACACACTTTTGTGCACTCAAATGAACACACACAGACACTCACGTACAAACGTCTAAACAAACACGTACATATGTGCACACACATATATGCACATACACAACACACATACAAAATTATGCAAAAACATATATAAGTACAAATGCACACATAGACACAAACTCACATGCACACAAACTAACTCAGGCTTATGCATTGACATACACATATATAGACACGTGTATATGCACACACACACTTTTACACAGACATGCACACACATATGCACACATATACAATTGCATACATGCCTACGAACACATTATGCTCAGGCGTAGACACAAATGTATATGCACACAGATATACTCACACACACATACTGTCACATATGAACATGAACACACACACACACACACCCAAATATACACCCCTAGGTGCACACTTGCATACACACCCACATGCATGCACATTGACACATACACACATGAATGCACACACATGCACATACACATGCACGAAGACAAACACACACACATACACATGCATGTGCACAACCACATACACATGTGCACTTGCACACACACACACACGTGCACCAATACTTATAAATGCACACATATACATGCATAAACACATAATCACATGCATGCATACAAATACATGCATAGAAAAACATAAAAGGAAAAACACACACAAGGATGCACAAGCACATACATGCACACATTTACATGGACACACTTGCACGTCTACCCCAATATGTGCATAAATGCACACACATATGTGTGTATAGACATGTGCACGCATGTATATGTGCACATACATGTGCACACACAGAAAAATGCACATACACATGCACACATACATGTACACACACATGCACATGCATACACACACATGCAAACATGCAAACACACTAATGCACATGCACACTTGGTCACACAGCATTACACAATAGACACAACACAATCAATGCACACACGTACACATAGAAAACACTTGAATACACACACACATGATTCAAACATGCACACAAACTTACACATTGTATATACACATACACACACATATATAAGTAATAGAAATAGATGCACACATACACATGTACACCAAAACACACACATGCACACATGCACATGTATGATTACACACACGTACAACATGCACATATACACGAACCCTTAAATACACACATATACAAACACACGAGTACACACGTACACACATGCATAGATATACACGTACACACACTCATACTTTTTTGCATAGACACATACACACACACAAACATGCATATGCATGCATGCACACACACATATGCACCTACACAAGCACATGTGCACACACACACATATAAAAATGCATAGATATGTACACTTATGTACACACACACACACATAATCAAGCACCAAAATGTAGATGCATGCAATTGCTTGCATTAACACACACACACACATGCACACTTATGTGCACACACAATTAGACACACACATACTCATACACAAGCATGCACATGCCAACACACCCATGCACACAAACACACACACATACACTTAAGCACATGTACACTCACACAAGCACTCAAAAAGACATACTCATATACATCCACATGCACACATGCATGTGCACGCACACATGCATAAATGAACAAACATAAATGCATTCATGTATACACACATATAGAAACACATGTGCACACATATAAACTACACGAAGATACTTGCACAAACACACTTGCATAAACACATATGATCATACACATGCATATGCACATACACATATATATGTATACGATCACACATACTCACACCAACACACAAGAACACATGCACACACATATAGGCACACAAACATAAGCACACATGCACACATGCAAAAACACACACAAAACAGTTAACACACATGCACATGCATGCCTACACACACAAGCATGCACTTGTCGATGCATCATATACATCTGCACACACATGCAAACGTATAGACGCAAGCACACAAACATAAGCATACATGCACACATGCAAACACAAAAACATTAACACATGTATGCACATACATATGCATGAAGAGACATGCACACAATGCATATGCCTATGTAGTACACACATGAATACGTGTACACGCACACACACACATCACATGAGTACACACACTAGCTTATGTGTGCCTGCACACATGCACACGAATGCATCCACACACACATAAGAATGCATACACATGCACACACATGCATAAACACAGACCTCCATGCATATGCACATTCACATACACAAACAAATGAAAACATGCACACACATGCACACATATGCACATGCACACGCATGCATCTATATGCATGCACACACTCACACACATCCACGCACATGCACATGTGTACACATGCATAAACACGTACACACGTGCACACGAGAATGCATGAACACACGTACACATATACATAAGGTCGCACACACTTACACACAAACATACATAGACACACACATGTATGCAAGTACATGCATAAAGGCATGCACAAGCACCTAACCATTCACACACACACCCACATTAACAGATGTGAAAATGTGCACATATGCACATATACCACACATGTACATATTCACACCCACTAATGCATGTGCACATACATACACACACACACACACACAAATGGCACAAAAAAACACACTTGCATAGACACAAACACACATATAAATGTAGGTACATGCACACACACACGTGCACATTTGCACACACTTATGCACACACACCTACCCACCCCCCCACAAACACACACATGCATACACCCACCCACCTCCACATGGATGCACACAAATGCATACAAACATGCATGCATGTATGAACTCACACATGAATGCATAAACCCATTCATGCACCCACACATGAACAAACAATTATGCATGAACACCACACAAATGGACTTGCGTATGCACATAAAAGCACACACAAGCTTGCACACACACATGCAAACACCAACATGCACACAAGCACACGCACATGCACACATACAGGC
Source organism: Vanilla planifolia (assembly GCA_023846275.1). Lineage (NCBI taxonomy): Eukaryota > Viridiplantae > Streptophyta > Magnoliopsida > Asparagales > Orchidaceae > Vanilla > Vanilla planifolia. The sequence continues at coordinate 274,871 of JAIUJO010000393.1, read as the reverse complement.
ACAAACATTCACACACACAAACATATGCATACATATAGACACACGTAAGAATACACAAATGTTTTCAAACATGCATGCTCTCAGATGCACACACATGCTTTCACAAACAAACTCATATTAATACACGTGCACACATGCATGCACATATGCACAAACTCTCCCTTATATGCATACAAACACAAATCAACTCACTCACACACACATACATGAATATACACAGCCATGTAGACATGTACACTTATACACAAAAACAGACGCACATGCATTCACATGCATGTATTGACATGTACAAGCACACACATAAAAAACAAGGGCACAAACATACACAAACAAATGTATGCACATGCACGCACATGCACACACATGCACGTGCATGCACACATACACGCACACACACACGCACAAATACACACACAGTTGCATGTACACACACACACACACAAACAAAAGCATGCACAGACACAAACATACATGTACTCACATGTGTACATGCACATACACATGTAAAAGAATGCAAACTCACATGCAAGCATATGCATGTAGACATACATGCACGTACACACATTGGCACTAACACATGTATATATAAGCACGTGCACACACACACACACGTGACCTACTCACATGCACGAATTCATGCACATGCAATTGAATGGATACTCAAACAGACACATGCACAATCACGAAACCAAACTCATGCACGTACACTTATCTATATATACACACAAGCAAACAAACACATACATAGATATAAACAATTACATTGACTCGCCTACACATATGCATGTGTGAATGTACACACACACTTGTACATACACACATACACACACACAGAAATGTGAAAATGCACACACACAAGCACATGCATGCTTACATGTACAAACATGCACACACATCCACAGACATAGATGCACACACATGCCTACACACATAAACACACACAGACATTTATACAAACACACACAGACACAGACACACACATGCACATAGGCACCCTCACACACACATACACTCACATGCACACCAATGCACACACATGCACAAACATAGATTCAGACATGCAAGCACACATACATGCACATGCACTTCAATAAGTAGACATGCTTGCACACACATAGGCTCACATATATGCACACACACATGCACAAGCAAGCACATGCTCACGATCATGCATGGGCACACACATGTGTGCACACACATACATACACACACTCATGTACACATGCACATGAACGTACACATGTGCTCACACATATACACAATCAATAGCATGCACACACAAATACACACACACATGCACTTGCACACATGCACGTGCATGCATGTATACACAATTGCAGAAACACACAAGTACACATAAACACACATTTACACTCATGCATATATGCACTCACATATACACGCACCCACACACACTGACACATACACACATGCACATACACAAATGCACAAATTTGCATATCCATGCACACACACATACACAGGCACACAAACTCATAGAAACATGCATATATAGGCACACATGCCCACACACACAAACAACCTTACATAAATGCATACACACATGCACACAAACATGCACACACATATAGACATGCACATGTATCCATACATATGTGCACATGAGCATACAGACAACCTGCACAAACATACACATATACATGCATGCACATCCACATGTACAAACTCAAACTCACATGCATACACACATCCACACACACCCAAACACATAAATATATGCACATTCACATGTATAGACATATATAAACACACACACATGCATACACAGAGTCACATAGATGTATGCCCTTGCACACACACATAGCATGCACACATATACCCACATACACACACACAACCATAGATGCATGCATAAACATGCACACATACACACATGCATGCTCACATGGACATGGACACTCACAAGCAAGAACACATACACAATCCTACACACACACACATGCACACGCATGCACATGGACACACACATATGCATATATGCAAAAATGCACAAATGTATATGCTCACCACTATTAACATAGAAAAACAAACATTCACACATACATACACATGTTGATGAACAAATGCACACATGCAAAGATACACAAACACATGAGCACAAGCAAATGCATAAACACACACACAAACATGTACACACAAGCACACACATGCACACACACATGCACAAAAACAAATGCACACTCTTACACAAGCACACATGTGCAAACGAATGCACATGTACATGCGCATGCACACATATGCACTCCCAAGCACACACACACGTGACTATGCACTCACATGCACACATATGCATGCAAGCACACACATGTGCACACAAAAAATCATCCCATACACAAACCCACTACACAAATATGCACATACACAAACACATGCATATACACTTGAAACAAAAGATGACACACACACACACACATGTGCAATGCCACACACACATGCCCACAAACATGTGACCACACTCATGCACACATGCAAGAATGAACACACACATGTAGAGATACACTTTTAAAAACTTGTGCACATGCACAAGTACAAACATGCATAGATGCACACTATCACACATGCTCCTATGTGCACACAAACATGCACAAGATCTCATGCACTAACATAGGCACATGTACACACAGAGAAACACAAATGTATAAATGCATGCACAAATAACATGAACATACAACACACACACCACCCATCCAAGAAAATACACACATGCACACACATATAAACATATGCAAACACATATACACAAACGTATGCACACACACTAATGCACAAGTGTATATATACACACAAACACTCATACATAGATACACACACATGCAGATGCACACACATGTATGCATATGCTCACATGCACACACGCAAATGCATATACATAAACACACATATATGAACATGCATATACATGCACACATACACTCACACGCACACACACACATACTCACTCTTACTAATGAACACATGAATGAACACACACACACATGCATACACATAAACACAAACACAATCACACATGCACAAACACAAATGCCCCTATGCAAACAAGCACACAAGCAAATGCTCACATATAAATGCACACAAATAAGCAAGCTTTGATGCATATGCTCTCTCTCACACACACATGCATGTATGCACACACACGCACATGCAAACACACTAAACAACATACACACATGTATACACACTCACACACACACACCCACTTGCATGCACACATGCCCACACGTATACAAGCAAACATAAACACATACACACATGCACGTGCACCCACACACACAATTTCACATGCACACATAAACACAAGTGTGAACCCAAGCATATAGAAGCGAACACACTCACTCATGCACATACACACAAACAAACAGATGCATACACGTAGGCACACACTTGTGCACACATAAAGATACACACAAATAAGAAGAACAACACATGCATATGGGTGTACACTAATATACACAATGACACACATGCATAAACTCATCCAGAGACATGGACGCACACACAGACTCACATACCAATGCACATTCATGCAAACAAACACATATTTGCACGTGCAAACACACACACACACTCACAACCATATACACACAAAAATGCATGCACACAAACACACATGGATGAACACACATATGGATAGTCTCGCATACCTGCACAATCCCATAAACATGCACTCACAAACTCACATCCTCACATGCATGCATGCATGCACAAACACACACACATGCACCCACCTTCTCACTCATGCACATGCACACACATGCACATGCACACACACACACATACACACGTGTACACTTGTATGCACAAATACACATGCACGTAATAACACAAATGAATGCACACTCATTTGCATGTGCATGCATAATAAATAAAAATAGAGAGGAGCATACATGCATATGCACTAACACATACATGCATACACACACTCAACCACACATGCAAACATGCTCACACATAAACATGCATACACATAGGTGTGTGTGCATACACATAGGTGTGTGTGCACACACACACCCCTGCACACATGCATGCGCAATACACACACTACCCCTACACACATGCACATAAACACAATTACACGAACATACATACATAAGCACATGCACATGCACACTTTCTGAAATGCATGCACACACATACTCAAACACACATGCTAATGCACTTGCTCACACACATACACACGTAGAAACACACATGCACAACCACATGGACCACAGAAACATGCTCACACACATGCATAGAAAGATAGACATTCTCACACAAACACATAGACACACATGTGAACAATGACACAAACACATGCACGTGCATGCATAGGAACATGCATGCACAATCATTCACACAAACATAGACACAAATGGAAATGTATATGCATCCACACGCACACATGTGCAACTTCTCATGTGCACATGTGTGCTCATGCACTCACACGCATGCACACACGTGAACTCACATGCACTTGCACACACTCACATACACACATATGCACAAACACATGCACGCATGTACATGCAGACACACACACACACACACACACACATACACTCGTGTACTCACATACAAACATGCAAATGCATATGCAAAAACACACCCACGTGAACATGTATAAGCACACACATAAGCAGATGCTCATGTACATGCATGCACACCCACATGCACACACACAAACACATGAATAAGCATGCACGTATGCACACACATATGCATGCATGCACATAAACATAGATATATACAATCATACACACATATGCACAAAAACATAAGCACATATCATACATGCACACACACGCACACTAACACACACCCACACGCAAACATGCACTCACACACATGCACATACACATAGACACATGCACACACAATAGCACACACATGCATATAGACTTAAACACACATCTACATACACACACACACACCCAAACACATGCACACACACATGCAAACACACAAACACATGCACACACCCACACACACACCAATACACATGAACACACATACCACCATAAACATGCATGCACACAAGCCCATGAACATGCATACATGAACACAAGCATGCACACACACACACACACAAGAAAAACACATAAGCGCACATGCATTCACAAAAAGACACACATGTGGACACACATACACATACACTTACATTAACACACATATGAACATACACAAACAGGCACATGTAGACAAATACATGCATAAGTACACACACATCAATGCACTCATACAAGCTCTCATATACACACACACACACATAAACGCTGTCATGTACACAAAATTACACTTGCAAATACACACACTATGCATATGCATAAACACGTGTACACATGCACATGCACATGCACAAACATAAGAACACATGTACGCTCACAGACACGTGAGTATGCACACACACACATACGTATGCACTATGGCACACACATGAACATGCATGTGGACATGCACATGGACATGCACACACTCACGAATACACACACGTATGGACATGCACACTCAAACATGCACACATACAAAAATAAAAGTACACTCACATGAACACATGAGCATACACATGCATGTGCACACAAGAGCAGACAGACATGCACAATCACACACATGTACATGCACATAAATGCACACCCACATACACCAATAAAGGCACACACATACTCATATGCATACAAACACACACATGCATGCAAACAACAATAAAAAGACACACACACATGTTTTTACCAACACACACAAAAATGCACACACACATATGCATGCACCTACACTAGCACACAAACACAAATGTATATGAACAAGCACACATTTGCATCCATAAAGAAACACACACACATGTGTATTCACACACACATCCACACACAAGAACACACCCGTAATCACATTCACACACACACACGAGTGCACACATATACTATTGTACAAGCATGCACACACACAGATAGACACTCACACACATATATAGACACACATATGCAAACATTCAAACACTCGCACACACAAGCTCGCACCCACACAGACATAGGTTCACACACACATGTACATGCTTACACAAACAATCACAAATGCATAAATGTATACACATACATATATACACATACATGCACCTATATATATTGATCACATGCACACACATACACACATGCACTAACACACTTAAAACAGACATGTAGACATGAATGTATACGCACATGCTCATATGTACACACACACAAATCTCACACACACGCCCATGCATGAACACACAAACATACACATGCACCCACACATACGCATGCCAATACATGCACATAGACTCACACACACTGGCATACAAACATGCACACATAGATGCCAACATGCACATGGTCACACACATGTATGTAAACACACACATACACACACATGTGCATGCACACATAAACACACACAAACACATACACATATGCACACACAGATGCACACCTACACACACAGAGATGAGCACACATAGACATGCATAAGCACACATGCACACACACGTGCACACATGTACATGCATGCACCCAAATGCACATGCTCAAATACATACACCAATTGATAAACATGGAGAAACATAGATATGCACACGCACACAATCATGCACACAAACAAGCACATTCACACATAAGCACATGCACATGCACACACACAAACACACACACATACACACACTCATATGCATGCACACATGTCCATACGGATAGACATGCAAGCACACATAAACACATATACTCATGCACAAACAAACACATGCACATACACTTGAGTACCAATGCACATAGGCACATAGGCACATGCACATGCACAAGTCATTTGCACTCACACATACAAACGCACATGCACACATGCAAGTGCACACACACATGCATACCAATGCAAGCACATGCATATGCACTCACATACATAGGTATTTCAACACACACTTAGGCATAAGCACACATACACACAAAGACACACATGCATGCACATACACACATAAGCATGCTTGCACACATATTTAATTGCACACACACTCACCCACGTACATGCACACACACATGCTCGAACACACCCATATAAGCACATGCTTGCACACAAGTACTATGCATAATCGCACACATGAATGCATAATCACACATACATGCATATGCACGAAAACATGCACATATGTACACACACACAAAATATACACTAAGAAGCATACACACACTTGTACAAAATGAAAATACACTCACACACATGTGCACACATACAAATGCACACACACATGTATACACACACACAAGAACTCAAGCACACACACATATGCACAAATACATGCACACAAAAACACACACTATCACATGAATATGCATACACCCACACACACTAACTCAAATGCACATGCATGCATATATCTACACACATACACATGCACACAAACATGCATACACTTAAATATAGCCATGAACTAGCACACACACATATAAAAGTGCACATACAAAGGTATCTACAAATATTTAGATATGCATGCACATGCATACACACACACACACCCATGCACATAGATGTAGACACACATATATAATCAAACACATACATATGCATACATGCACGCACACACACAAACAAATACACACATGCACCTACACATGCACATGTGCTTGCATGCAAACATGCACATGTGCTTGCATGCAAAAATGCACATGTATACATTTACACATAGTCATGTGCACATATTGGTACACACACATAAACACCCACAGACACCCAAACTAATGAACACACAAAGACACATATATTTGTGGGTGTTTTAACATGCACACACACATGAAAAATCACATGCATATAGACACCCCCTCACACACACATGCATATGCACAGACATATAAACCCACATATACAAGCATAAATGTACTCACACACATAGACACATGCACATGCACACACAAGCAAACATAAAAACAAGCACACATGCACATAAGCAAACACACATGCATGCACACACATCCATGAGCACACATCCACATGTGTGTGGACATGCACCCATATATGCATGCATTGCACACTCACACACACACACATGTGCTCACACACACACATACACATACACAAACACAAATGCACATGCAAACACACACACACACACACACTTATATGCATGCATATGCACACACTTATATGGACACACACAATCATGGACACACATGCACACATGCCTACATACTCACATGCACTAACCCAAATACACACATGTGCATGCACACACACACTCACACATGTATATACACACTTATGTACTCACAAAAAAACAAATGCATACTAGGACACACATCCACACACTCTTAATAACAAACATGCACATATGTACACACACTCAAAAGAACACAAAGTTACACATGTGTACAACACATGTACATACACACACACAAACACACTCACAAATATACACACACACACATATGAACAATGCACACACACATGCACACAAACACGTGCATAGTAGCACACATGCATATACATGTGCATGCACAAACTTGCCTACACATGCATATATGCTCGTATACACACACACACACACACATCCACACATAGGCACATACAAGCAAACAAACATGTGTACATTCACACACATGCACATACACAAATGCACACACACATGCACGTACACACACATATGCTAGTGTGCACATTCACACGCCCACAATAATGAACACTCAGACATGCATATGCACACACACACACACATACATACTAGTGTGCATAAGCACATGCATGCAGACATGCTGACTTATGTAAGTGCACATCTACATACACAAAGACATTCATAAACACACCCCCACATACACACATGCAAACCCACACACATGCACATATACACATGCATGCACACCTGCACATGTATATAAACACATCAACATATAACACACTTACACTTGCAATAACGCAAATACACATGCACACACAAGCACAAATATAGTCACACACACACACACAAATAGAAACACGAACACACACCAACATACACATGCATACAAAAAAATAAGCACACATGCACACAAATAGGCACACATGCATGCATCCAAACTCATGTGTGTGCACACACACACACATGCACATAACACACAAATGCGTATACATATGTACAAATAGACATGCACATACAAACACACACATACACATATGCATATGTACATATACATTCACACACACACACACATAGCCACACACTCATGCATACACACATGCACATAAACACATATACACCCATACAAACACACAAGCACCCATACATAGGCACACATAAACATGTATACACACACATATGCACACATGCACATGCATGCACATGCACATAGTCAGACACAAGCACACACATGCACACACATAAATACACATAGACACACACACACACACACATAAAGCACATGCAAACTTACATGACTCAGACAAATAAGCATTAATCCTTATGTGCACACATGCTTGTACACACATCAACACACATGCACTTGTAGACACACATGCACACATGTGCACAAGCATGCACAAGAAAATAAATATAACCATGCAAGCACACTAGTAAATGCACATACATGTGTGCAAGCAAACACGCACACACACATAGACATGCACAAACACATATAAATGTGCTTGTACACACACACACATGCACAACCATACACACAAGCTTGTATACACACACACATGCACACCGATACACACAAGCTTGCACACACACACACATACACATGCACTCACACACACATGCACACACACCTACAAAAAGACATATAAGCATGCATGCACACAAACATACACACAAGTATACAAACACATAGATGCACATGCACCCTTGACACTCACATAGCATGTGCACATGCATGCACCCATACAAGCACATGCATAAGAACAAATGTGCACAAAGGTGCACAATATAAGTGCACACATACACACAAGCACACAGAGATATACACACACACATGCACATGCATGCATAAGCACATACATATACATGCAGATGCACACTCATATTTACATGCACAAATATAGTCTCATAGACATGCACACGCATTGTAATATAGAGTTGCACAAAAACACACATACACCCACACATGCATGAACACCTACACATGCACACACATGCACAAATGTTGACACATACACACTTGTACACACACATACACACACACACACACCCACACACGCATGCACACACGCACATATGTAAGTGCACATTCACACATGCAGACAAACACACACACATGCATGCATGCATAAGCATAGAAATATACTCAAACATGGACACACAAACACACACATATACACTCACATGCTCGTAGATTCACACACACATAGGCACATGCACACAAGCATGCATGCATGCATGCCCACACACAAAAGAACACATACTTATACGCAAGCACACATGCACATACATATGCATGCATAGACATGCACACACACACATACTTGCACACACATGCACAGATATGCACATTCACACACATTTATAGAAAAATAATGTGCACACATGCACAAATACATATACTAGCATGCACTCACACACTCACACACATGTATAAATAAGTGCATATGACAGGCATACACACATACACACACGTAAGCACACATGCACATTCACACACACACACACAAAAATGTACAAAACACATGCATAGACACAAACACACATGCACATCTATAAACACACATGCACTTGCACATGCATATATGCTCACACACAGACACAAACATAAAAACATATACACACACATGTGCACACACATGCATGCACACAACACATACACATGAAAGCATGCACACACATGAGAAAGCACACACACATATGCATGCACAAACACACACATGTACACACATACATAGACAAACACACATTAACACACACCTGCATGTGCACAAACATATATACACTCACATTCAAACACAAGCATGCATATGCACACACACATGTACAAGCATATGGACATGAACCCACACACTCCTACACAAACATACACACACACCCAGACACTTGCACACATAGATGCATGCACATAGCCACATAGTTGCACACACATACACAGATAGGCATGCACACATACATTGATGCAAATAAATGCATGCACTCACACACCCACATCACCTTCATATACTTATACACATATAGCACACATGCACACAAGCACACAATCAAGAACACTCATGTAAGAACAAACACACACACACATATAGATAAGCACATGCATGCATGTACATACAAAAATACACTTGCATGCACACACACACACACATTCACACATGCATGCAAGCACAGCACATGGAGACACACACACACACATGCACATATACTAAATAGGCATCCACACAAACTTACATATGCACACACACACATGTACATGTATGCATGCATACACACACACACACGTGTAAAGACATGCATATGAACTCACACATGAACACACATGCACATATGTGCACACCACATGCACACATGTGTATGCATACACTTGTACACACACCCACACACTTGAGCACACACATGCACTAATGCACTCACTTACACACACATGTGCATTGCTATAGTCACACACACATGCATGCACGCATGCTGACACACACAAACACCAACATAGACCCCCCACACAAAAATACTCACACACAAACATTCACATATTCCCATACATACGTAAATCAACACGCACATGCACACACACTCACATTCTTAAGCATTCATGTAATGCACACACATGGACACAAACATGCACACACAAAAACTTGTGCACATTCATATGCACAACCACATAAACACATGAACACACAAGCACACACATGCACCTCCCACCCAACACACACATGCATGTACGTATGCACACACACACACGCATGCATGAACACACAAGCACACATACAAAAACACATAAGCATACATACAAATGCATATGCACACACATGTAGGCTAACACACTCACAGATAACACACCCATACCCATACATATGTAAACACATATGCAAAGCATAAACATATGCACACTCATATGCATGGACACACACACTTGCAAAAACATTCTCACATGCACGCAAGCATATACACACATACACATGCATGCACACACATGCACATGCACACACAAACACATAAATACACACACAAACATTTGTGTGGACAAACACACATGAACACAAGCACACGTGCACGCACTCACAAACACACACACACACACATACATGCAGACACACACCCACACACATGTGTGCATGCACACGCACACATAAACACACATGCACTCACATATACGTATGCACTAACACATAAGCATGCACACAAACTCACATAAGTACATGCATGCACATGCATACATATTTGTATGCAAACATTTGCACAGGCATGTGCACACACTTATAGGTAAACATGCATTGACAAAAACAGATGAACTCACATAAATGACCATGCAACCAAATGTACACACACGAACACACATGCACATGTGCACACAAGCACTCGCACACATGCACACACTCCTACACACATACACACACAAAACCACATGCATACATGCATGTACGTACACACGCTCAGACTCTTACATTGACAAAAAAGAATATACACACACATGCACACACACACACACACGTACGTGTATGCAAACACAAACACATACGTACACATGCACACACACATGTATGAGTACACACACCCATACACACACGTGCACCCATAAACACCCATGCATATAAACACATGCACTCGCACAAACACGAACAAGCACTCATACAAAGACACACTCACATGTAAAGGAACACATACAAGAAAATTTAGGGTACACCACATGCACACAGATGCATGTGCCCACACAAAAAAGCACATACACAATCACGCTCACACACACAAATGTAGAAGCACACAGAAATGCATAAGCACACACATATGCTTGCACATGCACTTTCACACACACAAGCACACACATTCAACACACACATGTGAACATGTACAATCATATAAACACTTGCACATAGTATGCCAACATGCATATATGCACACACAAGCATTATACACACGCAAATACACACACACATGCATAGACACACACACATACATGCATAGCCACAAACACATACACACCCATGCACATTCACCCACACAATCATGCCCATGCACATAAACATACACAAACAGATGCAAACACATAAAAACACAACCACACATATGCACATACACACATGCCTATGCACACACATTCACACAAGAGCATATACACACATGTATGCACCCATATGCACATGCATGCAATCACACACAAATGCACACTCACACACATATGCATACAAAGGAACACACACACATACATATATGTAGACATGCATGCACATATCCATGCACATACTTAGACACTCACACACATGCATGCACATACACACATAGACTTATGCACATGCACACATTCACACAGACTTGAAAACACGCAAACACACATGATCATACACACACACACACACAGATGCACATTCATGCACACTAAGGCACACAGGCATGCACACATAGACACATCAATACAAATACCCAGAAACATGCTCACATAAACAAATGCATACATGCATGCATATGCATGAATACACATTGATGCACATACACACATATATATACGCACACAAACATATGAGTATAAACACATATATGTACACACACACATAGGAGCACACATGCCCATAGGCACATTCACATTCAAAAATGCTTGCACACACACACATGAGTACCTATACACACATACACACATGCACACATACAAGAGTACCCATGTGCACACATGCACACATATATGCACACACCCGAATTAGCACATGCATGCACATGCACATGCACACACTCGCATGCACACACACACACATGCACATGCATGCAATCACACATGCTTGCATGCTTAGACATAGTTACAAACACCCACACACACTCATGTAACTAAACATGCACACACACTTATGTCCACACAAATGTACACACACACACACACAAATATTCAAACAAACACACACACACATGTATTCGAACCCATGCACAAACATGCTAACACACACATATGCACTTGCACATAAACACATGCACACACACATGAAAAATGATACACATACATGCACAAGTACAAATGCATGCATGTGCACATAGACATAGATACTCATGTGCACTCAAACTCGCTTATTCACATGCATGCACACACACACACACATATAGATATGCTCACACATGTACTCACACACACATGCACAAACATATGCATATACATACATAAGCATAACCACATGTATGCATACACACATATGCACACACATACGTACACACATGTATAATCACATGCATGCACACATACACATGCATAGACATACACACATGCATCCACATACACACACTTTGCTGGCATGGAGAAATAAATGCACATGCACACGCATGTACTTACACACCGTAAACAGTGACACACAAATACACAAACACACACACCCACAAACACATCCACATAAACAGACACTCACATACACACCCTCAGATGCACACTTATACACACATACACATGCATGCACATGGAGACACATGAACACAAACACACATGCATATACACATGCATGCATATATGTACATTAATGGACACACAAAAATAGACATGCACATGTATAATCACATACGTAGATGTGCATGAACACATACACATGCACCAATGCATACACACACATAAATGAATACCCATGTGCATGCACATGCACACACATGCAAACACACCAACAAGAACACATGCACATAAGTGCACAAACACTCATGCATGTGCACACATATGCCTTCAAATAGTCACACATGCACACAACCACACACTTACATACATAGAAGCACATATCACGCCTAAACATGTACACGCACACACACACACACTCACTCACATGAATGCACTCATATGCTCATAGACACACACCCACACATGTGCATGTGCACACACAAAATGTGCACACATGCATGCACCCATGCATGCTCACAAGCACACACACACACAAACATAATCTATCACAAATACATAACCACAAACACATGCACACGCTTGCATACACACATGCACATTCACAAACACATATATACTTAGACACATAAAAAATAAACAAATGCACACATACACACATCCACACATCCACACAAAACATACGCACTAACACATATTGACATGCACCCACATGCACTCATATACATGTGCATAGAAGCATACAAACACACACATAAATGCACACAAGCATGGACATAGATGCACACTCTCACATGCACACTAATGCAAGCACACACACATGCACATGCACATACACGTACACTTTAGCACTGATAGACATGCGTAGATATGCACAAGTACATGCAAACGCACTCACGTCAACTCATATGCACTCAGATGTACACCAATGCATGCATGCAAATACAAGAACACAAGCATATAAAAGCATAAAAACACACACACAAATGCACAGGCACATGCCTATACACATTTGCACACACACACACACACACTACACATGCACAAAACTTGTGCGCACATGCACACACACATAGACATGTGCACTAACAAATGCACTTACATGCAAACATACACATGTACACATGCACACACACACACACACATACATACATGCACATGCAAACATGTACACACATACATGCACATGGACACACACCAACACACACACACCCATAGACAAGTGCACACACACACATGCACACACACTTCACATGTAAACAAATACACATGCACTTAGAACCTCAAAATCAAACACATGTATATGCATACAGGACACAACCACACATACACACATGCACACACAAGCATGTACACACACACTCACATTGAGACATAAGAACACTTGCATGTAGACACGTGCTCACACAAATGCAAGCAAACATGTGCACATGCAAACAAACACAAGCATTAACACAAGTGCACGTGCACACCCACACTTGCATGCACTTGTCAATGCAAAAAATACATGTACACACACATGTACACATGAACACACTTGTATACACATGCTCATACAAACATGAGCACACACATACACAAACAAACACAAACCTAAGTAGAAATACACACATGCAAACACACAAATGCATTAGCACATGTGCTCATGCATGCACGCACACACTGACACATGCCCACACACCCATGCATAAGCTTAGGTAATACACAAATAGACATGTGCACACACACACACACACACACTCACATAAACTCACACACATAAATGAAATCACACACATGTGCACACAAATACACAAACATATACACACACACACACAAGCACACTAATGCATCCACACACACACAAAACAAACACACATGCACACACACCCACATGCACACCCACACCTACACCTATACACACACTTGCACACACAAGTACAAATGTACACCCTTATGTGCATGCACATACACATACACACATAAAAAAAACATGCACACACACTCACACTGGTAGATGCATGCACACATATGTACATGCACATATAAACACATGCATACACATTCACATGTACACACATGCACCTACATGCATGCATACACATACATACACACATGCATACGCACATGCACACACATGCACATGAGCACATGTGAAAACATACACACACGCATGCATGTACACATGCACAAACATACACACACATGCCCATGTAAGTATGTATGCATTCACACATACACCCACACCCACACACATGCAAAAATACATACATATGCACACATAACACATATACACATTATCATACCCACAAATTCATGCACACACACACAAATATGTACAAAAAAAAAATACATTTGCACAAACACACTCACACACATATACATACACATATATGCGCACTCACATGTGCCTATGCTCACACTTATATGCTCACACACACACACCCACCCACACACATTGGCATGCATGCACACTTGCACCCACATATGAACTCACACAAAAATATGTTATTGAATGAGTTATTGGATGAGCTCTTAACAAATTGTTGAGCTTTTTAGAAGAGATGAAGATGTGTCTAAAAAAGAAATGAAAAAAAGAAGGAAGAAATACTATCCTCTGTAGTTGATTTTTTATATACTCAAATTTCTCCATCTCTAGTATGGAAGTTCTTTTTTCAAAAGCTTTATCTAGTTTATATAACAAAAAAAATATAAGTAAATGATTTGGAAATAATATGAAATAAAGGGGAAAGATGGTTTCTCATAAAAACATAATTTTTTATGAATGTAAATTACTTGAGCATACAAGGCCCAATTACCCCCACTAGAAGGATAAAGTTGAGAAGTTTTAAAAATAGAAGAAGAAGAAGAAGAAATCTATGAAGATATCATGGGACGATTCAATTATTCTTCTTTATGAAGAATAATATATTAATACTTGCATAAACTACAAAACATTAGTTCTTAAATATCTTAAATTGAAAGAAGAACATGAAAATTATTTAAGATTGTGTGAACTTTTAAATGAGTTAAATGCTAATTATTTGCATGAGATTAAGATGAAGAGACATGGAAATGCCTCTATTATTATCAAAAATACATGCTATGTTACATAATTAAATGTTTTAAAAATTTTACATGCTTATAGTAGGACCTTTTTTCATAAGATTAGTTATACTATAATTGTTAAATATTTTTTTGCTCCAAATATAACTGTAATTATTACATAAAATTTAGAAAAATATCTTTTTATTACAAATTTAGAAAAATGTTTTATTGTAGATCTTCTACATTTGTATGGATTAGAAAAATAGTTCAATTTAGAATCAAGTTAAGTCATGTGAATAAAAAAAGCTTGGGTCCTAAAAAAATGTCTAATTTGTTTTGTAAGCATGCCTTTTTTAAAAGATTAGAAATGGTATGTGGTACCTAGATCATGGGTGATCAAGACACGTAACTAGAGATCCATCTTTAGTCGTCCACTTGAAATATTATTTTAGGGAAGTTACTCTTAGTGGCAACTCCAAGAAGAAAGTGATTAGAATTGGAACTATAGGTAACAAACACTTATTTATAAGAAAGATCCTCTTTCTACAAGATCTAAGGTATAATATTCTTAACATTAGCAAATTATTTGTAAATAAATTGATTATTAGTAAAGAAAATGTTTTAGTTTTCATTAGATGTAAAAAAGATAATACATATCTTTTATTTTTACACATGTTTAAGATAATGATGTAGAATGCCTTATATCACATGATAATTGTTTTAATTTATGGAATAAAAGATTTTTTTCACTTAGTAAGGTCTTTTTTAAAAATCTATATTAGTTGCCAAAGTTAATTCTTATGTTTGAGTAGATGTGAATGAGACATTTTCTCCTGTAGCTAGACTTGAGGCAAGTAAGGTTTTACTTGCTTATACTACAATAAAGGATTATATTATAAAAAATAGATCTTAAAAGTATATTTTTAAATATATATATATATATATATATATATATATATATATATATATATATATATATATATATATATATATATATATATATATATATATATATATATATATATATATATATATGATGATGATGATGTGTAACTTCAATAATCCCTAAGATTTGAAATACATGATAAGATAGATCATGCATACAAACTTAAGAAGGAACTTTATGGTTTGAAGTAAGCTCCAAGGGCTTGGTATGAAAGATTATGCATTTTATTTATGTCAAATAGTTTTCATATAGGCATGGTAGATAATATTTTATTTATTCAAAATTTGGATAAAGGTCAATGAACATGTCTAGTTTATATGAATAATATAATCTTTATAGCTTCTAATAAAGAGATCTATATGAGGTTTGCTAATTTTATGAAAAAAGAATTTGACATGAGTATGATGAGAGAGTTAACCTCTTTTTTAGGACTTCAAGTCAACCAATTATGTGAAAAAAGTTTTATTTATTAAACCATGTATTTAGTGGAGTTCTTAAAGATGTTTAGTTACGAGAACATGAAGCAAAGGAAGACTACCTTAAGTATAAGCACTATTACAAATAAAGATGATGCTAAAAGGCCTATCGACACAAAATACATTAAATGGATGATTGGATCATTATGGTATCTTACTACAAGAAGACTTGATATTATATTTAGTGTAGGCTTGTGTGTGAGATTTTAGGCTAGTCCTAAGGAATCACACCTACAAGTAATCAAGCATATATTCAAATTACTTATAGACACTTAGACTGTAGACTTACGGTATGCTAGATGTGAGTCTAAATTTAAAATCCTACATAGATGCTTATTATATTGGTAGTAAGATTGATACAAAGATTACCTCTAATATGTATAATTGACTAATTATTCACTAATTTCTTTGGCTAATAAAAAATATTATATTTTATTATAAATAACAAAGGTCAAGTACATTATTATAGGTAGTTGTGTTGGTGAAGTTCTATAGATTAAACAATAACTTTTTTATTATGGCTTAGAATTTAGATAAATTCTAATCTTTTATGATAATGTAAGTGTAATTTGTTTATCTAAAGATCCTATTCAACACTTAAGAATAAAATACATAAAGTTAAGATATAACTTTTTAGAGAACTTGCATAGAATAAAGAGATTTAATTATCATTTATTCCATTTTTTTGCTTAATTAGATGAAATTGTTTCTAAGCCATTATCTACCTAATTCTTTTATAGACTTAGATTAATCTTAAATGTAATTAACCTCTTTGAATAATTACAAAAAGGAGAAAATATAGTACTAGAATTCAATAATAATGTCAGCTAAACTTTAGGGATAGTATAGGTTATCAAATAGAGTGAGCTAATTATTAAAGATTATATAACTTGGTTTATTCATAAATATTACATTGTCTTTATTATTATATGTTCAATTCTAATATTTATTTTATAAACTTTAAGGGAGAGATTGTTGTGTCCTTTGATGTAATGATCGCAAAACCAAGCTAAATATTACTAATGCTATGTTGAGCTTAACGTTGTTTTAGTTAAATCTGAAGATATATTGTAGTAGTTAAATCTTAAGGCGTATTTCATAAATTCTCAATAGAAGTCCAAAATCGAGAGTATCAAATTTTAGAGTGCTTGCGAGAGTTATGGGTTCTCTCAATTAATACTTTTTTGCTCTCTTCTACAATCTTTCTGCATTATCTTTGTAGCATCTATATCATTAAATAATTTGCTCCACACTTGTTTAAATGTTTTTAAAGAGTTAGAATTTCATAAGTAAAAATTTTTGTAAAGTTTTTTTTGTGTTACAAATTTTTGTGTGTTTCTATCTTATTGGATCATTAGTTTATAATTGGTTTATCCTAATTGATCTTGACAAGAAGTGGTTAGATGAAGCCTGATTAGTGATTAGGGCTAGATGTAAGCATGGGTTTTGGCCAAACTACTTAAAACTTCTTGGTGTATTTCTTTTATTGTTGAGCAATTTCATTTCATTAATAATCTTCATAAACATAAAATTTTACTTTTTATTTGAAAAATTTTTCTTAAAATAAAAAAAATTTTAAATTTAAAAAATTTCATAAAGGTATAATTCATCCTTATCCTCTTATACATTTTGTCTCACAAAATCACTTCAGATTAGTGTGTGTGTGTGTGTGTGCATGTCTGTATGTGTGCATGTGTTTGTGTAGGTGTATGTGTATATGTTTGTATCCATATTCACAAGTGTTTTCATATGGTGTTTATGTGTGCATGTATGCATGTGTAGGTGTGCATGTGTGTACATGTGTGTGTATACTTGTGTGTGCATGCATGAGTTTAAACATGTTTATGTGTGTATATGTGTGCATGTGTGTCCATGTGCATGCACGTATATGTCTGAATGTGTTTGTATGTTTGTGTGAGATGATGCATGTGCGTGCATTCAAGTTTGTGTGTGTGAGTGTCTATGTACATGTAAATCTGCTAATGTATATGCATGTGACTGCATGTGGGTGTGCTTATGCATGCCTTTGTGTGTGTGTGTTTACATGCGTGAGTATATGTGTTGTGTGTATGTCTGTGTGTATGTGTGCATGTGCATGTATGTGTCATTGTGTCTGTGTGCACACCTATGTATGCATTCATGTTTGTGTGTGTGTGCTTGTGTGAATAAGAGTGTGTTTGTGTGTGTGTTCATGTGTATTCGAGTGCATGCATCCATATGTGTATGTTTTGTGCACACATGTGCATGTGTGTGTACATGAGTGTGTGTGTGTATGTGTGTATATGTATGTGTGTGCATGCTTGTGTCTTTACATGTGTGCTTGGGTGTGTGTGCACATGCATGTACATGCACGTGTTTCTATATGTGGGTGCATACATGCATGTTCTTAAGTGTGTGTTTGGTTGTGTGTGAATGTATGTGCATGTGTGTGCTTGTGTGTACACATGTTTATATGTGGTGGTCCATGTGTAACAATGTATATGTGTGTGTGTATTTACATCCATGAGTATGTGTGTGTCTGTGTGCATGCATGCATTATGTGTCTGCATGTGCACACTTGTGTTTGTTTGCTCATGTGTGTGGGTTTGTGTATATTTGTGTGTGTATGTGTGTCTACACATAAGCTTGTGTGTTTAAGTACGTATATGCATGCACATATTTGTATGTAGGTGTGGGAGTGTGTGAATTTTCATGTGGGTGTATGTGTTCATGAATGTAAGCATATGCATGTTCATGTTCATGTGTGTGTGTGTGGGGATCTGCTTATGCACGTGTATGTGTTGTGTGTGCTTGTGTACATGTGTATGTATGTGTGTGTGTGCATCTATGTGCATGTGCATATGTTAGTACATGTGTGTGTTCTTGAGCACACATGTGTGGGTGTACGCATGTGTTTATGCATGTGTGTGTTTGTGTGCATATGTTTGTGTATTTATGTGTGCATGGTTTTGCATGTGTGTATGCCTGTGTGCATGTATTTTTGTGCATGTGTTTTTGTGCATACATGTACGTGTGTCAACATGTGTGTGTGTGTGCATGTGCCTGTCATCATGCTTGCGTGCAGGTTTGTATGTATGTGGGTGTATGCATTTGTTCGTGTGTGTGCACGTGTGTATTTTTGTGTGTCTATCTGTGCATATGCACATTCATGTTTCTAAAATTATGTATGCATGCATTTGTATTTGTTTGTGTGTTTTTACATGCATGTGTGCATGTAGACATGGACATGCATATGTGTGTATGCATCTGGTTGTGCACATGTGTATGTGTCTATGTATGTATGTGTGCATATGTGCTTGTATGTATGTGGGTGCATGTGGACCTATGTGTACATGTGTGTGTTCCTAAGCATTTGTTCGTGAGTGTGCGTCTTTATGTGTGTGTGTGCGTGTATGTGTGTGTTTATGTGTGCATATACATTTATGTGTGTTCATGTTTGTGTGTGTGAATATGTGTACATGTTTGTGAGCTTCTGTGTGTGTATGTTTGTGTGACCCTGTGTCTATGCATGTGCATGTGCGTGCATGAGCTTATGTGTCCAAGTCTGTGTATGTGACTGTGTGTGCATGTGCATATGCATATGAATATTTGTGTGTGTATGTGCATCTATGAATATGTATGTGTGCATGTGTTCTAGTGTGTTCTTGTATGTGTGGGTGTGAGCATGTGTGCTTGATGTACATGTAGGCAAGCATGCATATGTGTGTGTGTGCATGTACATGTGCATGTGCATGCATGTGTATATGTTTGTTTACATGTGTATGTTTATGTGTGTTGAGTCTATACACCTGTGTGTATTATTTATGTTGTGTGTGCGTGTGTGTGTAATCATGTCTCTATGCTTTGTATGTGTTGTGTGTCCATGTGTGCGATTGTGTGTGGAGTGTGTGTGTGCACATCTGCATGCATATCTGTATGTTTGTCTCTGTGTGTGTGTATGTGTATAAGTGTGTCTATATTTGTGTGTGTTTATGCATCTCCAAAATGTTCCTTTGTGTGTGTGAGAAAGAGAGTATATTTGCACATATGTGTGTGTATGCATCTGTATGTGTGTATATGTGTCCATGTTTTTGTATATCTGTGTGCATATGTTCACATGTGCAGGTGTGTGTAGGATTTGTGAATCCATAGGGGTGTGTGTGTGTCTTCATGTGCACACATGTGTGTGTGTCAACTTATGTGTATGGGTTTGTAGGCATTAGTGTGTTTGTGCGTGAGTGTGTATCTATGTGTGCATGTGTGTATGTGCATGAAAAACATGGGTGCATTTGTGTTCGTGTGTGTGTGCATGTGCTTGTGTGTCATTGTGCATGTGTGTTTACATGCTTGATGTTGCATGTGTGAGTGTGTGTGTTTATTCATATTCATGTGTTTACATTTGTGTGTACTTGTGTGTCTCTACATGCAAGTGTGTGCATGTCTTTATGTGCATACTTGTGTGTGTATGTTTGTGTATGTGTATATTTGTGTATGTGTTTGTGGGTTTGTGTGCATGTGACTATGCATGTGTATGTGTGCTTGTGTTCTTGTGTCAGCATGTGGGTGCATGTGTGCTTGTGCTTGTGCCTATGTGTGCTTTTGTTTGTGTCGATGAGAATGTGTGTTTGTATGTGTGCATCAGTGCATGTCAGATTGTGTGTGAGTGTGTGTCTGTGTGTGTGTGTACATGTGTGTGTGTGTGTATGTGCATGTGCTTGTGCATGTACATGTGTGTGTGCATGTTTGGTTGTGTGTGTGTTTGTATATATGTGGGTGTTTGTGGGAGTGTGTGCATGTGTGTGTGGATATGTGTGTGTGGCTACATGTTGGTGTGTGTGTGTGCATGCATATATATATGTGTGTGTGTGTGTGTCTGCATGCACATATAGGTTTGTATGTGATTGTGAGCTTATCTTTGCATATAAGTGTATGTTTCTATGTGTGTGTGTATGTGCGTGTGTGTCCCATGTGTGTGTGTGTCCGTGTATGCGTGTTTATGCATGTGTGTCTTTGTATGCATGTGCATAGTGCATGTGGGTATGTGTGTGTCTGTGCATATGTGTGTTGGTGGGTGTGCATGCATGCTTATACATGCATATATACTTATGTATGTGTATGTGTCCCATCATGTGTGTGTGCATGTGCTTATGTATCTATGAGCTTGATTGTGTATGTGTTTATGTATGTATTTATGTGTGAGTTTGAGTGCGTGCTTGTGTACATGTTTGAGAGTTGTGTGTGTGCATGTTTATAAGCTTGTGTGCATGCATGTGTGTGTACTTAAGCATGTGTGCGAATCTACATGGGCGTGTGTGTGTGCATGGGTGTGCATTTATGAGAGCTTGTATGTTTGTTTCTATGTATGTGCACCTTTGTGCCCATGTGCTCTTATGTGTGCATTCCTACAAGTTTTCAAGCATGCATGCACATGCATGTGTGTGAGTAGGTAGGTGTGTACATGTGCATGTGTGGGTACAAATATGTGTGTATGTGTGTATGTGTATGTATGTTTTCTTGTGGGTCCATATGTATGTGTGTGTGTTTAACATGTGTGTTTGTGTGGGTGTATGTGTGTGCATGCAGGTGTATCATTTTTGTGTTTATGCATGTGTGTTTATGTGTGTGTGTGTGTATGCACATGTGCATGCATGTATGTGTACTAGTGTGCTTCTATTCATGTGATCATAAAGTGTATGTGTGGTTCTTTCTACATGCATTTGTGCTTATGTGGGGGTGCATACAAGTGTGTCAGGGTGTTTGTTTGTTTACAAGTGCAATTGCATTTGTACATGTCTATCTATGAGCATGTGTGTGCATGCTTGGGTTTTATGTATGTGTGTGCATGGGCATTTGTATGTCTGTGTGCATGTGCATTAGTGTGTTTGCTTGCATGTGCAGGTGTGATGGGTGTGTTTGTGTGTGCTTTTATGTGTATGTACTTGTGTGCGTGCATTAGTCCATGCATGTATACAAGTGGGCATGCATTCTTGTGCATGTGTTTGTTAGTTAGTGTGTGGGTGTCTATGTGTAAATTTCATGTGAGTGTTTATTTGTGTGTTTATGTGTGTTTGCATGCGAGAGTGTGCTTATGTGCATGTGGGACGATGTGTGTGAGTGCATGTGTGTGCATGTTTTTGAATGTATGTTTAGGTGTGTGCCTATGTGTGTACATGTGCATGGGTGTGTGCACATGTGCATGTGTGTGCTTGTGTCTGTGTGTACTTTTGTGTATGTTTGTGCATGTTTTTTTATGTGTGTGTTTCTGTGTGAGTTTGTTTGTTTGTGCCAATATGTGTGTGAGTGCGTATGTGTTACTATGCACATGCATGTGTCTTTATTTACTTGTGTGCATTAGTCAATGTGGATATCAATGCATGTGTGCATGTGTGGGTTTGTATGTGTGATTGTGTGTCATTTATGTGTGGGTGTGTGTATGTCTATGTGTTCACATGTGCATGCATCTACTTATATTTGAGTGTCCATGTGAGTGAGCTCACATGTAGTTGTGTGAGTGTTTTCACTTGTGTGTGTGCATGGGTGTTTATGTTTGTGTGTATGTGTACACATTTTAATTACACATGTGTGTCTGTGTTTATATGCATATGCATGTATGCAAGTACATGTCTATGATTTTGAATGTGTTTGCATGTATGTGCATACATGTGTGTATGTGTGGGTGTATCTATGCATGTATATGAATGTGTTTTCATATGTGTGCATCTATACATGCATGTGTGTGTCTGTATGTGTGTGCATGTATGTACCTTTGTCTTTGCATGATTGTGTGCATATCTATGTGCTAATTCATATGCATGTGTGTGTATGTGTGTGTGTGTGTGTGTTTGTATATATTTATTTGCATATGTGCATGTGCGTGCATGTGTGTGTTTGTGCTTGTGTGTTTTTTGCTCATGTGTATGTATGTGCATTTGTGTGTGTGCATATATGTGTGAGTTTTTGTGCATGTGAGTGTGCTTGTGTGTATGCCTATGTGATTGTGTGCAAGGGCATAGGTGTGTGCATACAAATGCACATGTGAATACGTGTTGGGGTATGTGACTATGTGGGTGTGTCTGTATCTATGTATGTATCTACCTATGTGTGTGCATACATATGTGCATGTGTGTAGGTGTACGTGTGTGTGTGTATTTATATCTCCATGTGTGTAGTTGTGTGTGTATGTGTGCATGTGTGTGTGTTTACATGTGTGTGCATGCATTCTTGTGTGTGTCTGTATATGTGAATGCATGGGTGTGTGTATGCGTATGTTTGGGTGTGTGCATGTGTGTGTATATGTGCATATGCATAAGTGCATATGTGGTGTGAGTGTAAGTCTATATGTGTATGTGTGTGTGCTTGTGTGTGCATGTGTCTATGCATTTTTGAGCATGTATTTGCATATGTATGGGTGTGTGTCCATGTAGGTGTGTATCTCTATGTGTGGTATTTGTGTGCTTATGTGTATTATTGTGTGTGCACATGTGTGCTTATGTGTGTGTGTGCATGTGTATTTGTGGATTTGTATTTGTAATTGTGCACGTGCAAGCATATGTGCATATGGGTATGTTTGTGCATATGGGTGTGCAGACATGTATATGGGTGCCTATATGCATTTGATTGCATATGATAGCTTACATTTGTGTGTGTGTGTGTGCTTGCATGGATTTGTATAGGTACATTTTTTGTGCTTATGCATGTGGGAGCATGTGTGCATATTTGTGTACATGTGTGAGTGCAAGTGTATTTGCACTTGTATGTACTATGCATGTGTATATGAGTGTGTGCATTCGTGTGTGCATATGAGTTGGTTTTTGTGCGGGTGAGCATATGAGTGTGCATATGCATGGGTGGATGTGTGCATGGGTGTGTGTGTGACCATGAGTCTCTATGTGTTTGTGTATTTTTGTGCATATGAGTGTGCGAGTGTGCATGCAAGTGTGCTTGCGTGTATGGGACAGGTGTGCACATGCAAGTGGGAGTGCATAGGTGTGTACATGTGTGTGCATGCACATTTGTGTGTATTCTTTTATCTATGCCTACGGGCCCCTGTGCATGCATGTGTGTGTGTGATATGCATGCATGTATGCATGGATGTGGGTGGGTGTTTGTATGTGTGTAGGCATTTGTCTGTGTACAGATGTGTGCATGCTTGCATTTCTTTGCATGTGTACTGTGTGTGCATGAGAGTGCGCATGCAAATTGCTATGCTTGTGTTTGTCTGTGTGATAATGTGAGAGTGTGCAAATGCGTGTTGGTGCATGTGTGAGCGAGAATATGTGGTTGCGTGTGTGCATGTCTATACATGTGTGTATGTGGGTGTGTGCCAATGTGCATGTGTGCATGCTTATGTTTTCATGT
The DNA here is from genome assembly GCA_023846275.1 of Vanilla planifolia. NCBI lineage: Eukaryota > Viridiplantae > Streptophyta > Magnoliopsida > Asparagales > Orchidaceae > Vanilla > Vanilla planifolia. Next base: position 247,635 of record JAIUJO010000393.1, on the reverse strand, counting down.
GTTTGTGTACATTTGTGCATGTGTATGTGGGTTTTTGTGTTTGTGCATATGCTTGTGTGTACGAGTATGCATGCATATGTGTGTGTGTGTGTGGGTGTGTTTACTAGTGTGCATGTGTGTGTGTGTGCATGCATGTATGTGTGTTCATGTTTGTGTGCTTGCTAGCACTTAGGGCATGCATGCATGTGTGTGTATGTCTATCGATGTGTATTAGTGTTCATGCGCATGCATGCTTGTGTGTGAACGTTTGTGTGCATGCATGTGTGTACATTTTTGTATGTATTTGTGCATGCTTGTATCCATGTGTGCTTGTGTATGTGTACATGCAAACACATGCACACATGCAGACACATGCATTCAAACAAGCATGTGCATGCACACACAAACACATACTACATGCATACATGAACAACACACACTCATTCATACATAGACATGTGCACACCCTTGCACACACACTCATGCACACATGTATGCAAACACAATCAAATGCATATACACACATAAACATGTACACACAAGCACATACAAACATAAGCACATGCACATGCATATTGACGTACTCATTAACACATACACACATAACGTCATGCATTCATACATGCACAACACACTCAGACAAATGCATGCACACATGTAAGCATGCTTCCATACACAAGAATGCACAAACACATGCACACACAAAACACTCACCCACAAACACAAAAATGGATAGACATTTAGAAATGCACATGCACATAGAAACAAACTCCTACCCACACACACTCACATGCACCCACATGCACACACATGTATGCACACAAATGTCCACACACATGCACAAATACACATGCACACACATCTATAAAAACAAAGACATGCAATAATAGGCACACACATGCACTCATGCATGCATGTAAACACAAGCGCATATACACCCATGCTTGCATATGTTCAAACACGTGCATGCAAACACAAGTAGACACATAGGTACACATATGCCCATGCATATGCATACACACATGCACTTACACATATATGCATATGCATACACATACCCACATACACATACACCAACATCCACACACATACCTATACCCACATGCACTCATACACATGCACAAACAACACAGACATATAGATAAACCCACATACATGCACACTCACACACAAACGCACACATATGCATATATAAGCAAACATACATACATGAACACCCACACACATGTGCACACACACCCACCCACAAACACATCCATGCTTGTACACTCACATGCATGCATGGACCAACATATGTACACAAAAGAACAAACATACAGATAAGTATAGACACATAAAACAACACATAGGCACATGCACATAGATGCTCATACACATACACAAGTGCATGCACAAACAAAAATGCATACACACATGCATACATATGCATGCATGCATGCACACATTGACACACATGTATACACACACTTGCACACATGCTCATGTAAACACATGTGTTCATAAGCTGACATGCATGCACAGACACATTTATGTGCTTAATTGTTTGTGTGTGCATGTATGTCTATGTTAGTACATGCAATTGCATGCACTTACATATGGGTGCTTGTTTATGCGTATGTGTATATAAGTGTGCATGTTTGTGAGCCTTTGTGTGTGTATGTGTTTGCCTGTGCTTGTGAGTGTGCATGTGCTTGTGTATGTACATGTGTGGGTGTGTATGCATGCATGTGCATGTTTTTCTTTGTGTATGTGTGTGCACAAAAATGTACATTTGTGTACAAGTATGTATCTATTAATGTGTGTGTGCCCGTAAGTTCTTACATGTGTGTATTTCTTGGGGCGTGTATGTCCACATGATGTGCATGTGTGCAAGCACGCATGTGCATGTGTACGATTGCATACACGATGCATATGTTTGTGTGCATGTTTGCACATGTGTATGTGTGTGCATGTGTGTGTCTTTTTTGTGTATGTATGTGTACACATGTGGGTGTGTTTGTGTGTGTGTATTGGCTATGTTGTGTCTATTATGTTTGTATGTGTCTACATGTATACATGTGCATCTATGTGTGTGCATGTTTGCATGTATGTGTGTGTATACATGTATATGTTTGTGTGCATGTGTACATGCAGATGTGTGCATGTGTATGTACATGTCTCTGTGTGTGCATGCATGTGTGTACATATTCAATTATACACACAAGTGTGTGTTTGTGTACAAATGTGTGCAATCATGTGCCTATGCATGCATGTGTGTGTTTGTCCTTTTACATATGTGTATGCTTGTATTTGCATGCAAGCATGTGTGTATGTGTTTATGCATGCATGTGGGAACATGTGAGTGCTTGTGAGTGTGCTTGCATGGTCATGTGCATATCTATGCATGTCTATTAGCACATTAGTTTATGTCTATGTGTGTGTGCATACAAGCTCATGTGTGTGTGTACTCACATTAGTGTGCATGTGAGAGTGCTTCTATACACAAATGTGTGTTCATGTGTGGGTGTCTATGTGTGTGTTATATGTTTTTATGCATATGCATCTGAGTGCATGTGGGTGTGTGTCAATATGTGTTTGTGTGCATGTGTTTGCGTATGCGTGTGTCTATATACATGTCTATCTGTGTGTGTGTGTGTGTTTTATGTGTGAACATGCATGTGTGTATGTATGTATGGTTGTATTTATGGTAGATTGTGTTTGTGTGTATATGTGCTTGTGAGCATGCTTGGATGCATACATGTGCACACATTTTGTGTGTGCTCATGTGCCTGTGTGAGTGCATGTGAGCATGCATGAATGCTTGTCTATGGGAGAGTGTGTATGTGCGAGTGTGCGTGAGTGTCGCATGAACGCATGTGTGTTTGCGTATGATGTGTGCACATGTGTGTGCATGTGTGTGGTTATATGTTTATGTGTATGTGTGTTCATGGGAGTACATACATGTGCACATGCATGTGTGTGTGCATATGTGCATATGTGATTGTGTGTGTTTGCATGTGTATGCATGTGCTTGTGCATGGGATGTGTGTGTGTGTGTGTATGCATGTGCATGTGCATGGGATCTGTGTGCATGTGCATGTGTGTATGTGGTTATGCACATGTTTGTGCATGTGTGTGTGTGTCTCCATGCATGTGCATATGTGGAAGCATGGGTATTTGCATGTGTTGTGTTTGTGTGTGTGTCTATGTGCATGCATGTGTGTGAGTGTGTGAGTGTACGAGTGTGCATCTGAGGGTGTATGTGTGGGTGTATGTGTGGGTGTGGGTGTGGGTGTTTGTGTAGTGAATGGTTGTGCATATTTGTGTGTTAGTGTGTGCGAGCACATGTGTGTGCATGGGCATTTGTATCTACATGCAAACATAGTGTGTGTGTGTGTAGTTCGCGTGTATTGATCTATGGATGTGTGTGTGTGCATGTATGTGATTTTACTTGTGCGCATATGTGTGTGCATATGTATACAAGTGCATGTGTGTATGCAAATGCACATGTCTATGTGTGTGTGTGCATGCATGTGTATGAGTGAGTTTGTGCACACGTAAGTGTGTGTGTCTGTGTGAGCATGTGGAATTTGTACTTGTGAGAGTATGTTATGATTTTTGCATGTGTCTGTGCATGTGTTTTTGAGCATGTGCATCTATGTGTTAGTGTAAATATGTTTTTGCATGTGTGTGAATGCATGGGTGTGTGTGTTTGTTTGTACATTTGTGTGTGTGTGTATGCATGTGAGCATTTGTGTGTACATTGGTGTATATGCATGTGTGTTTGTGCTTGTGTACTTACATAAGCATGTGTGGGTGTGTCTACATATTGGTATGCATGCATGCATTTGTGTGTGTTCCTTTATCTAAATATTTGTGTGCATGTTCATGTGTGTGCCTATGTTTATGCATGTGAGCATGTGTGATTTCATACATGTGCATGTGTGCATGTGTGAGTGTGTGCATGTGTATATGTGTATGTGAGTGTGTGCATGTGTGCACATGGGTATGCATGTGTGTGTGTGCACATTTGGGTGCATAGATGCTTGTGTGTGTATGTGTGAGTATTTTTGCATGTGAATGTTCCTGCAGGTGTGTGTGCATTCCTATGTGTAAGTGTATGTATATGTGTTTGTGCTCATGTGTGTTTGTGCATATGTACGTGTGTGTGAGTGTGTGCATACATGTGTGTGTGTGTCTGCACGTGTGTGTGCATGTGTGTGTGCATGTGTTTGTGTGCATGTATGCGTGTGTGTGCATGTGTATTTGTGTGACCATGTTTATGGGTGTATGTTTGTCTGCATGTGTGTGCACATATGTGCATAAGTGTGTGTGCATGGTTTTTTGTGATTGTAAGCATATATGCTTTTGTGCATATGTGTGTACTTGTGCTCATATGATAATGCATGTGTCTATGTGTTTTTGAAACATTGTGAATATGTGTATTTGCATATACATGTGTGTGCGTGTGGATGTGTGTGTGTCCATATGTGTGCATGGACATGTGCATGCATGTCTGTATGTACATGTGCATGTGTGTGTTCTTTTGCATGCATGTGTTAATTTTTGTGTGTGTGCGTGTTTGTGGATGTGTGTGCATGCATGTGCATATGGATGCATATATGTGTGTATATATGTTTGTGTACATGTGAATTTTTGTACGTATGGGCATGTGTGAATGTGTGCATTTGTGGTTGTGTGTTTGTATGTGTGCACATGTGGGTGTATGTGTATGGGCATGATTGTGTGTGGGTGCATGTGCATGCGTGTGTGTATGTGTGTGTGTGCTTGTGTGCGTGTGCACGTGCATGTGCATGTCTATCCTTGTGTAAGTGCATATGTGTGTGCATGCATGTGTGCATGGGAGAATGTGTGTGTGCATGTGTATATGCAAATTTCAACATGAGTGTGTGCATGTGTGTGTATAGTGTGCGTGTGCATATATACAAATTGGTATTTCTATATGCAAGTGCATATGTGTGTGTGTAGTGACCACATGTGTGCACATATGTTTGTTGAGTGTGTGTGCAAGTGCATGTGTCTATATGCGCATGCATCTATGCACATGTGTCTATCTATGAGTGTGATTGTGTGTATTTGTGTGTTTGTGTGTGCAAGTACATGTGTATGCATATGTGTGCCCATGTGTGCATCCTCTACATTTTCCTTTGTGTGTTCTTTTACATGTGTATTTGTGTGTTTGTGTGAATGATTGTATATATGTTATATGCATGTGTGTTCATGGGTGCATGTATGTGTATAGCTATGTGTGCATACATACATATGTGTTGTGTACATGTGCATGTGTGTTATTGTTTGCATGTGTTTGTGAATGTGTGTTTATATACATGTCTGTGGTTGTAGGAGTGTGAGCGTGTGTGCATGCATGCAAGTGTGTGTGTAGGTTTGTGTGTGTAGTAATGCACACGTGGGTACTGGTGCTTGTGTGCACTTGTGAATGTGTATGTTTGTGTGTACATGTACGTGTATGGCAATTTATGTGTGTTCATCTATTTGTGTCTATGCATGTTTGTGTGTAAATGTGTGTGTATGGTTGTGCAAATGTTTGCATCCAAATGTATGTGTGTGCATGCATACATATTCTTATGTGAGTTTGTGTCCACATGTGTGTATATGCACATGTGTGTGTGCATGCATGTGTGTGTGTGCATGGTTTGTGTTATGCATAGATGTGTATATGTATGGGTATGGGTGTGTTATTTTGTGAGTGTGTGAGCCTAAGTGTGTGTTCACATGCATTTGTGTGTATGTTTATTTGTGTTTGTATGCGTGCTTGTGTGTTTGTGTATGTACATACTTGTGCATGTGTGTGTGTGTGTGTATACGTGTGCATATACATGTATGTGTAGGGTGGAGGTGCATGTGTATACATGTGTATGGATGTGTATGTGTTGCTATACATATGCATGTGTGTAAGTGTGTGTTTGTGTCTTCATACATGTCATGTGTGCATGCTCAAGAATGTGAAAGCGTGTGAATATGTGTGTGGATTTATCTGTATGGGCATGCATGAATGCATGTGTATGAGTGTGTGTGGTTGGGGGTGCTTATGTTGGTTTTTGTGTGTGTCTGCATGTGTGCATGCATGTGTATATGAGTACAGGCATGCACATGCGTGTGCAAGTAAGTGCATTGGTAAAGATGTGTGTTCGAGTGTATGGGTGTATGTGTTCATGTGTGTGTGTGTGCATGTGCATGTCTTTACAAGTGTGTACATGCATAATTGCACACGTGTACGTGTGTGTTCATGTGTGTGCTTATGAGTTTGTGTGCATGTGCATGTGAGTGTATGTGTGTAGATGTGTCCCCATGTGTGTATGCATTTGTTTGTATATGTTTGTGTGCTTGTATGTCTATGTGAATGTGTGTGTGTGTGTGTGTGTTTGTTTATTTGTGATTGTACTTGCATGAGTGTTCTTGAGCATTCTCTTGTGTACATGTGTGTTGTGTGTGTGTGATGTTGTGGGTGTGTGTGCGCATGCATTTATGTTCATTAATGTGTTTGTGCATGCTTATATGTGAATGTGTCTACATTTGTGATTATGTGCATGCATCTTTGTGTAAGACTTTGTGTGCATGTGTGTATATTTATGTAGGTGTGTATGGGTTTGTGTGCATGTGTGTGTGCATTTTTTTGTATGCATGTGAACACTTGCATTTGCACGTAAGTGTACATATGTGTGCATGCGTGCATGTTTGTGTGTATGTGTGTGTGTGTGTACTTGTTCATGTTTGTGTGTGTGCTTTTGCACATGTGTTCATGCATGTTGCAAGTGTGTGCAAATGTGTGCATGTATTTATGTTTGTGTGTGTGCATGTGTGTAAGCATATATGCTTGTGCATGTGTGTGTGTGCATGCACATGTGTGTTTATATGTGCATGTGTTTGTATACATTTTTGTGTACGTGTGTGCATATGTATGTGTGCCTATGTGCGTGTATGTGTGTATGCATGTGTTTTCATGTCGTATGTGGTTTTTTGTGCATGTATTACGCATGTGAGTGCATGCTGGCTTGTGTGTATGCATGTGTGTGCATTCACATGTGTGTATGTATGTTATTTTTTGTGAATGTGTCTGCATGTGCATATTTATGCATGTGTGTGCATATGTCTCTGGGAGTGTGTATGTGCATGTATGTGTGTGTGCATGCATATGTATGTGCATGTGTGTCGTGTGTGTGCATGTGTTCTTGCATATGAGCATGTGTGTGCTTTTGAGTGTGTGTGCAAGCATGTGTGCATTCTTACATGTGTGTGAGTGTATTTGCGTGTGTCTTTGTGTTTTTATATGCAATGTAAGTGTATTCATGTGTCTATGTATACGTGTGTGCATGTGTGTACGTGTGTGTGTGTATGTGTGTGCATGTCAGTATTTGTGCATGTATATGCAAGTGTGTGTGTCAGTGCATCTGTGAGCATTTTTGTGCATATGTGTATTCCTATGTGTGTGCATGTCTATGAGACTATATATGTGCATGTAAATTTTAGTGTGCTTGCACATGTGCATGTGTGTGCTTGTGTATGTGTGTGTGTGTGCGGGCGGGTGCATGTGTGTGTATGTGTGCTTGTACGCCCAAGTGCACTTGTGTTGTGCACTTATGTGTACATGTGTTCTCGTACATGTGCATGTATGGCTACGTGTATATGCGTATGTTGTGTGAGTATGCAATCATGCATTTTTTTATGTGTGTTTTTATACATGTGTGTATGTTTGTGTGCATGCGTGTATGTGTGTGTTTATTTGTATGAATTTGTGTGCTTATTTGTGCATGCATGCAGGTGTATGCAACTCTGGGTTGTACTATGTGTGCCTACATGCATTTGTTCAGGTGTGCATACAGGTGTGTGTGAGTGCATGTGTAAGTGTACATGCAAGCTTGTGTGTTTGAGTGTGCATGTGTGTGTGCAAGTGTGTATCTATGTGTGTATACACGTGTGTGCATGTGTGTTCATTTGCTTTCATACATGTGCATGCATTTGCTAGTGTGCTTTCACAACTGTGTTTGTTTGCCTATGTATGCATGTGTGCATTTGTGTGCATGTGTGTGTGTGTGTGTGTGCAAGTCCATGTGTGTGGTTGTGTGTGTACATGCAGGTGTGCACATGTGCATTGATGCTTATCTTTTTGTGTCATGTGCATGTGCATGTGTTTTATGTGTTTATGTATATGCGTGTGCTTGTTTGTTCATGTGCATGTGTGCCTGCACGGTGTGTTGATACGTGTGGGGATGTGTGTGGATGTGTGAGTGTGTATGCATATGTGTATGTGTGTGTGTGCATGTCTATTTGTGCATGTGTGTACTGATTTTTGTGTGATGTGCATGTGTGTGTATGAGAACACACATGCATTTGCATGCATGCATGTGTGTGTAGGCATTTGTTCCTATTTATGTGTGTGTGTGTGCTCATGTTTATGTTTGCAAATGTGTGCAAGTGCATGTTTATATTCCTCTATGTATGAGAATGTTTTTGCTTGCGTGTGCATGCGTGTGTATTATTGTGCATATAAGTGTGTATATGTGTTGGTGTGTGTATGTACATGTGCATGTGTGTGTGCATATGTATATGTGCATGTGTGTGGGTTTACATGTTATGCATGTGCTTATGTATATAAGTGTGCACCTATGTACATGAGTGTGTGCCCATGCGCACAAGTACATAAGTATGTGTGTGTGCATATGTGTGTGTGTTTTTGTTCGTTTTTTTTGGGTGTATGGTTATTCGTGTGTGTGTTTGTGCGTGACTACTGCATGCATGTGTGTGGATGTGTACATGAGCATGCGTGTGTGTGTGCATATGTGTGTACGTTTGTACATGTGGATGTGTGTGATTGTAATTGTATGTCTACATGTGTGCATGTGTGTGTGTCCTTATGATTACTTGTGTGTGCCTATGTGTGCATATGGGTGTGTGTGCATCTGTATGTGCATAGGTATGTGTGTGTAGGTGAGTTTGTGCATACACGTGTATGTGCATCTGTGCTACTGCATGCACATTTTTGTGTATATATGTGTGTATTCCCACATACATGTGTGCAAATGTGTGTGTGTATGTATATATATCTGTGTGAGTGTGTTCATGTGTATGTATGTGTCTATGCATATGTACATGTATTTATGTGCTTTTGAGTGTGTGTGCATGTTTACTTGTGGGAGTGTGTAAGTGCGTGTGTGTCCTAGTGTGCATGTTTTTGTGTGCGAGTGCTTGAGTGTGCATGCACACGTGTGTGTGTGTGTGTGCATGTGCACATGTGTGTTTGCATGTGTTCATGTATGTATGTGGGCATGTGTACATGTGTGTGATTGTGTGGTCACAAGCAAGTGTGTGTATGTGCTTGCATGTGCATTTGTGATTGTATATGTCTATGTGTGCGTGTATTTGTATGTGCAAGGCATGCATGTGTGTGTGTGTGCATCTACACACTAATGTGTGCTCGTACACGTGTGCATGTGTGTTTGTCTACTTGTGTGCATGTGTGCTTATGTTATGTTTTCTTGTGTGTGCTTGTGCATGTGTTTATGTCCTTATGTGTGCTTATTTATGTGTGTAAGTATGTTTGTGCTTATGTGTGCATGTGTGTGTGTTTTTGTGCACATTCGTGTCTATATGTTTATGTCTATCTGTGTTCATATGTGTGTGCATGTGCATGTGCATGTGTGTGAGTGTGTTGGTTTTCATTTGTGTGCATTTGTGGTGGTGTGTGTACGCATGTGATTTTGTATATGTGTGTCCCTACATATCAGTTTGTGTGTGCACGTGAACACACACAGGTCTTTGTGTTTTTATATGTTTGTTGGTGTGGGTGTGTCTGAGTGTTTGTATGTGTTTCCCTATGAGTGTTCATGAGTGTGTGTACATATATGCATGTGTGTGTTTGCATGCTAGCAAATGTGTAAGTGTGGTGCATGTGTGTGTGTGCATGTGCATATGTGTGATTGTATATGTGTTTGCATCTATGTGCATGTGTATATATGTGTTTACAAGCACATGTGTGTGTATGTGCATGCATATCAGCATGATTGTAGGTGCATTTATGAGTGCACTTCTATATGCAAGTGTTCTAGTTCATGTGCATGTTTAAGTTTGTGCTTATATATGTGCTACCATATATGTGTGGATATGTGTGTGCATCTACATTTAAGTTTGTGTATGTATGGGTATGTGTGTGTACATATATTTGCATGTGTTTGTGCATCTCTACATGTGTGTGTATGCATATGTGTGGTTGTCTATGCAAGTCTATGTGCATGTGAATTCATGTTTGTGGGCATGTGTATGCACGTGTATGTGCTCTTGTATTCTTATGTGTGTTTATGTATGTGCATGTGTGTGTGCGCATTTTGTATGTGTGAATGTGTTTTAGTTTTGTGTGCCTATGTGTGCACATGTCTATGTGTGTATGTGTGTGTGCAAAATTGTGTGACTATATGCATGTTAGTATCTGTGAGTGCATATGTGTATGTGAGTGTGTGAGTGTGCATGCGTGTCTATATGCATGCATGGGTATGAGTGTCTGCATTTGTATGTATGTGCATGCATGCATGGGTATCTGTGTGTGTGTTCTCGTGTGTGTGTGTGTGTTGGTGTGAGCATGTGTGTGTACATTCATGTGCACATGTGTTTGCATGTGTGAGAGCATGTGCATGTGTGTATGTGTGCATGTGAATAAGTATGTGTGGGTCATGTATGTCTATGTGCATTTGTGTATGTTTTTGTATGCATAGTTTTCTATGTGAGCATGTACAAGTGTGCATAGGCCTATGTGTGTGTGTATTTGTGCCTATGTTTTCATGTTTATGTGTGTGCATATGTGTGCATGTGTGTCAGCATATGTGTGTGAGTGAATAGTCAGTGTGTGTGTGCATACATGTGCACATGTTTGTGTATTAGTATGTGTACACACTCATGTGTGTGTACATGTGCTTATGTAAGATTGTTTGCATGTATGTGTGTGTGTGTTTGTGGCTGCAAGTGTGTTCTTATGTCTGCATATGTGTGTGTAAACTTATGTTTGCTTCTCTATATGTGTGTGTGTGCTTGTTCACGTGCATCTATGTTTGTGTGCTAGTGTAGGTGCCTGCATGCGTGTATGTGTGTTTGTGTGTTGATGCAAACATTTGTGTGCATTTTTGTTTTAGTTTGCATGCATGTGTGCATGTCTATGCTGGTGTGTGTGTGTGTATGTTCCTTTGTAGGTGTGTATGTTCCTTTGTAGGTGTGTATGTTTGGGTGTGTGTGGGTGTGCATCTATGTGCTTGTACATGTGGTTAGGCATGTGTCAGCTTGTGTGTTCATATGCATGAGTATGCTCATGTGTTTGTGTGAGTGTGATTTTATTTGTGTGTGTGCATTGTGTGTGCATGTGCATGAGTGTGTGTATCAGTGAGCATGTGCATGTGTGTGCATATGCATGTGTGTGCCTACATGTGTGTTCATGTGTGTGTGCACCTATTTGCACTAGTGCATACGTGTGTGTATGTGTGCGTGTGAGCGTACATGTTTGTGTATGTGCACATGTTTATGCAAGTGCATGTGTGTATAAGAATGTATGATTTTGTGTACATTTGAGTGAGTGTGTGTGAATATGCACATGTGTGCTTGTGTGAGTGTGTGGATGTGTGTGTGTGTACATGTGTTTGTGTGCATGTGAACCAATGTATGCACATTCATGTGTGTGTTAATATTGGTGTATGTGTGCATGAGTGTGCACTTGTGTGTGTTTGTGAATGTCTATGTGCTTGTGTACATGTGTATGTATGCATGCTTGTGTGCTTATGTGTTGTTGTGTATGTGTGTGTGTGCATGCCTCTGTGAATGCATGATTCTTCATGGGCATGTCTGTGTATAATTTTATATGTGTGCATGTCTATGGGTGTGTGCATCAATGTGTGGGTGTGTGCCTATCTACAGGTGTGTGTGGGTGTGTGCATGTGTTGTTTTTATGCATGTGTTTATTTGCATGTGTCTATATGCTTGTATGTAAATTTGTCTGCATATGTGTGCATGTGTGTATGTGTGTGTGTGCACTTCCATGTGCATGTGCTTATGTGTATGTGTGTGTGTGTGTTTGTGTGAGTGAGTGGTTGTTTGTGTGTGGGTGTGTGTATGTGTGCATGTATGTATATGTGCTTGTTTTTGTGTGTATATGTGGGTATGGTTGTGTATATGTGCGTTTATGTGCTTGTATGCATATGTGTGTGCATTTATGTTGGCTTGTGCATGTGTTTGTGTGTGTGCATGTGGGTATGTATACATGTGCATGTGTGTGTGCATGTGGGTGTGCATGCATGTGCATGTGTGTGTGCCTTCATGTTTGTCTATACGTGTTTGCATGTGAGTGTGTGTTTGCACATGCCTATGCATATATGAATGTGAGTACACCGATGTGTGTGTGTATTCATGTGTGTATTTGTGACATGTGTGGGTGTGAGTACGTGCAAGTGCATGTGTGTTTATGTACTAGTGCATGTGCATGTGTTCATGAGTACACATGTGTGTGTGAGTTGTTACACGTGTGTATGCAAGTGCACATGTGTTTGCATTTATATTTGTGTTTTTGGGAATGTGTGTGAGTGCGTGCATGTGTCTTCATTTGTGTCACTATGCATATGTATGTGCACGTGTCTATCTTTTTGTACAGGTGTGTGAGCAGGTTTGTGTGGTGGATGTGGTTGTGCATGTGTGTGAGGGCGAGTGCATGATTGTGTGTGTTTGAGTGTGTGAGTGTGTGTATGTCAGCTTGTGTGCACATGTGTGTGTGTACATGTATGTGTGTGGATGTGTATGTGTCTATATATGTGTATGTGTGTATGCATGTGCATGTGTGCATGTATGAGCAACCATGTGCATGTGCTTATCTGTGCTTTGTGTTTGTGTATTTGTGTGCATGCTTGTGTGTGTGTCTGTGTGGGTGGGTTGGTGTATGTGTGGGTGTTTGTATGGGTGTGCATGTTCATGTGTGTGGGTGTTTGTGCGTGTATGTTTGTGTGTTCTTGCATGTGTGTGTTTGTGTGTGAGTGTGTATGAATGTGGGTTTATTTATGTGTGTGTTGCCTGTGCATATGCATGTGTGTGCCTACATGTGTGTTCATGTGTGTGTGCACCTATTTGCACTAGTGCATATGTGTGTGTATGTGTGCATGTGAGCGTACATGTGTGTATATGTGCACATGTTTATGCAAGTGCATGTGTGTATAAGAATGTATGATTTTGTGTACATTTGAGTGAGTGTGTGTGAATGTGCACATGTGTGCTTGTGTGAGTGTGTGGATGTGTGTGTGTGTACATGTGTTTGTGTGCATGTGAACCAATGTATGCACATTCATGTGTGTGTTAATATTGGTGTATGTGTGCATGAGTGTGCACTTGTGTGTGTCTGTGAATGTCTATGTGCTTGTGTACATGTGTATGTATGCATGCTTGTGTGCTTATGTGTTGTTGTGTATGTGTGTGTGTGCATGCCTCTGTGAATGCATGATTGTTCATGGGCATGTCTGTGTATAATTTTATATGTGTGCATGTCTATGGTTTATTTATGTGTGTGTTGCCTGTGCATGTGCTTGTGTGTGCATATGCATGTGTGTGCCTACATGTGTGTTCATGTGTGTGTGCACCTATTTGCACTAGTGCATACGTGTGTGTATGTGTGCGTGTGAGCGTACATGTGTGTGTATGTGCACATGTTTATGCAAGTGCATGTGTGTATAAGAATGTATGATTTTGTGTACATTTGAGTGAGTGTGTGTGAATGTGCACATGTGTGCTTGTGTGATTGTGTGGATGTGTGTGTGTGTACATGTGTTTGTGTGCATGTGAACCAATGTATGCACATTCATGTGTGTGTTAATATTGGTGTATGTGTGCATGAGTGTGCACTTGTGTGTGTCTGTGAATGTCTATGTGCTTGTGTACATGTATATGTATGCATGCTTGTGTGCTTATGTGTTGTTGTGTATGTGTGTGTGTGCATGCCTCTGTGAATGCATGATTGTTCATGGGCATGTCTGTGTATAATTTTATATGTGTGCATGTCTATGGATGTGTGCATCAATGTGTGTGTGTGTGCCTATCTACAGGTGTGTGTGGGTGTGTGCATGTGTTGTTTTTATGCATGTGTTTATTCGCATGTGTCTATATGCTTGTATGTAAATTTGTCTGCATGTGTGTGCATGTGTGTATGTGTGTGTGTGCACTTCCATGTGCATGTGCTTATGTGTATGTGTGTGTGTGTGTTTGTGTGAGTGAGTGGTTGTTTGTGTGTGGGTGTGTGTATGTGTGCATGTATGTATATGTGCTTGTTTTTGTGTGTATATGTGCGTATGGTTGTGTATATGTGCGTTTATGTGCTTGTATGCATATGTGTGTGCATTTATGTTGGCTTGTGCATGTGTTTGTGTGTGTGCATGTGGGTATGTATACATGCGCATGTGTGTGTGCATGTGGGTGTGCATGCATGTGCATGTGTGTGTGCCTACATGTTTGTTTATACGTGTTTGCATGTGAGTGTGTGTTTGCACATGCCTATGCATATATGAATGTGAGTACACCGGTGTGTGTGTGTATTCATGTGTGTATTTATGACATGTGTGGGTGTGAGTACGTGCAAGTGCATGTGTGTTTATGTACTAGTGCATGTGCATGTGTTCATGCGTACACATGTGTGTGTGAGTTGTTACACGTGTGTATGCAAGTGCACATGTGTTTGCATTTATATTTGTGTTTTTGGGAATGTGTGTGCGTGCGTGCATGTGTCTTCATTTGTGTCACTATGCATATTTATGTGCACGTGTCTATCTTTCTGTACATGTGTGTGAGTAGGTTTGTGTGGTGGATGTGGGTGTGCATGTGTGTGAGAGCGAGTGCATGATTGTGTGTGTTTGAGTGTGTGAGTGTGTGTATGTCAGCTTGTGTGCACATGTGTGTGTGTACATTTATGTGTGTGGATGTGTATTTGTCTATATATGTGTATGTGTGATGCATGTGCATGTGTGCATGTATGTGCATCCATGTGCATGTGCTTATCTGTGCTTTGTGTTTGTGTATTTGTGTGCATGCTTGTGTGTGTGTCTATGTGGGTGGGTTAGTGTATGTGTGTGTGTGTGTATGGGTGTGCATGTTCATGTGTGTGGGTGTTTGTGTGTGTATGTTTGTGTGTGTATGTTTGTGTGTTCTTGCATGTGTTTGTTTGTGTGTGAGTGTGTATGAATGTGGGTTTATTTATGTGTGTGTTGCCTGTGCATATGTATATGTGCATATGGGTGTGGGTATGTGTGTGCTTGTGCACATGCATTTGTTTGTATGCATGTGTGTCGATATGTGGGTATGTAAGCATGTGTGTGGGCATATCTATGTGTATGTTTCTGTACCTAAGTGTTGGCATGTTTTTGCATATGTGTGCATGTGCATATGCACCATTTTTATGCTTGTGTCTACATAAACACATGAGTACATGTGTGTATGTATGAGTACATGTGCGTGTTTTTGTGCATGTGTTTGTGTATATGCATGTGTGTGGTTGTTTGTGTGCTTATAAGTGTGTGCATGTCAGTGCATGCGATTGTGTATGGGTGTGAGTTTATTTTTGTTTGTATGTTCATTTGTGCTTGTCTATCCATTTCGTGTTTGTGAGCAAGTGTTGTTTTTGTTTGTACATGTGTATCTGTGTGGCTTTATGTGTGTATGTGCATGATTGTTTGTGTGTGTGAGTGCACATGTGTGTGCAAGCATCCATCTAACTTTGTTGTGCTTGTTTGAGTGCATGGCATTATGTGTGTGTGTGTTGATGAGTATGTATCAGTGTGCATGTGTATGTGCTTATGTGTGGATGTGCATGTCATTATGTTTATGTGCATGTGTGTGTGTGAGTGTGTGCACATCTATGTGCCCATGTCTATGTGTGAGCAAGTGTGTGTGTGTGTGTTGTGCATGCTTGTGTGTAGGTGTGTGTGTGTGTGTGCGTATGTGTTTGTGCATGTGCATGTGTGTGTATACATGCATTTGTGTATGCATGTGTTTGTGTTAATGTTTGCATGTGTGGTTGTGTGTGTGTGTGTGTGTGTATGTGTTAGTGTGTGTACATGTTGTGTTCCTCTATGTTAGTGTGTGTGTGTTTATGCATGCAGGTGCCCATGTGTGTGTATGAGTGTGTTGTTTCTGCATGGATGTGTGTATGTGTGTGTGTTTGTGTTCTTACTCTCATGTGCATATGTGCATGCAAGTGTATGTGTGTGAGAGATTGTGTGTGTGTACATATGCATGCATGTGCATGGGTGAGAATGTGGGTGCATGTGTATGTGTGTGTGTGTAAGTCCGTGATTGTGTGTGTGTAAGTGTGTGTTTGTGTGTGTCTTTTTATTTGTACGTGTGTGTGCATGTGTGCATGCATGCATGCATGTGAATATATATGTGTATGTTCGTGAGATTGTGCATGTATACTGGCCTATCCATGTGTGTGTTCATGCATGTGTGTGTGTGTTTATATGTTTGTGCATGTGTGTTTGTTTGTGTACATGCACATGTGTTTGTGCTTGCACGAATGTGCATAGGTATGTGTGTATGTGTGGGTGTCTATGTGTGCCATGAGTCTAAAATATGTGTCATTTTTCATACTAGTGGACATCTTTATGCATGTGTGTATACATATGTTTGAGTGTTTATTTCTATGTGTGCTTATGTCTGTGCATGTGTGTGTGTGCTTCGATGTGTGTGTGTGTGTGCTTGTGTTCATGTGTGTGTGTGAGTGTGAGTGTGTGTTCGCTTTTATGTGCTTGGGTTTGCACTTGTGATTATATGTGCGTGTGTGAGTGAGTGTGTGTGGATGCATGTGTGTGTGTGCATCTGTGATTGTCTTGTGCATGCATATGGGCATATGTGCATTCATGTGGGTGTGTGTGTGTGTTTAAGACTATGTATACATGTGTGTGTGTGTGTGTGAGTGCAAATGCATCTACGATTACTTGTGCTTGTGTGTTTGCATGTGAGCATGTGCATGTTTCCTTGTTTGCATGTGTGTATTTGTGTTTGTGCATATGTAGCTATGTTTGTGTGTGTACATGTGTGTGCACCTCCATTCATGTGTGCATTAGTAGAAGTGGGTGTGGGTGTGTGTGCATGTGTGTGTAGGTGTGCATGTGAATGCATGTTCATATATGTGTGTTCATTTATCTGCATTTTTGTGTCGTGTGCCTGTGAGTTTGTGTGCATGTGTGAGCATGTGTGTGTGTGTGTGTTTGTTTATGTGTGAGCGTATTCTTGTGTGTGTATATACATGCATGTGTATGCCTGTGTGTATTGTGTGTATATATGCATGTGTGCATGAGTTTTTGTAGGTGTGTGCATGTGTGCATATGTGAGTGTTTGTGCATGTTTTTGGTCATGTGTGTGTTGTAGATTCATGTGTGCATTTGCGTCGGTGTCTGTGCATATGCCTACATGAGTGCATGAGATCGTGTGCATTTTTTTGTATAAATGTGTGCATGTATGACAGCTTGTGTCTATTCTTGTGCATGTGCACAAGTTTTCAAATGTGTATCTCTATGTGTGTGTGTTTGTTTGCAGATGTGTGCGTGCATGTGGCCACATGTGTATGTGGGTGTGTTTGTGTGGTTATGTGCCTCTATGTGTGTCATCTTGTGTGTTCATGTGTAACTGCATGTCTATGTGTTTATGTGTGTGCACGTTTGCTTAGGGTGTGTGTGTATGGGTATGTTTCTACGTGTGTATGGCTGTCTACTCATGTGCATATGTGTGTGTGTGTGCATACTTACGAGTGTGTGTTTGTGTTTGTTCATGTGTGTAACAGTTTTTTAGTGTGTGGTTGAATGTGGGTGTGCATGCAAGCACAAGTGTGTGCATCCAGATGTACATGCACGTGTTTGTGCATATGTGTATGCTTGAAAGTGTGTATTTGTTTTTGTCCATGTATGTATATGTGTGTATGCTTGTGTGCGTATATTTGTGCATGTGTGTGCCCATGTGCATGCATCTTCTAGTGCTCACATGTGTGTGTATGTTTGTGTATGTGTGTGTGTGTCTTTGTTTGTGTGCATATGTGTGTGTGTGAATGTTTGTGTTTCTATGCTATTAATGATGTGCATGTGCATATGTGTGTTTTTGCTTATGTGCAAATGTGTGTACATGTGTGGGTGTGTGTGCCTATGTGTGTGTGTTTGAATGCATAGATGTGTGAATCTGTGACTTCTTATGTGTGTAGGTATGTGCATTTGTGCTTGCTTACATGTGTCCATGTCTATGTGTGCATGCATGTGTTTATGTGTGCATGTCTACGTGTGCATCTATGATTGTGTGTGCGTATGTCAGTGCATGTGTGCATGTTGTGTGTGTGTGCAAGGGATTACATCTGTGTGCCTTTTTGTGTGCCTTTATGTGTGCATGTGTGTGTGTTTGTACATATTTGTTCATGTGAAGGTGCATGTGACTTTATGTATGTGTGTGATTATGTGTCCATGTGGGTGTGCATGCATGTGTATGTGTGTTTGTGTGCAGGTTGTCTACATGCTCATGCGCACGTATGTGTTGATACATGTGTGTGTGTCTATGTGTATGTGCATGCATGTGTGTGTGAGCATGTTTTTTGTGCATATGTGTATGTGTTTGTGCATTTGCATGTGTGTGTGTGTGTATATATTCATGTGTCTATGAGTGTATGTGTGTGTGTGCATGTATGTGCACATTTGCACATTTGTGCATATGTATGTGTGCATTAACTAGTGTGTGTCTACATATGTGTATTATTGTATGTTTTGAATGTGTGTGTGCATCAACATGTGTGTATTTGTACAATTGTGGATGTGTGCATGTGTGTATGCATTTATGTGCATACATGTGTGTGTGCATGTGTGTGTACATGTGTATGTGTGCATGCTATTAAGAGTGTATATGTGTAAGTGAATTGTATGATGATGTGCATGTGTACATGAGTGTGTGTATGTGAGTGTGTGTGGGCACGCATGACTATGAGTGTTTGCATGCTTGTGTGTGTGTGTGAGCATGCATGACCATGAGTGTTTGGATGCTTATGTGTCTGTAGATATATGTGAGCCAATGTATGTGTACCTATGCAAATGCTCGTGCATGCATGTTCGAGCATGTATTTGTGCATGTGTGTGCATTGGTGTGGATTGGTGTGCATGTGTGCATAAGTGTGTGTGTGCTTGTATTTGTGTGTGCATATGCCTATGTGCGTGTGTTTGCATAGATGTGTGTGTATGCTTGTGTGTGCATGTATGTGTATGCATGTGTGTGCATATGTCTGTCCATGCATATGTCTGGATGTGTCTACATGTTTGTGTGTGCTTTTGCATGTGTGAGTATTTGTGCATATGCATGTTTGTCTATGTGTGTAGATGTGTGTATGTGCATGTGTCCATTCACATGTGTGCATATGAGTGAGTCGATGTTTATTCATGTGTTTATGTTCATGTGTGCTATTCCAGATGCATGCATGTGCATATGTGTATGTGTGCATATGCATGTGCATGTTTCTATGATTGGGCATGCGTCTGGGTGGGCGTGTGTGTATATGCATGTAAGTGTGTGTGCATGTGCATATGTTCGTGCATGTATGTGTTCGCATATGTGTGTGCATGTTTTGTGCAAGTGTGCTTTTTATTTCATTGGTGTTTGTATGCGTGTGCATGCACTTGTGGGTGTGATTGTGTGCATGTGTGCTGCATGTGCATGTGTGTGTATTTTACGTGTGTGTAGGTATGGGTGTGTGTGAGCACCTACATGCATGTATGTACCTACGTGCATGTGTGTGTGTGTGTGTGCTTGCATACGTCTGTGTTTGTCTATGTATGTGTGTGTTGGGTGAAGTGTTTGTGAGCTTGTGGGTATGTGTATGTGGGTTTTGCATGTTTGAGTACATGTGTGTGCATATGTATCCATTTGTATGCATGTGCATGTGTGTGGGTATAGGTGTGTATGTGATTGCATGTGCATGTGTTTGCATGTGCGTGTGCATATGTGTGCATGTTTTTATTTTCATGTGCACATGTGTGTGTATGAGTAAGGGTTTTGTTGTGTGTTCATGCTTGTATGTGTGTGTGCATGTGTGTGTATGTGTGTTTGTGTGCATTTGTGATTGCATGCATGTGTGTGTGTATGTATGTGCACATGCATGTGAGTTTGTGTATAATGAAGTGAATATGTTTGCACATACGTGTGTGTGTGTATGCACGTGTGCATGTGTGTATTACATGGACATGTGCATAGTGTGTGGGTGTGTGCATCCATGTGTGTTAATGCTTTTGTGTGTTTGCAGTATGCATGTGTGTCTATGTTTGTGTTTGTGTGTGCTCATGTTAGTGTATGAGTGTCTGTACGGGTGTGTGCACGTGAGTGTGCACATGTATGTGCTGTACTAACAAGTGCATGCATGTGAGAGAGTGTGTGTGGGTGTGTGTGTGCACATGCATGTGCATGTTTTAATGCTTGTGTTTGTTTACATGTGTGCATGTGTGCTTATGTTTGTGTGTTCATGTATGTGCACAGGTATTTTTATGTGTGGGTGTGGGTTTGAGTGTTCATATGCTTATGTGTGTGCATGTGAAATGCACACACATAAGTATGTATATATGTGTGCATGCGTGTGTGTTTGTGCATGTGTGTACACATGTTTCTATGTGTATATACATGTATATATTTGTGTTTGTTCATTTATGCATGAGTGCATGCATATGCACATGTGCATGTGGATGTGTGTACTTATGTCCTTTTGTGTGCTTGTTTGAGTGAACATGTTCTTATGCATGTGGGTGCATGTGTATGTGTGTGCACCTTAAAGTGTGTGTGTGTGTGTGTGTCAATGCATGTAATTGAATCAATCTATATGTGGGTGCTTGTCTATGTATGTGTGTGTGTGTACATTAGTGTGCATGTTAGTGAGCTTTTGTGTGTGTGTGTATGTGTGAGTTCCTGTGCTTGTGTATGCATGTGCTTGTGTAGGTGTATGTGTGTGTGTGTGTGCATGCATACATGTACATGTTTGTGTGTGTGTATGTGCAAGAGTATATGTCTGTGTGTACATTTGTGTCAGTGCATGTGTGTGTACATGTGTGCTCGTGTGTTCCTACATATGAGTATTTGTGGGTGTGTGCATGTTGTGCATGTGTGCAAGCATGCATGTGCATCTATTTCTATTGCATCTACTTGTGTGTGTGTGCATATACAGTGTGTAAGTTTGTTTTCATCTTCAAATGTGTGTGTGTGTGTATGTATGTATGTATGTGTGTGTTTTTTGTGTGTGTTCATGTGGCCAATCGAATGTGTGAGTGTGTGTATGTGTGTGTTCTGGATGTGTTGCATGTACTGTGTATGTTTGTGTCCACAAGTGTGCATGTGCATTGGTATAGGTATTTTCGTGTGTGTGCATGATTGCATGTGTGTGTATTCATGTGTGTATGTGTGTGTGTCTGAGTGTGTGTGCATGTGTATATGCAATTATGTGCATATGTGTGTGCACGTATCTATGAGCGCATGCATTTGTGCTTGTATATGCATGTTCGTGTGCATGTGCTAGTGTGTGTGTGTGAGTGTGTATACAAATGTGTGCATGCATGTGCCTGTGCATGCATTTGTGTTTGTCTTTTATGTGCTCCTATGCATGTGTTTGCATACATGCATGTGTGCATGTGTCTATGTATGCATATGTACAAACAGGTGCATGTAAGTGTGTGTTGGTGTGAGTGTGTTTGTATGTGCTTATGAATATGTGTGCATTTCTATCAGTGCACAAGTGTACGTGTATGCATGTACTTGCTTGAGCATTTGTGTGATCATGTGAGTGTGCTTCTACAAGCATGTGGGTGCATGTGTGTGTGTGTGTTTATATGCTTTTGCACACATGCATGTGATTGTATGTTGGTGTATGTCAATGTGTTTTGGTGTGCATGTGTTTGCATGTGCATGTGTATATATGTGCATGTCTATCTATGTGTGTGTGTGTGTCTGTGTTTTATGTTTGTATGTGCATATGTGTATGCAAATGTGTGTGTGTATGCGTGTGTGTGCACGTGTGTGTATGTGTGTGCTCCTTTGTGTAGTTATGTTTTTGTCATAGATTGTGCTTGCGTGTGTGCAAGCACTTGTGAGCATGCTTTAGTGCATCGATGCGTACTTGTTTACATGTGTTCATGTGCACATGTGAGTGCATGCGAGCATGTGTGGGTGTATGTTTGTGGGTGTCTATGTGCATGTGTGAGTGTGTGTGGGCATCGCATGCATGTGTGTGTGTGTGTGAATGTTTGGGTGTGATGTGTGCCTATGTGCATGCATGTGTGTGGTTTTGTGTTTGTGCATATATGTTTGCAAGGGATTGCATGTGTGTGTATGTGCATGTTTATGTGTGTGCATGTGTGCTTGTTCATGTGTTGGCATGCATGTGTATGTGCTCGGTGCTCTTTTATGTGTGTGTGTTTGTGTGTATGGTGCACGCATGTGTGTGTCCGCATGTGCATGCATGTTTGTGGCTGTGCACATGCATGTCTAATTGTGTGTTGTCTTTATGGTTTATGTGTATGCATGTTTATTCAAGTGAGTGTGTTCATGTGTATGCCTGTGTGTGCATGTGCACAAGTGTGAATTTGGGGGTCTATGTTTGTCTACATGCATTGATATATGTGTGTATGTGTGTGTCAATATGTGTAGTGTGTGTGAGTACATTTGTGTACGTGTGTGTTTGTGTCTACATGTGAGCTTAGTGTGTGTGGATGCATGTGTATTCGTTTATACATGTGTGAGTATGCATGTATGTGATTATATATGTGTGTGTGAATGTGTGTGTATGTGTGAGTATGCATGCATGTGTTGTGCTTGTGTATGCGTGTGCATATGTGTGTTCATGTGTGTGTGCACATGCATGTGTCTATATGTGCGTGTGCATGCATGTGCCTAAGACAGTTTGTGTGCAAGTGAGTGTGTGTCTATATGTGTATGTGTGCATTTATACTTGTATGCATATGTGTATTATTTTGTATGTGTATGTGCATATGTTTGTCTAGATGTGTTTATATTTGTGTGTGTGTGTAGGTGTATGAATGCATGTGTGTGGTTTTTTTGTGTGTTTGTTTACATGTTTGTGTATGTTTGTGTGCATGTGTACATTTGTGTGCATATATGTGTGTGCATGTGCAAGTGTGTGCATGTGTGCTTGGATGTATGTGCGTTTATGTTTACACGTGCATGTGTGTGTGTGTCCATGTGTGTGGCTTTGCTTATGGGCATGAGTGTGTGTGATTGTATATGTGTGTATGTATGTGTGTGTGTGTGTGTTTGTGTGTGTGCACGTTGGTGTGTGTGCATGTATGTGTGTGTGTGTGCTTGTATATGCATGTGCATATGTGTGTGTGAGCATTAGAGTATATGTGTGTGTGCATTTGCATGCTTGCATGGTTTTTTGTTTGTGTGCATGTGTGTGTGTTCATGTGCAAGTGCATGTGCATTTGTGCATGGGTATGCAAGTGTGGGTGAGTGGTTTTACATGTGTGTGTGTGTATATGTATTTAAATTTATGTTTATGTTTATGGGCATATGCATGTGTGAGTGTGTCTATGCATGCATGTGAATGTGTTTGTGTAGTGCACTTGTGTGTGTGCACACGTGTGTGTTTGTGTGTGTGCATGTCTATCTTTCAATATATGTATGTGAGCATGTGTGTCTATATTCATGTGTGCATGCTTGTGTGTGTGCATGTGCATGTATGAGTAAGTATGTTCATGTGCTTATGTGTGCTTTTGTGTGTGTGTGTGTACTTATGTGTATGTTTGTTTTTATTTGTGTATATGTGTTGGTGCATGCATGTGTGTGTGCCATGGAAGTGTACAAGCATGGATGTGTGTATAGGTGTTTATGCATGCACATGTGTTTGAGTGTTCATGTATGTCTGTATGCTTATATGTGCACATGTTTGTTTTTGAGTGAGTGTGCATTCGAGTTTATCTATGTTTGTGTGCTATATGTCCATGTGTTTGTGGAAATGTATGTGGATGTGTGTGCACGTGCATGTTTGTGTGTATATGTATGCATATGTGTATACATGTGTGCATGTGTGCGTGCATGCATGTGTGTGGGTGTGTAGGTTCCTACATATTAGAATGTGTTTGCATGTGTGTGCATTTGCATATGCAAGCGTGGGTGCATATGTGCATATGTGCATGTGTTCACATGCAAGCATGAGTGCATGTGTGTGCCTATGGGTTCATATGTGTATTTTTATACATATATGTGCTTGTGTGCATATGTGTTTTTGCATGTGTGTGTGTGTGGTTATGCCTACATTTGTGTGCATGTGGGTGCATCTTAATGTGTGTTGGTGTGACTATGTTTCTATGTGCATGTGCATTTGTGCATGTTAATCCATTTTCATATTTGTGGGCCAATGTTTTATGTGTGTGAGTACATGTGTGTGTGTGCATGTGTCTGTGCGTGTGTATGTGTGATTGTATGTGTGTGTCTGCATTGGTGTGCACATGTGTGCTTGCATTCATCTAAGTGTGTTGTGCATGCATGAGTGCATGGCCCTATGTGTGTGTGTGGATAAATGTGTCAATGTGGATGTACATGTGCTTATGTGTGTATGTGTATCTGATTGTGTTGCTATGCATGTGCATGTGCGTGTGTGCATGTGTGCTTGTGTGTGCACATATCTATGTGCAAGGGAGTGTGTATTGTGCATGTATACATGTAGGTGTGTGTTTGTGTGTGTGTGTGCTCATGCATGTTTGAATGCATGTGTGTGCATGTGTGTGTGTTAGTGCATGTAGATATGAGTGCATGTGTGTGTGTGTTCCTCTATGTGTGTGACTGTGTATTTTTGCATGTGGATGTGCATGTTTGTTGTTTTTTGCATGAATGTGTGTAAATGTGTTGTTGCATGCATGTGCATGTGTGCATGCAAATGTATGTGTGTGCATGTGCATGTGCGTGTGTGTGAATGCATGTGTGTATGTGGGGGGTGACTGTGTATGCATGTTTTTGTGCATGTGTGTGTGTGCGTATGCACATGCGTGTGTGTGTTTATGTTAGTGGGCATGCATGCGCATAGTGTGCATGTTTTTGTGCATGCACATATGTGTCTATAATCATTGGTGTGCGTGTGTGTAGATTTTTGTGTATATATGTGTGTTTGTACAAGTCTACGTGTGCATATAGGCACATATGTATGCATGTAAGTGCATGTGTGTGTTGGTTCGTGTGTTTATGTTCATGTGTATGTATGTATTTGTGTGATTGTGCATGTGTGTCTCCATGTTTGTGCATGCATTGGTGTGTATGCATATGTGCATATGTCTGTATGCATATGTGTGTGTGTACGTGAGTGTTCATGTGTGTGCATGTGTGTGCATACTTGCATGTGTTTGAGAATTGTTGGATGTGTGTGTGTGTGTGCTAAGTGTAAGTATGTGAATGTGTTGGTTTGTGTGTGTGTGTGCATGTGCATTTGTGTATGCAAATATGCAGGTGTGCTTGAATGTGTTTGTGTGTGTGTGCATGTGTATGAGTGTTTATGCACACGTGTGGGTGTGTGTATTAGAGTGATTGATGCACACGTGTGGGTGTGTGTATTAGAGTGATTGTGTGCTTGATTTTTTGTATTGTGTTTGCATGAGTTTGTGCTTGTGTGTGCACGTGTTTGTATGTGTGCCCACACACGCATGTGTGTGTGTGTATGTGTGTGTGTGTTTTTATGAGTATGTGCATGTGTTTCTATGCATGTACGTGGTTGTTTGTGTGCTTACATGTGCAATTATATGGGTGCATGAATGTGTGTGTTGGTGTGAGTTTACTTCTGTGTGTAGGTTCATTTCTATGTGTCTATCCATTTTCATGTTTGTAGGTGAGAGTTTTGTGTGTGCATGTGTGCGTGTGTGCATGTGTGTGTGCTTGTGCATGTTTGTGGTTGTGTGTGTGTTTGCAGATGGATGTGTAGGCTTGTGTATGCTTTCATGTGAGTTTCTTATGCATGCTAAAGTGCATGGCATTATGTGAGTGTGTGTGTGTGTGTCTATGTTGTTGAGTATGCATGTACTTATGTATATGTGTGATTGTGCATGTGATTCTGTTTGTGTGTGTGTGAGTGTGCATGAGCGCAAGTTTGTATAAGCAAGTGATTGTTAGTGCATGTTTGTGTGTGCAATGCTTGAAAACGTGTAGGTGTGGGTGGGTGCATATTTGTGTGTGTAAGCATGCATGCGTGTGCATGCTTGTGTGTGTATGCTTGTGTGTATACATGTGTGTGTTTGTACTTGTGTGTAAATGTGTATATGTTAGGGTATGTTTTTGTGTGTTCCTATGTATGCATGTGTTTATTTGTGTATGTGCACATTTGTGTGTGTATATGTGTATTGTTTTTTGCATGCTAATGTGTATGTGTGTGCATCTAAGCTTTTCTGTGAAAATGTAAGTGTGCACAAGAGTATGTGTGTGTGTGTGCGTGAGTGTGTGTTCATGTGTGTGGATTTGCATGTGTGTAGGTCAATGTGTGTGTGCAAGGGGAGGGGGGGTGAGTGTGTATGCATGTCTTTATGCATGTGTGTTTACTCGCCTATGTACCTATGTGTGTGTGTGTTTATGTGCATGGGCATGTTGCATATGTGTGTGTGTTTTTGTGCATTCATATGTGTGCTTGTGTTTTAATTGGTGTGGGTGTGTTTGAGTGTTTGTTTTGTGTGTACTTGTTTGTACATGTGTGAGTTTACATGCATGCACATGTGTATGTGTGTGGTTGCATATATGCATATGTTCATGTGTTTTTGTGCATGTATGCATGCATGTGTGATTGACTGTTCAGGTGTATCTAAGTGTTTGTGTGTGTGTATGCGTATGGGTGTGCGTGTGGGTTTGTGGCTTGCATGTGTTTGTGTATGCTTGCATGGGTGCATTCACTCAAGCATGTGTGTGGGGTTATGTGTGGGTGTGTGTGTATTTGTGCATGTGTTTATGTGAGTGTGTGTGCCTTTGCAAGTTTGTATTTATGTGCGTGTGTGTGTGTGCATGTATAGAAGTGTCTACTTATACATGCAAGTATGTGTGAGCACATGTGTGTGCATGTTTGTTTGTGTGGGTGTGTGCTTGCATGTGCATGTGTTTACGTATGTGTGCCCACATGTATGTATACATGTGTGTGTGCATCTATGCATGTGTGCA
Source organism: Vanilla planifolia (assembly GCA_023846275.1). Lineage (NCBI taxonomy): Eukaryota > Viridiplantae > Streptophyta > Magnoliopsida > Asparagales > Orchidaceae > Vanilla > Vanilla planifolia. The sequence continues at coordinate 220,491 of JAIUJO010000393.1, read as the reverse complement.
TGTGTGCATGGTTTGATTTATGTGCTTGTGCATGTGCATGTGTCTTTCTTTATGTGTGTGCATTTGTGCGGGTGTACATGAGTGCATCGTCATCTGTGTGCTTTTATGCATTCTTATGTATGTGTGTGTGTGTGTGTTTGTGCATATGAGTGGGTTTGCATATTTGTATGAGTGCTTTTGTGAATATGTGTGTGCATTTGTTTGTGTGTGTGTGGGTGTGCGTGTGTGCATGTGCACCTACAATCATATGTGTGTATGTGTGCATATGCACAAACATACATTTGTATGTATGTGGGCGTGTGTGTGGGGGTTGTTTGTTTGTTCACATGTGTGTGTGTGTGAGCAAATTCATATCTATGTGTGTATGTTTGAGGGAGGTTGCATGGTTATGTTTGCTAGTGTGTGTGTTGTGATCTTCTACATGTGTCATTATGTTTGTGTGCACATGTGCATGGGCATGCATGTGTTTGTGCATGTTTGTGTATGTTAGTCTAAGTGTGGATGTGTGTGTGTGTGTGTGTGTGTTCATATGTGTGTGCATATGTCTCTTCATGTGTCTATGTGCATGTGTGCATTTGTTTTCGTGCAAGAGCAAGTAGATGCATGTGTGCATGTGTGTGTGTTTTTTTGCATGTGCATGCAAGCACGTATATGTGTGTGTGTGTGGTTACATGTGTATGTATGTGCATGCATGCACATGTGATTGTGTGTGCATATGTATGTGGATGTGTGTGTGCATGTGTTTATGTGTGTGCATGTGTGAGTTTGTGTCAATGTGATGTGTGTGTGAGGGTGTGCATGTGCATGCATGCATGCTTGTGTGCCTATATGGGTCCATGTGTATGTGTGCCTATGCATGCTTGTAATTATGCAATGGTTTGTGTGTGCATGCATTTGTGTGGGCATATACACACATATGTGTATGAATGAGTGGATGTGCATGTGTGTGTGTTTACAAGTGTATGTGTATTTGTGCATGCATGGTTATGTGGGTGTAAGTGTGCTTATGCATTTGAGCATGTGTGTGAGTGTGTGCTTACTTTTGTGCATTTGCATGTGTGCATATTTATGTGTGTGTGCATGTTTAAGTGCATGCATGTGCGTGAGTGAGTGTGTGCATGTTTGTGTCTGTATGAGAATGCATGCACAAGTGTAGTGAGTGTGCAAATCTATGTGCATGTGTGTCTACATGCATGCGTGCATGTTTGTGCATAAGTGTGTGCATGTGTGTTATGCATATATGTATGCATGTGTATTTGCATGTGTTTGTGCCTACACCTGTGTATGTGTATGCACATGTGTAGGCATTTGTGTGTGAATGTTTGTGTTTGTGTGCATTTTGTATCTATATCTGTGTGCATCTTAGTGTGTAGACGTGTGTGTTTGTGTATGTGTTTATGCATTCATGCGTTTGTGTATGTGTGTTTGTGCATTGGTGAATGTGTGTGAGTGCTGAATTGATGGATTTTGTGTTTCTGTGTGTGTGCATTGGTGAATGTGTGTGTGTCTGTGCATATGATAGTTTTGTGTGTCTGTGTGCATGTGTGTGTGAGCATTCGGGTGTGTGTGGATTTGCATGCATGTTCATATAGGTGTGCATGTGTGTGTGCCTATGCTTGTGTTTGTGAGTGTGTGCATGACCATCTATGTGTGTGTGTGTTTGTGCATCTATATGTGTGTGCATGGATACAAGGGTGTATGCCTATGTGTCTATGTTTATACACATATATATGTGTGAGTGATTGCATGTGCATGTGCATGTGTGCATGCATGTATGACTGGGTACATGCACATGTGTGTATGTGAGTGTCTATGTGGGGGTGCATGTGTGTGTGCATATGCATATGCATGTTTATTTGTGCATCAATGCCATTGGGCATGTGTGCATGCAAGCTTGTGTGTGCATATGTGCGTATGTTTGCATGCTTATATGCATGTGTTTCTATGTGTGTGGTTGAGTGTTTGTGCACATGTCTATGTGTCCATGGGTGTGTGTCTGTTCATGCATGTGTGTGGATGTGTATGTGTGTGCGTGCCTATGTGCATGTATGTGCATGGGAGTGTTTGTGTATGTTTGTGCCTGTGTGCTTGTGTATGTGTGTGTGTGTACAAGTATGCATATCGTGTTTGCATGTATTTGTCTGAGTGTATACTTCTATGTGTGCATGCATGTGTGCACTTGAGCATGCACATGTGCATGTGTGTCTACATATTTGTGTCTGTGTGTGTATGTGTGTGTGGACATGTGCCTATGTGTGTGCATGTGTGTGTACGTGCATGTGTGTGTGTGTGTGTTTGTGTGTGTGCATGTGCATGTGTGCCTCTTCGTGTGCATATGCACATGTGTTTCTGTGTGCTTGTGTTCAAGTGTTTCTGTGTATGGGAGTGTGACAGTGCACATGTGTGTGCTTACATGTAAGTGTGTATTTGTGTGTGCATGTGTGTATGTTTGTGTGAATGTATATATGCATTTGTGTGCATCTATGCATGGGCATAAGTGTGTGTGGGTGTGTGTGCATGTGTGCTTATATGTATGAGTGTGTGTAATTGTGCATGAGTGCATGCATGTGTGCACGTATTCATGTTTGTGTGTGTGTGTGTATGTGTCAATGGGTGTGTCTGTGTTTGCAAGTCTATGTGTGAGTTAGAGTGTGCTTGTGTGTTTGTTAGTGTATGTTTATATCAATATGCATATGTGTGCATGTGCATGTATGTGTGTGTGTGTATGCTTGTGTATGAGTGAATGTTTGTGTATGTTCGTGGACATGTGCATGTGTCTCTTCATGTGTTGTACATGTGTCTGTGTGTGCTTTAGTAAATGTATGCTTATATTTGTAAGTGTATGGCTATGTGTGTGTGCATGTGTTTATGTTCATTTGCATGTGCATATGGTGAAAGGGTGTGCACATGGGCATGCGTGCAAGTGTTTGTGTGCGCATATGAATTTGTGTGTGTGTGTGCATGTGTGTTTCTATGCATGGGTGTGAGTGTGTTTGTGTGCATACATGTGTGTGGGCATGTAAGCATTTTTTATAATATATTTGTATCCATTTGCATAAGTGTGTATGTGTGTTAATGCTTGTGCATGTGTATATATGTCTTTGTGCGTACATCAATGTGTATGGGTAGGTACATTTATTTGTGTGTGTGCATTTGTGTATGTGTGCATGTTTGCATGCATATGGATATGTGTGTGAGCTTGTGTGTGAGTGTGTGAGTGGATGTGTTTGCTTGTGTGTATGTGTGCATGTGCACGAGCTTGTGCATATATTAGTGCATGTGTGTGTGTGGATTTGTGTTTGCAAGAGAGCGTGTGCATGTGAGTGTGCATCCATGTGTGCATGCTTCTACATGTGTGGATGTGTGAGCTTACCTACGTTTGCATGTGTGTGTGGGCATGCATGAGTGTTCTATTTATGTGTGTGTTTGTAGGCATGTGTGTGCAAGTGTGTGCATGCGTGTGCATGTTTGTGTGTATGCATGTGCATGTTTTTGTACATGCACTAGTGCATGTACTTATGTGCATGTGTAGGTGTGTGCTAGTGCATGGTACTACATGCATGCAAGTGTGTGTGTGTGTGCATGCATGTGTGTGTATGTGTTTATTTTTAATTACTTATGTGTGTGTATAAGTGTATCTGTGTGTGATTACACATGAGTGTGTGCACATGTGTATGCAAGTGTGTGTTTGTGGGTGCTCCTATGCAACTATGTGTAGGTGTGTGTGTGTGAGTGTATCTCCATGCGTTTATGCATGTGTGCTTGTATGTGTGTGGGTGCGAGCATGTTTTCTTATGTGCATGCTTTTCTATGTGTGTGTGCATGTGTGTTCATTTTTGTGCCTATGCATGATTGTTTGTTCATCCAAGTGTCAGTGTGTGTGTACATCTATATGCATGTTAGTGGATATGCATGTGTGTATACATGCACTTTTGTACATGTGTGTATACATGTATATTTGTGCATGTGTGTGTGTTTTGTGAGCATCTATGTGCATGTGTATATCTGTCTATGTGTGTGCATATGTACATGTTCCTGTGTGTGTGCTTGTGTACTTATGTGTTTGTGTGATTGTTAAGGTAAGTGTACTTATTTGTATGTGAGTGTCTACTTATATATGTGTGTAGGAGTGTGTGTGTGTGTGTGTGTGTGTGTGTGTGTTTGTTTAGATGTGTGCATGTGTGTTCTTACAGTCAGCATGCATTTGAGTGCTTATGTGTGTCTATGTGTGCGTTTGTATGCACGTGCATGTTTGTTTACATGTTTATGTGTCTGTGTATAGGTGTACATGTGTGCTTGTGTGCATGTGTATGTCGGGGTGTGTGTCTATTGTGTGTGTGCATACGTGTGTCAACATATATGCATATGTGTGTGTATTTGTGTGTGTGCATGAATGCACATTTATGTATGCATGGGTGTTCATACATTTGTGTGTGTTCGTGTGTGCTGGTAGGCGCCGGTGTTTGTATGTGTGCACATAGACACATGTGTGTGAGGTTTTGTGAGTCATTGTTTATGTTTGTATGTGTGTGTGCACATATGTTATTATGCCTATGCATCTATATGTGTGTGCATATGTATGGATGCATGTGTATGTGTGTATGATTGCATATGTGTGTATTTGTATGTGTGTGTGCATATAAGTGTGTATGCATGTGTGTTTGTGTCTACATATGTTTGTGCCTATGTGTGTGTGTGTGTATACATGTGTGTGCATGTGCATGTATTTATGCTCATGTGTTGGCATGTGCTTTTTTGTGTAATTATGTGTATATGCATGTGTGCATGTGTGAGTTTTTTTGCATGTGTGCATGTGTGAGTTTTTGTGCATGTGACTATGTGTGTGTGTGTGTTTGTTTGTGCTTGTATGCTTATATATGTATATATACATGGGCTCATGTGTTAATATGTGTGTGCATATGATGTGCATGAATGTTTTTGTGCATGTGTGTATGTGTGTGTGCACATGTATGCGCATTTGTGTGTGTACATGTGTGTGCACATGTGTTGGTGTGTGGGTTACTTGTGTGTGTCTGTAAGTGTGTGTGTGTGTGTGCATGTGCATGTGTGTGTGTGTGCTTGAGTGTGCGTGTGTGTGTGCATGTGTCTATATGTGTGAGTGTGGGTGTGTCTGTGTGTGTTTGTGTATGGGTTTGTGTGTGTGCATATGCTCATGTGTGTTTGTATGCATGCACATGTAGGTGTGCATGTATGCCTTTGTGTCCATGCTTGTGTGCATGTGTGTGTGTATGCGTGCACATGCATGTGTGTGTGGGTGTATGCGTGCACATGCATGTGTGTGTGGGTGTGTCCAGACGTTTGTGTGCATAAGTTCATGCATGTGAGTGCTTTGTGTGAGTATGTGGCCTCATGTATGGGGGGTTGATGCATGTGTATGTATGCTCATGTGTGTTTTGTAATGTGTTGGTATGCTTATGTGTCATTGTGCATGTACGTGTGTGTGTGTGTCTTGGTGTGTGCACTTGTGTTTTCGTGTGTGTGTTCTTGCATGTGTGAGTGTATGTGTCTATGTGTGCTTTTGTGTATGCATACACACACACATGTGTGTGTGTGTGGGTGCATATGTGTGTATGTGTGCATATGTGTCTGCATATTTTTGTTCACGTGCACATGTATGCTTGTGCATGTGTGTTCTCACACTTGTGTGTCTGTATCTATGTAAATGTGTATGTGTGAGTTTTTGTCTATATGAGTCTATGTTTTTTTGTTTATGTGTGTGTGCATATGTGTGCTCTTAAGAATATATGAGTCAATCTGTGTGTGCTTATGCGTATGTTTATGTGTGCATGCATTTGTTTGCATGGCATATATTTGTGTGTATGAATTTGTGTTTTTATTTGTGAATGTGTATTTGTGCTTATGTGTGTGTGTGTGTGCATCTATGTAGGTGTGTATGTGTGCATGCATGTGTGCTACATGTGTTTGTATGGCCACCTGTGAGTATGCCTGTGTGTGTGTTTGCATTTTTGTGTGCATACCTGTGTGGGTATGTGTGGGTGTGTGCTTGTGTGCATATGTGTGCATGGGTGTATACTTGTGTGCATGCATGTATATGTGTGCGTGTGTGTGCATATGTGTATGTCTGTGTCAGAGTGTGTATGCAAGTTTATGTGCATGTGTGTAGTTGTGTGTCTGTATGTGTGTGCATGTTTCTTTGAGTCCTTATATGTATGTGTGTTACATGTGTGTGCATTTCTCTTTTAAAGTATTTGCATTTCTATTTTAATATGTGTGCATTTATGTGTTTGTGTGTACATTTGCATGTGTGTGTGCATGCATCTTAGTATTTGTGCATGTGTGGAAGTGTATCTACATGTGGGTGTGTTCATTAATGTGTATGTGCATGTATGTGGGTGCATAGATGTAAATGCAAGTGCGTGTGATTGGCTATGTGTGTATGCTTGTGCATATTAGTTTGTGTGTGGTTTTGTGCTTGCATGTGTAAGTATGTATGTGTTCGTGTGTGCTTATGCACATTCTTGTGAGTGTGTGTGTTGATGTGTGTGCTTATGCATATGAGTGTGTGATAATGCTGTGAGTATATGCATTTGCATGTGCATCTATGTGTATGTGTGTGTGGCATGTGCATTTATGTGTGCATCTATGTGAGTTTGTGCATATGTGTTCATATGATTGTGTGTGTGTGTATATTTCTTTATGTGCATGTATGTTTGTGTGTGTGCATGCAACTATGAGTGCCTCAGTCCAAAAATGTGTGTGCATGTGCATATTCATGTGTGTGTGCATTTGTGTCTGTGGGTGTGTGCATGCTCATGTATGTCTACATGTGTGTGTCTTTGTGGCTGAGTGTTTATGCTTTTGTGTACTTTCATGCATGTGTGTGTGAGGATGCAAGTGTGTGTTTGCATGTGTGTTTGTGCATTAACATACATGCATTTGTGTGTTGTTGTGCACATGTGTGCATTTGTGTATGTGTGCCTATACGTGTGCATGTGTGTGTATACATGCATGCCTATACATGTTTGAGGATGAACATGTTTGTGTGTCTACATGTCGATGTGTGTGTGTTCCTTTATGTGTGAGTGTACGTGTGTGCATACCTATTTATGTAGGCATTTGTGTTCATGTACGACTGCATGTGCTTGTGTGTAGGTGTGTGTGTTTATGTGTGTGTTCATGTGCTTATGTGTGTGTGCATGAGCATGTCTGCATGTGTGCATGCATGTGTGTGTGTGTAAGTTTGTTTATGGGTATGTGGATGTGTACGTCTATATGTGTGTGTGTGTTGGGGTGTTTTTTCATGTGTTTATTTAAGTGTTCATGTGCATGTGAGCATGTTGGTGCACATGTATGTGTTTGTGTATGTGCATGCATGTGTGTATGTGTGAGCATGTGTGTATGTATGTGTGACTGTGTGTGTGTGAATGTGAACACATGTTGATGAGCATGTGTGCATGTATGTATGGGTGTGTTTGTACATGTCTATGTGCATGTGTGTACATATATATATATGTGTTTTTTTGTGTGTTTGTGAGAATGTGTATGTGTGTGCATATGTAAGTGCATTTGCACAAGTGTATGTGTTTTTGTGTATTTTTGCAAGTATGTTCAGGTGCATGCATGTGTGTGAGAATGTGTGCGTATATGTGTCTGTGTGTGCACTTGTGTGTGTGTGAATATGTGTGTGTATTATTTTGCATGTGTATGTTTGTATTCGCATGTGTATTTGCATGTGTGTCTGCATGAGTTTGCTTGGGTATATGTGTGTGTGTGTGTGTCTGTATGAATGTACTTGTGTGTGTGTTCCTACGTGTTTCTATGGGTGTGCATGTGTGCATGAGCTTTTTTGTGAGTGCATGCAAGTGCATTTGTGTATATCTGTGTATATGGGTGCAAGTGTGTGTGTATCTATGTGTGTTGTTGCATTTGTGTGTGCTTACGTGCATGTAATTGTGTGCATATGTGTACATCTATGTGTGTGTGGCATGTGTGTATTTTTATGCGTGTGTGCATGCATATGTATGTGTCAGTGCAAGTGTGTGTGTGGGTGTGTATATGTTTGTATGCAAGTTAATGCATGCATGTGTGTGTGTGTGTGCGGTGCATGCCTGTGTTCATGTTTGTGGGTGTGTGTAGCATTTGCCTACGTGTATGTACATGTGTGTGCATGTGTATGCTTTTATGTGTTTGCTTGTGTGCATGTGTGTATACATGTGTGTGTGTGTGTGTGCATGCATATTTTTATGTGTGTGTGCATGCACATGTGTGTAGGTGCATGTGTGAGTATGTGTTAGTGTGTGTGTAGCTATGCATGTGCATGTATCTACATGTATATGTGTGGGCTTGTGTCTACGTGTATGTGCGTGTGTGCTTGCATGTATATTTGAGTGTGTGTGTAAGTGTGTGTGAGGGGAGGAGAGGGAGTGTTTGTTAATGTGCATGTGTGTGTCTATGTGCATGCATGTGGGTGTGCATAGGCACAAATATGTGTGTGTGTGCATGCATGCATTGTGTGAGTGTGTGTGCATATGTGTGCGTATGTCTGCATGTGTGTGTGTGAGTACCTATGTCTGTGTGTGTGATTGTGCATGTGCATGTGCATGTTTGTGTGTGTGCTTTTGCATGTGTCTATATGTGTGTGCATATTTGTGTGCATCAATTTACTTATGTATGTGTACATTTGTATGTGCTTGTGTTTGTGTCTTTTTGAGTATACTTGTGTGAGTGTGTGTGTGTGCACTTATGTGCATGCCTGAAGGAAGAAGAAGAAGAAAAAGGAGGAGAAGGAGATGAAGAAGGACAAGATGAAGAATGAGAAGAAGAAGAAGAAAAAGAAGAAGAATAAGAAGAGGAAGAAGAAAAAGAAGAAGATGAAGAAGAAGAAGAAGAAGAAGAAGAAAAAGAAGAAGAAAAAGGAGAAGAAGAAGAAAAAGGAGATGTAGAAGATTAAGAAGAAGAATAAAAAAAAGAAGAGGAAGGAGAAGAAAAAAAAAGTAGAAGTAAAAGAAGAAAAAGAAGAAGAAGAATAAGAAGAAAAAGCAGAAGAAGAAGAAGAAGAAGAAGAAGATGGTGATAATAATGATGATAAAGATGATGGTGAAGAAGATGAACAAGAAGAAGAAGAAGAATAAGAAGAAGAAGAAGACGAAGTAGATGATGAAGAACAAGAAGAAGTATAACGAGAGGAAGAAGATGAATAAGAAGATGGCGAAGAAGAAGAATGAGAGAAAGAAGAAGAAAAAGAAGAAGACGAAGAAGAAGAATAAGAAGAAGAAGAAAAGGAAGAAGTTGTAGAAGTATAAATATTATTATTTGTTTATCTAACCCTTGTAAGTAGTTTTTTATTTGTCAATAGGAGAGAAAGATTCTTCAAGTTTTTTTTTCTCAATAATATGATCCATTGATCATGGATTTGAAAGAAAAGTAAAATATTTTTGTTATGTCATTAGATGAGTTATTGGGTGAACTCTTTACAAATGAAATTGAGCTTGCTAGGGGAAGGGATGAAGAATTTGTGGCTAAAAAAATAGAAGAAAGAAATAATAGCCTTTGTAGTTTATTCTTTTACAGACACAAGTTTCTCTTTCTAAAGTGAGGTAGCTCTTATTTCAAAAGATTTATGTAGATTATATAATAAAAAAATGTTGGTAAATGATTTAGCAACAATAAGAAATAAAAAAGAAAGACTATTTCTTATGAAAAAACAATTTGTTTTTAATGCAAATTACATGGGCATATAAGGATCATCTTCTCCCATTATAAGAAAAGAGTTAAGAAGTTTTAAAAATGAAAGAAGAAGAAGAAGAACAAGAAGAAGAAGAAAGCTATGAAGTTATCAAGGGATGTTTTAGATAGTTCTTCTAGTTATGAAGATAAAAAGAGAGTTTAATTTGTCTTATGACAAAGGATAATGTTCCTATTACATCATGAGATATAAAAAATAGTATATTAATGTATGCTCTAAGTATAAAAATTAGCTTCTAAATATCTTAAAATAAAGAAAGAGTGAAAATTATTTAGGGTTGTGTAAGTATGTGAATGAGTTGAATGTTAATTGTTTGTATGTGATAAAGATTGGGAGAGGTGAAAAGCCTCTATTATTATCCAAAAAAATTCTTAGTTACATAATTAAATAATTTTAAAAATTTAAATACCCATTGTAAGACTTTTTTTCATAAGATTACTTATGCTAAAACTATTGCATGGTCTTTTGCTCAAAATATAATTTATAATTATTGCATAAGAATTCGACTATTTCTTCCTATTACAAATTTAGAAACATTATTGTTAACAAATCTTTTAGATTTATATAGATTAAAAAGAATAGTTTAATTAATGAACAAGTTAAGATATGTGGTTCCCAAAAGGTTTGGGTTCCAAAAGAAAATGTTTGACATGTTTTGTAGGAATGACTTCCTTCAGGGATAAAGGAAGGTACGTGGTTCTTGGATAGTGGATGCTTGAGACACATGATTGGAGATGAATTTTAATTCATCTACTAGAAGTTTTAAAATGGTGGTGATGTTACTCTTGGTGACAACTCCAAGAAGAAAGTAGTTGCAATTGAATATTAAATAACTCATGCACGTCTATAAAAAAAGGTCTTATTTATACAAGATTTAAGATACAATCTCCTTAGAATTAGTTAATTATTTGATTCAAATTTTAGTGTTTTATTTAATAAAAATGAATACAAATTTACTAAAGATAATGTTTCATTTATCATTAAATGCAAAAAAGATAATACTTATATTTTATTTTTATATATGGCCATGAATAATAGTCTAAACTTCCTTGCACTACATGATAACAATTCTACTTTATGGCATAGAAGAACTTTTCACTTAGACAAGTCTTTTTTTAAAATTCTTTTAAAGTTTAACCTAATTAGAGATTTGCCAAACCTTAGCTGGTCAAGTGATAAATTATGTGGTCCATGCCAACTAAGAAAACAAACAAAAGAGAGATTTAAAACACTTAAGGATATTACAATTAAAAAACTATTAAAATTAATTCATTTTGATTTATTTGATCTTAATCATTTAGTGAGTTTAGGTAGAAACAAATATGAGTTGGAATTTGTAGATGACTTAACTTTGTTTATATGGGTTCTTTTTGTTAGAAATAAAAGTAAAGTATTTAAACAACTTTTAGGATTGACAATTATGATTGAAAAAGAGCATGCGTTTAGTTTACTCTCCATTAGGAGTGATAATTGAAGGGAATTCAATGATGAACTATTTGATGATTTTTGTGACAAACATGGAGTGTTGCATATATTTTCTTCACTTTAGATCCTTAACAAAATGGTGTAGTTGAGGAAAAGAATAGAATCTTGCTTGAGGTCACAAGATGTATGCTTAATGAGTATAGTTTTCAAAAGCTTTTTTGGTTTAAGGTAGTTAATACCACCTACTATATTTTTAATAAATTAATATATAAACCTTTGTTAGATATTTTTCTTTTAAATTGCATTATGATAAGAAGTCCAAGGTTTCTCACTTTATTGTGTTTGGATGCAAATGTTTCGTTTTAAATAATGAAAAAGGGAATTAGATTAGTTTGATGCTAAGTCTTTTTAGAATACTCACCTACTAGTTGAGTTTTTGGGGTATACAACAAGAAAACATTAGTTGTGGAAGAGATACTCCATGTTAAGTTTGACAGATCTCTTATTAAAGTGTCTAGTATTCATCATCAAGATAATTGTCTTATTGAATTAAAAGATTTAAGTCTTAGAGAAGAAAAATTGGAGGATTTAGTTGACAGAAATGTTCAAAAAAAAAGAGAAAATAATATTAACAAGTGACATTCTAAGGATCATCCTAATGAGTTGATCATAAGAGATGCAAGAAAGAAAATTTGGACTAGAAGTTACTTTAATCATGTAATATTTGTATCTAATTTTGAACCAAGTTTTATAGAAAATTATTTTGAAGATGAGTCTTAGAGTGTTACAATGAAGAAAGAGTTGGTATAAGTTAGGAGAATTCAAGTTTGGGATCTTATACTTAAGCAAAATGATCATCATTAATACAAAGTGGGTGTTCAAAAATAAGCTAGATGAACATGGTGCAATTGTTAAGAATAAAACAATATCAGTAACCAAAGGTTATTATCTAGATGAATGAGTAAATTATGATGAGATATTTTCTCTTGTAGCTAGGCTTGTGACAAAGAGGATTTTACTTGGTTATACATGCCACAAAAGACAATGATTATACAAAATAGATATTAAAAATGCATTTTTAACTAGAAATATAAATGAAGAAGTGCATGGTGAATAACCCTAAGTATTTGAGATACATGATAAGATAAATTTAAGTAGGCACTTTAAGGTTTGATGCAAGCTCCAAGCGCTTGGTATGAAAGATTATGCATTTTATTATGTAAAAAAGTTTTTATGGAGACAAGATAGATAATACTTTATTTATTCAAAATTTAGTTGAAGTGAATTAATATATCAAATTTATGTGCAAGGCATAATATTTGGAGCATCCAATAAAGAGATGTGTATGAAGCTTGCTTATTTAACAAAAACTAAATTTGAAATGTGTGCGATGGGAGAGCTAACCTTCTTCATAAGACCTTAGGTCAATCAAATATGTGAAGGAATTTCTTTTTTTCAAACCAAGTATTTGAAGGGGTTGCAAAAACATTTAATGATTAGAACACGAAGCAAAGAAAGACATGCATTAGTAGAAGCACTATCGTAGATAAAGATAGCTAAAAATCCTATTGCCACAAATTGTTTGAAGGAATTACTAGATCATTATTATATCTTACTACAAGTAGGCCTAATAATATATTTAGTATAGATTTGTGTGTGAGGTTTTAAACTAGTTCTAAGGAATCACGCCTACAAGTAGCCAAGTGTATTTTTAAATTTATTATAGGCATTAAGACTCTTGGCATATGGTACTTTAGATTTAAGTCTATTTTTGATAACCTACACAGATGTTGACTTTGTTTGTAGTAAGATTGATAGAAAGAGAACCTCTGGTATATTGTAATTGGTTGATGGTTCACTAATTTCTTGGGCTCATTCTAAACAAAATTATGTGACATGATTTATAAAAGAGGATGAGTACATTATTATTGGTTATTGTGTTGCTCAAGTTCTAAGGATTAAATAATAAATTTTAGAATATGGCTTAGAATTTATAGAAATTTTAATCATTGTGATAATGCAAGTGCAAATGTTTTACCTAAAGATCCTATTTAGCCCTAAAGAACAAAACACATAAATTTATGATATCAATTTATTGGAGAGCATGTGTCAAAAAAAAGTGATTAAATTGTTATTTCTTCTATCTTCAACTTAATTAATTAATATTTTTTACTAAGACATTATCTAACAAAGTCTTCCATAGACTTAGATTCATTTTTGGTGTAATTAACACTTTGAATGATTACAGAAAGGGGAAAATCATATCGTTAGAATTCAGGGAGAGTGTAGGCTAGAATTTAGAGGAAGTGTAACTATTAATTAAGGCAAGTTAAAATGTTGAATATTATATAACTTGGTTTGTTAATTAATATTATATAACTTGGTTTGTTCATTAATATAATATTTTCTTTATTATTATATATTTAATTGTAGTATTGGCTTTATAATCCTTAAGTGAAAGAATATTATACCATTTGATGTAATGCTCACAAAACCAAGAAAAACATTACGAATGCCTATTGAGTATAGTATTATTTTAGTTAAATCTCAAGGTATATTATAATAATATATTATAATAGTTTAAGTTTGTTGCAAAAAAGACAATAGAAAGTGCGTGCATCTATGTGTTTGTGTCTTTATTTGTCTATGTGCATCTATGTGTACATATAAGATGCAATGACATTGCATTTCATCTAGAATTAGGGAGCATGTGTTTTTTTATGTGTGCATGCATGTGTGTGTATGTGTGATTGTGCTTGTGTGAGATACATGTGTGCATGCATATGAGTTTGTGTGTGTGTGTTTATGTGTGCATGTGTGCATGCATGCAAGTGTGTCTATGTCTATATGTGTGTCCATGAAATTTTGCACATGCATTTGTGACTATAGGTGGGTGTCCGTATGCATGTTTGTGTGCTTGTGTTTATACGTGTGTACATACATGTTTGTGTATGTAGATGGGTGTACATGTGCATGCATGTGTGTACATGTGGTTGTTTTTTATGTGTGTGTGCATGCATGCAAGTGTGTGAGTGTGTGTGTCTGAATAGATACGTGTGTGTTCTTGTTGGTGTGTGTGTATATGTATGTTCGATGTTTGTGCTTGTGTATTCATAGATGTATGTGTTTGGGTGTGTGTGTTTATTGGTGTATACTTGTGCTTGTGTGGACTTATTCATGTGTTTGTGTGTCATTACATGTTTATATGTTTGGGTGCATATGAGTATGTGTGCATTGTGTGTCTCTATCTATGCACATTTGCACATATGAATGCATGTGCATGTTTGTGTGCATTGCGTGTTCATGCATGTGTATTAGTGTTTGCATGTGTTTGTGTGCATGCATTTGGCGGTGTGTGATTTTTTGTGTGTTTGTGAGTGTATGTGTGTGCATGTCCATCTATCTATTTGGAAGCATAGGAGTCTGTTTTTCATGTGTGCACGTGTGTGTATCTATGTCTATGTGCATGTGTATGTGTTCATGCACCTATGCATTTGTGTGTGTGTGGTGGGAAGGGGGTTGGTGTGTGTTTGTGGACATGCATATGTGTGTGTGTGTATAAGAGTGTGTGTGTAGGTGTATATGTCTATGTGTAAGTGTGTGTGTGTGTATGTGTGTTTACCTATTTGTTTATGTGTTGTGTTCTCTTATGTGTTCTCATGTGCATGTGTGCTAGTGCACAAGTGAGTGCTTCAATGTATGCATGTGTGTGTGCATGCATATGTGTGCGTGTGTGTGAATGTTTGTGTGCATGTGCATGCATGCATATATGTTTGTGTGTGTATACATATGTGTATGAAAGAGAGTTCTATGTGCATGTGTGTGTGTACACATAGGTTTGTGTGTGTGTTCATGTATGAGTGTGTGTGCTTACAAGCATGTGTGAATGTCTATGTTTGTGCATGCATGTGTGTATGTGTGAGCATAAATATGAGTGTGTGTATGTGTGTGTTTTGTGTGCATGTGTTCATGCATGTGTGTGTGTGTGTATGCATGTGTTCATGTTTGTGTGCTTGTCTTTGGGTTGGTAGGACTAGGTGTTTGTGAGAATAGGAGTTTTCATGTCTTTTTGCATGTGTGCATGTGTGTGTGCATCTACATGGGTGTGTATACTGTTCTGTATAGGTTTATGTGTGTGCATATTCCTATGCATGTGTGCATGTGTCTATGTGAGTGTGCTTATGTTTGTGTTTGTCCACCTTTGTATAAATGCTTGAATTTTCTTTCATGCAAGCATGTTTATATGTGTGTGTGTTTATGCATGTGTGCATGTGTGTGTGTGTGTGTGTGTTTGTGTTTTTTTGTTTGTGCACATGTATGAGCATACGTATGTGTGGGTTCCTGCATGTCTGTCCATGGGGGTGCATGTGTGTGTGTGCTTATGCATATTTATGTGTGTGCATGTGGGTGTATGTGTGACCATGTGTGTGTGTGTGTGCATACTGATGCATGTGTATGTGTTTGTTCATTAATGTGTGTGTGCATGAGTGTGCATGTGCTTATGGGTTTGTATACATCATTGTGTCTGTGCATGTGTATATGCATATGTCAATGCATTTATGTGTGTGCATGTGCATGCTTATGGATATGCATATGTGTGCATGCATGTGTGTGATTGTGTATTTGAGTGTATGTGCATGGGTACATGCATGTGTGTGTGTGCATGCATGTACATGTGTGTTCGTTCTTGTGTGATTGCATTTGTGTTTATGCATGCATTGGTGTTAATGTGTGTAAATGCATGAGCATTACTATGTGTATGCATGCATGTGCATGCATGTGCATGTGTGTTTGTGTATGAGCATATGTGTCAATATGTGTGTGAGTGTGTGTATGCATTTGTGTATGTGCATGTGTGTGTATGTGTGAGCATGGGTGTCCATGTTTACATATATTTGTGAGAGCACATTTGTGTGTTTGCTTGTGGGTGTGTGTGCATGCCTACATGCATGTGTGTATTTATATGAGTCTACATATATTTGCTTGTGTGCATATATGTGAGTATGTGTGTTTTGAGCATTCATATGTGTGCATCTATGCATTTGTGCATGTGCATCGATGTGGGTGTTTGTTCATGTGAATGCATTTGTGTATGCAATTATGTGCAAGCATGTGTTTTTGTATCTATATGTGCATGTGTGCTTAAGTGTGTGTGTATATGCATTTGTATGCTTTTGTCTATGAACACATGTTAATGTGCATGCGATTGTATTTGTTTGGCTATGCATCTCCCTATGTGTTTGCTTGTGCTAGCATTTATGAATATGTGTGCATGTGTGTACATTTGTGTGTGTGTGCTTGCATGTGTCTATGTACATTTGTATGCATGCATTGGTTTGTGTATAAGTGTGGGTATCTATATGTGTAGGTGCATGCATGCCTTTGTGTGTGCATGTGTGATTTTGCATATGTGCACATGTGTGTGAGTGGGTGGGTGTACACATCTATGTGTTCGTGTGTGTGGGTGTGTGTGGTTATGTGCATATGTGTGTGCATACTTATGAGCATGCATGTGTCTATGCACATGCACATAGACATGTGTGTTCATCGATATTTGTTATGTGTATGAATTCCTGTCTATTTATGTGTGCATGCATGTGTTATATGTGAGTTTGTGTGCATGTGTTTGTGTGTGTGTGAGTGTGCTTATGTATGCATACATGTGCTTGTGCATTTGTGTAGGTGCACTTGTGTACTCTTGTATGTCTATGTGCATGTGTATTTGTCTGTCCATGTGTTCATGTATTTATAATTGTACAAGCATACACACATGTGCACACATGTTTGTGTACGTGTGTGCATGTGTACATGTGTGAGTGTGTATAAAATTGTGTATGTGTGTGTATGCATGTGCATGCATGTGTGTGCGTGTATGTGTGTGTTGGTGTTCATGTATTTATGCTTGTGTGAGTGTGCACACATGCACATTTGTAGATAAGCCTATGTGCATGTTCATGTGTGTGTGTGCAAGTGCATATGTGTGCTTATGTATATGCACTTCAGTGTGTGTATGTGTACATGTGTTTGCATGCTTATGTATGTGTGTATGACCATGTCTATGCATGTATGTGAATATGTGTTTATTTGCACTTGTGTGTGTGCATTCCTTTATGTATTATTAGTGTGTGCATGCATGCATGTGGATGTACGTGTGTGTTTGTGTAGATATGTGTATGTGTTCATGTGTGAATGTGTGTGTACTTGTCGTTGTGCGTGTGCCTGTGTATGTGTGTGTGTGTATGAGCATATGGTTGTGTCTTCATAAGAATGTGAGTCTGTCATTGTGTTTCCATGTGTGCTTTTGTGTGCATGTCAGTATACATGTTTGGGTGTGTGAGCATTGATGTGCTTGTGTAGGTTTTCATGTGTTTACTTGCATGTGGGATGTGTGTGTGTCCATTATTATCAGCTTGTTGGTGCATGTATGCATGTGTGCATGCATGCATGTTGGTGCATGTGTGTGTGTATGAGTTTGTGTTTGCATTTGTGTGTGTGTTATTTGCATGTGTTTGCATGCCTTTTGACATGCGTGCAAGTATACATGTGTGCACGTGTATATGTGTGTGCGTGTTTTAGGGTATTTGTGCATGTACATTGTGATTATGTCTGTGTGTGTACATGTGTGTACATTTGTAGGAATGTGTATGCATGTGTGTGTGTATGTGCATGTCTGTGGGGGTGGGTGTGTGCATTTGCACATGTGTGTATGTGTTTGTGTGCATACATCTGTGTGTGTGGGTGCCTACGTGTGTGCGTGTTTGCGTGTGCATGTATTTGTGTGTCAATGCAAGTGCATGTGTGTGTAAATGTGTATTTGTATATTTTTTTATTTATGTGTGCACAAGCATGTGTGTTGGTGAATCTGTGCAAGCATGTATGTGGGTGAGTATGTGCATTTCTTTGTGTGCATGTGCAAATACGTGCATGTGTTTGTGCTTGCATGTGTGCGCATGGTTGTGCATTTGTTTGTGTGAATACGTGTGTTAGTGTGTGTGTGTACAAGTCTATGTGTCAGTATGTGTGCATATGTGTATGCATGTGCAGAATATGTGTGTACCTATTCGTGTACATGTCTGTACATGTGTGATTGTGTGCATACTCATGTGTGCGTGTGGGCATACATGTGTGTGTATGTGTATATGTGTTTCTGTGTGTGTATTTCTATTCAGCTGTGTGTGTGTGTGCTTGTGTGTGCATGTATGTGTGTGCATGCATGTGCATGTGTTTGTATGTGTGTGTTCATGTGTGTGTGGGTGTATTTGTAAGCATATGTGCATGTTTTTGCATGTGTGCATAAATATGTATGTGTGTGTGCACATGTGAGTGTGCATGTGAGCATGATTATGCATGTGTGTGTGTGTGTGCTTGTTGATGTTTGTCAATGTGTGCATGTGTGTTTGCACATGCGTGTGTGGTACAAGCATGAGTCATTCTATGTATGTGTGTGTTCATGAGCCATTGTGTGTGTGTGGAAGCACACATGTGTGTACGTGTGTGAGTTTGTGTGTATGTGTTTGTGTACTATGCATGTGGCCATCCTTGTGTGTGTGTGTACTTGTATATATGTGTGAGTGAATGTGTGTTTGTATGTGTGCATATCTATGCATGTGTTTGTGTTTCTATTCATGTGTGCATGTGTGTTTGTGCTTGTGCATGCATGTATGTGTGTCTATGGATGTGTATGCTTAAGTGCTTATGCTTAAGTTTGCGTGTATGTGTTTGTTTGTGTATGCAAGTGTTCTTGTGGGTGTGCATGTGTGAGTGTCTATTTTTGTGTTTGTGCGTGTGTGCAAGTGTGCATGATTTTGTGTGTGAGAGTGTTTGTTCTTGCTTGTGAGACTATCCATGTGAGTGTGAGCTCATGTGTATACATTTGTGCATTCATGTGTTTGTGTTTGTGTTTTTTGTATGTGTGTTTTGGTGCTTGTATATGTGTGTGTGTGCATCTGCTTATGTGTACGTATGTGTGTGAATGTGTTGGTGCATATATCTATGTAGTTATGCTTGTGTAACTATTTTTATGTGTGCCAATATTTTTTTTGTTTGTGACTATTTGTGTAAGTGTGTGTGCATGGATAAGCATGTGTGATTGTGTATGTGTGTGTGTGTGTGAACGTTTGTGTGTGCTTATGTGTGTGTGGTTGTGGGTGCATGCATGCATACATGTCTGTGTGTGTCCTGTGCATGTGTGTGTATGCATATTTGCATAGATATGCATGTGTGTGTGCATGTGCATATGCACATGTGTTTTTGTGTGCTTTCATATGTGTCCATGTATATGCATGTACATTTTTGTGCATATGTGGTTGCATGTGTGTGGATGTCTATGTGGATGTCTGTGTGTTAGTAAGTGTGTCTGCATAAGCATGTCCATGAGTTTATGCATGTGTTTATGTATATGTGTGTGTGAGTGCATGTGCATATGTTTTTGTGCGTACGTGTTACAGTGTGCATGTAAGCATGTGTGGGTGTGTGTGGTTGTACATCGATGTGAACATATGCATGCATATCCATGCATGAGTTTGTATGTATGCATGTGCATGTGTGTGTGTGTGTGTTTGTGTATTTTAATATTTGTATTTGTATGTATGCATGTATGTGTGTGTGAGTATGTGTGTAAGTGTCTATAGTTAAACATGCTAGTGCATGTGTCTACACATGTGTACTATGTGTATGTGTGTGTGCAAGTTTTTATTTGTGTGAGTGTGAATGTGTATGTGCAAGTGTAAAAGTGTATGCATGTGAATGTGTGCACATGTGTTTTTGTGTACATGAGTGCATGCATGTGTTAGGATGTGCATGCATATTTGTGTGGGTGTGTGCACAAATTTATGTGTGTCTTCTGCATGTGTGGGTACGTGCATTTGTGTGCATGCATGAATGTGTTTGTACATGTGCTTTTGTGTATGTATGTGTGTATGCACACATGTGATTGTGTGCGATAAGCATGCATGTGTGTTCATGTGTGTTTGTGTGTGTGCATTCTTGTGTGCATGTGTTCTGCACATGTGCACGTGTGTGTATGTTTTTTTGTTTTTGCATATGTGCATATGTATTTTGTGTGTGTGTGTGTGTGTGCAGATGTGCAAACATATTCTTGTGTTAGCATCCATGTATGTGTGTGTTCAGATGTGTGCATTTGTGAGTGTGCATGTGTGTGCATTAAGTGCATGTGCATGCACCTATGCATGTGTGATTTTCTACATGCATGGACATTCGTGTGTGCATGTCTGTTTGTGTTTGCATGCGTGAGTATGTGTGTGAGTGTGCATGCAAGTTTGTGTTTGGATTTGTATGTGTGAGCACAAGCATACATGTGTGTGGGTGTTTGTTGGCATGTGCATGTGTGTGTGTATGTGAACGTTGGCACATGTTTGTGTGTGTGGATGCATGCGTGTGTGAGCGTGTGTGTGTGGGTGTATGTGTGTTAATGTGTGTTAGTGCATATAAGATTGTGTATGATTGTACGTTGATGTGTGTGTCTACATGCATGCTTGTGAGTGTGTGTTTGTATGTGCATATATGTGTGTATGTTGGTGTTTATGTGTTTGTGTGTGTATGTGTTTATGTGTGTGTGGGCACATTTGTGTGTGTTTGCATGTGCATATGCATATTTATGTGCATGTGTGTGTGTGTGCATTCATGCATGTGCACTTATGTACGTATGTGTGTGTGTGTGTGCTTATGTTTGTGCTTGTGTGTGTGTGTGTGCTTATGTTTGTGCATGTGTATGTTCTTTTTGTAGTCATGTGTGTGTATGCATGTGCATTCATTTGTGTGCATGTTCATATATAATTGCTTGTGGTTTAGGATGCACATGTGTGTATGTTTGTGTGCATGTGCATCTTTATGTACCTACGTGTTTGTTTGTGCATATATGTGCTGGTGTATGTGCATCTATTTCTTTGCTTGAACATTTTTGTGTGTCAGCAAGCAAACATGTGTGAATGTGTATGTGTGTGTGCATGCATGTGTGCATATGTGCTTGTATGAGTGAGTGTGTGTGTCTGTGTGTATTTGTGCATGCATGCATGTGCAGGTGTGCATATGCATTCGTGTGCATGCACATGTTTGAATGTATGGTAATGGGTGTGTGTGTGCATGCATGTGCTCATATGTATGTGTATGTGTGTTTGTGCAAGTATATGTGCATGTGTATGTGCAAGTACATGAGCATACATACATCTATGCATGTGTCTGTGTGTGTGTTCATATATGCATGTGATTGTGCACGTGTATGAGTGCATGTGTGCATATGTGCTTGTACATGTGCATGTGTTTCCTTATGTGTGTATGTGTGAGCATGTGCCTGTATGTGTGTGTGCATGAGCATGTTTTTATGTGTGCGTATGCATGCACGTATGTGTATTTGTGCATTTATGAGAGAATGCATGCACATGCATGTGTACCTATGCATGTGTGTGTGTTTGTGTGTGTGTTTGTCTTGTGTGATTGTATGTGAATCCATGTGTTTATGTGTGCATGAGTGTTCTTGTGTATGTTTACGTTCATGTGTGCATTCTTGCACATTGATATGTGTGTGTGTGTGTGTTTGTGTGCACGTGCCTACAAATGTACATGTGTGTTTGTGCATAAGTGTGCATGTAATTATACATTTGTAAATGTGTGCTTGTGTCTTCATATGTGTGCATGTTTAGGAGCCATTATGTGCCTACACTTGTGTGTGTGCATATTCTTATTGCATACATGTGTGTGTGTGTGTTTATGTGCTAATGTAGGTGCACATGTGTTTGTGTGGCCATGTGTGTGTGCTCGTGCATGTTTATGCACGTGTGTGTGTGTGTGCATGCGTGTGTGTCCGTGCATGTGCATATTTATGTGTGTGTGCACATCTGCATGTACATGTGTTCATATATGTTCTTGTGTGTGTTTGTGCATGTGTGCATGTTGTATGTGGGTGCAAGAATGCACGTGTGTGTGTATATGTCAATGCGTGCAATCGTCTATGTGTGTGTATATGTCAATGCATGCAAGTGTGTATGTGTGTGTGTGCATGTGCATGCACTTGTGTGTACATTGCTTGCTTGTAAGCATATATATATATATATATATATATATATATCCTTACACATACAGACATGCACATGCTTACACATACACACATGCACATTCACATGCACATGTACAAGCACATATGCACACACAAACACTCATGCACGTGCACACTCACATGTCAATATGCACACACAAACGCATATATATGGGTGTGAGTGTGTGTGTGTGTGCATGTGTGCGTGCTATGTGAGTGTTTTTAGTTATGTATGTTTATGGTTGTGGTTGTGAGTAGGTGGGTGGGTGTAGGCAACCACGTATGTGTGCAAATGCATGTTTGTGTGTTTGTTTGCACATGTGTGGGTGTGTTCATACATTTGTGTACACATTTGTGTGTACATGTGTGTTCAGGTGTGACCATATGTGGACATGCACATTTCAATGCTTGTGCGATTATGATCATACAAGTTTGCCTATGTATGAGTTTGAGTCCATGTGTGTGTATGTGCACATGTGTGTGTGTGTGTTTGTCTGTGCATACATGCATGTGCATATAGGTTTCCATTAGTGTGTGTGAGTGTGTGTGTATGTTTGTATTTGTATGTGCATATATGTGTATGTACAGGTGTGTGTGTGTATTTGTATGCGTATGCATGTTATGTTTCATGTGTGCTTGTGCATATGTGTGCATGTGTGTTCACTTGTACATATGTGTGAATGCATTTGCATGTGTGTGTGTATTTTTATGTGCATCTATATGCACGTGTGTGCTTGTGTGTATGTGCATAAGTATGCTTGTGTGGGGGTGTTGTGTGCAGGTGTGTGCACTTGAGTATGTGCATTTGTGTGTAAGTGTGGGTGTCTTTGTGTGCATGTGCTTGTTTGTTTGTGAGGGAACACGTGTGTGTATGTGTGTGTGTTCAAATGTTTGATTGTTTGCGTGTGCATGTGTATACATGTCTGAGTGTGAGCGAGTAGGTGTGCATGTGGGTAGGTGTGTGTGTGTGTGCATGTGTATGTAAATATGCTTGAATTTGAATGGGTGCATGCACATGTACCCATGTGCATGTATTCTTGTGGCTACATGTTTTTGTGTGTATGTGCGTGTGCATGTGTTCTTGTTCGTGTATATTCATGTGTTTGCATGTGCACACATTTGAGTCATTACGTGTGTGTGTGTGTGTGTCCATGTGTTAGTGTGTATACATGTGTATGTGTGCATGTGTGTTTGCATGTGCATGTGGATGCTTGCATGTGGGTTTGTTGGTCTGTGTGTGTGCATGTGCTTGTGGGCATGCTTGTCTATTTATGTATGATTGTGTGTGTTTGCTTTTGTGTATGTGTGTTCATATGCTTGTACATACATGTTCTTTTGTACATGTGTATGAGGTCATTTACATTCATACGTGCACATTGGTGTTCATGTTCTTGTGTGAGAATGTATAGGAGTGAGTGTATGTGCAACTATGAACTTGTATGCATATACTCGTGTGTGTGTGTGTGTGTGCCTACATTCATGTGTATATATGCATATTTGCATATGTATATGTGTGGGTGTGGGAAAGCTTGATGGTTGGTGTATATGTGTGTGCATGCTTTCTTGCTTGAGCGTTTGTGTGTACGAGTGTGTGTGCATACCTACATTTATTTTTATTCAGCATATATGGATGTATGCATGTGTGTGTGTGTGTGCACATGAATGTGTGAGGGTATGCTTGGGTGTATGCCTTTTTTTATGTGTTTGTGTGCTTATGTTAGTGTGTGTGGGTATGAGTGTGTGCACATGTATGTGTCCAAGTAGTGTGCATTTTTGTGTTTGCATATGTAGACGCATATGTGCATGTGCTTCTATGTGTGCGTACATGTTTGAGTTTTTGTGAATGAATGTATGCATTTGTGTGCATGTGTGCTTGCATATGCTTGCATGAACATATATGTGCTTGTGCAAGTTTGTGTGAATGCATGTGTGCCTTGCAAGCAAGTTTACATGTGTGCACATGTATGTGCATGTGCATGCATGTAGTGTATTTACATGAGTGTGTATTTGTGTGTGTGTGTCCACATGTGTGTTTGTATGTATGAGTGTGTGTGTGTGTGTGTGCATGCAAGTTTGTATATGTGTGTGAGTGTATGCATATGTGCTTCTGCACGTGTTTGGGTGTGTGTGTGGCTCTCTATGTGTGGGTGAGTGTGGGCTTATGTATGCGTATGTGTGCACATGTGCATTATAGTTTGTGTATGTGCTTGTTTTTGTGTTATGCAAGTGTGCTAGAAAGCATGTGCTTGTGTGCATGTGTGTTTGCATGTGTGTATGTGCATGTGCATGCATGAGTGTATGTCTATGTGCATATGTGTTTGTGCGTGTATGTGTTTGCATGTTTGTGTGCATGTGTGTACATGTGTTTGTGTGTGTGTGAGTGCATGCATGTGGATGTGTGCATGTTTGTATGTATACTGTGTGCATATGTTTGTATGTGTGTGCATGTATACATTTGTGAGTGTGGGTAAGCATGTGTGTATGTGGATATGCATGCACATGTATGCATATTTGTGTGATATATGTGTTTGTGTCCACATGTATTTGTGCATGTGTGTGTTCATGTGATATTGCATCTATGTGTGGGTCCAAATGTATCTATGAGGGTCTATGTATGTGTGCATGTGTGCATATGGCTATGTGTATGCATGAGAGTGAGTATATTCATACATGTGTATGCATGTGTGTCTGTGTGTGTTCATGTACATGCTTGTGGTAATATGTGTGTGTGCATGTATATTTGTTATGTGCTTGTGTGAGGTATTGTGTTTATGGGCATGAGTGCATTTGTGTGTTAGTACTTGTGTGTTTGTGTGGGATAGTGCATGTGTGCTTGTATGGGTGCATTTGTATATGTGTGTTCATGTGTGTGAGCGTGTGAATGCTTATACATGTGTTTGTGTGTGTGTGTGTGCATATATTGATGTGTGTGTGTGTGTGTTTATATGAGATAATTGTATGTACATGCATGCATGTATGAGTGTCTGTAGGTGTTCATGTGTCTATGGTGCGTTATTGTCTATTGTAAGCACATGTGAGTGTGTGTTTGCAAGTCGATGTGCAAATTTGTGTTAGCTTTGCATGTGTGTATGTGCATGCACACAGATGTAGGTATTTGTTTGTGTGTGTGCATATGCATGTGTGTATGAATTTGTATGTGTTTTCTTGAGAGTGTGTGTGTGTTAGAAAGTGTGTGCATATGCTTGTGCATGTGTGTACCTGAGTGTGTATGTGTGTGTTGGTGCATTTGTGCCTGTGCGTGAATGTTGTAGTGCATGTGTGTGTGCATGTGTGCTTGTAAGCACATGTGTTTGTGTGTGCTTGTGTTTCATTGAGTATACATGTGTGTGTGCACATGTATGTGCACCTTTGTTTGTATGTTTATGCTTGGTATGTATGTGTGTGTTGGCATGTATGTGTGCATCTGTATGTGCTAGTGTGCATCTATCTTTATGTATGCATGTGTGTTCACGTATATTATTTTGTGCTCTATATTTATGAGCACATGTGCATGTATTTTTTTATATGTTTATGTGCATGTGTGTATTTGTTTACGTGCATATGAGTGCATGTGTTTGTGCATGTATTTGTGTGAGTATACATGTGTGTGTAAGTGTGCATGTATGCTTTTGTGAATTTATGTATCTTGATGTGTGTGTATACATGCATGCCTGTATGTGTATATGTGTGTATGTACTTACATGCATGTGTGTGTTTATGCATGTGTATGTGTGTATGTGTGTATGTGTATATGTGTGTATATGTGCATGTACGATTATGTTCATGTATATGCATACATGTGTGCATGGCCATTTGATGGTGTATGTATTTGCATGTGTGTCCATGCATGTGTGCATTTGTATGTGTGTGTATATTCATGTGTGCTAGCATGTGTGTGGTTGTGCATGCTTTTGTATGTGTGTGCATGTGTTCCTACACGTGTGTGCATGAGTGTGTATATATGTGTGTGTCTGTGCATCTTTGTGTTTGTGCAATACTCATGTGTGTGCATATGTTAGTATGTATTCACGTAAATGCACATGTGTGTGTATGTGTGTATTTTTGTGTTTGCAAGTGTATGCAAGCAAGTGCAAATGTGTTTGTTTGTGTTTTTATGTGTGTACAGGTATGTGGATGCATGTGAGAGTGTGTGTAAGGGGGTGTATTTGTGCTTGCATGTGCGTATGTTCATAAGGGTACATGTATATGTATGGAGGCATTCTGTATTTTCTTGTGTGTGTGCCTGTGTTCATGTGCATGTGAGACTACGTATATGTCCGCATGTGTCTCTACTTGCATGTGTGCTTGTGTATGTGATCATGTGTGTGTGCACATATGTTTGCATATGTGCCTATTGTTCATCTATGTGTGTGTGGTGTATGCACAAGCATGTGTGTGTTTGTGTTTGCGTGTGTTTGTGCTAGTGCACATGGATGTGCATATGTGCATGAATGCTTCTGTGTGCATATCTATTTGCACGTGCGTGCGTGTGCATGGGCATGACTTTGTTCATGTGTGATTATGTATGCATGTGTGTGTTTGTGTGCATGTATTGGTTTATGCATATGAGTGTGTGTTTTTGTGTGTGCTTGTGTGAGTGTGTGGGTAAGTCTTTTTGTGTGCCTATGCAAGAGCATGTGTAAGCATTTGTGTGCTTATGCATGTCAGTATAGGTGTGCAAGCATGTGTGTGCAAATGTGTGTCTGTGTGTGTGTGAATTTCTACCTGTGTGAGTGTATGAGTGTGTTTTCACATGTGTGATTGTGTGTGTGCATGTGTGTGTCTATTTGTGTGTGCATGTGTGTGAGCATTTGAGTGTGTGTTGGTGCATTTGTGCATATGTAGGTATATTTGTATGTGCATGAATCTTAGTGTGTGTGAATTTGTGTTCATGTGTGCCATTATATGTGTGCATTTGCATTCATATGTGTGTTCATATGGTTGTGGGTATGTGTGACCGTGTGCATGTGTGGGTATGTTTGTGCATGTGTATATGCACATATGTTGGTGCATGTGTGTGCATGATTGTGTATGTGCATGCATGTGCTTATGTATATGTTTGCATCCTTGTGCATGCATTTGTGTGTGTGCATGTGTGTGCCTATATTGGTGTATGTGAATGTATGCGAGAGCATGTACATATGTGTCTTCATGTGTGGGCATTGTTACACATGCATGTGTGCATGTGCATGCATGCATATTTGTTGCTATGTGTTTGTGTGATTGTGTATGTGGGCATGTGCATGTGTAGTTATGTATGCATGCATGTTTGCATTTATGTACCTGTGGGAGTGTGCATGCATTTGGGTGCATCCATCTCTATGTGCGTATATGTTTGTAGATATGTGTGAATGTGTGTGCGTGTGTATTTGCATGCTTGCATGTGTGAGTGTGTGTGTGTGTGTGTGTTTGTTTGCATATGTGAATGTGCATGCAGACACATTTGCATGTGCATAAGTGTGTGCATGATGTGAGTATGTGTTCATATGTGTGGTTGCATGTAGGTATTTGTGTTTGTGTATATGTGTAGGTGAGCACATGGGCACATGTGTGTTTGTGGGTCCATGTGTTGTGTGGTCATGTTTGTGCATGTGCATGTGTTTGACCATGTGTGTGCACCGACATGTCTGTATGTTTGTGTGTGTGTGCATATGTGCTTGTGTGAGTGTATGGGTGCTTGTGTGTTCGCACATGTGTGGTTGTTTGTTTGTGTGCATGCATATGTGTGTGTGTGCATGTGGATGTGCATGTGTGTGAGTATTTATGTGTTTGTGCATGGACATGCATTCACATGCATGTGCATGTGTGTGTTGTCCATACATGTGTCTTAATCAATGTGTGTATGTGTGCTTGTTTGTACAAGCGTGTATATGTCTATGTCTATAATCATATGTGTTTTTATGTTCTTATGAGTACTGATTGTGCATGCATGCATGTGTGTATGTGTGCATCTATCCATGCTAATGTGTATGTGAGTGTGTACGGGTGTGCATATTTGTGTGCATGTGGTTATGTATGTGTGTGTGTGAGTGCATGTGAGTGTGTGTGCATGTGCATGTGCATGTTCGTGTCTCTGTATTATTATGTTTGAGTGTGAGTGTGTGTTTACATGCTTGCATGTGTGTTTGTTGCCATGTCTTCATGGAAGTGTTTGCATTTACATGTGTGTGCATGCAATTATGTATGCATGCATGCTTGTGTATCTATGCCTATAGGAGTGTGTACATGCATGTGTGTGTGGGCATGAGTGTGCGCATTTGCATGTTTGCATGCATGTGCATGTGTGTGTTTGTTCTTATGTGTGCATGTTTCTATGGTGTGAGTACTTGTGTGTATGCATGTGTGTGCATGTGAGGATGGTCTTCTATGTATGTCCTTACATGCATGGATGTGTATGTGTGTGAGTATGTTTGTGTGTAAGCATGTGGGTGTCTATGTGCTTGCCTACATGTATATGTATATATGTGCATGCCTTCTAAGTGTGTATGCATTTGTGTTCTTATGTGTGTGTTTATGCATGTGTGAGAGTATGTGCATGTGTGTGTGTGTGTACATCTGTGCATGTGTATGTTATATGCATGTGTATCTCTACATGTGTTCATGTCAAAGTGTGTATGTATTTACCTACATGTGTGCTTATATGTGTGCATGTGTGTGTGTCTGTGTGTGTCTACAAACATATGCATGCATGTGTGTATTCATGTGCATGCAAGTGTGTTTGTTTGGCTTTGTGTGTGTGTCCATATGCATATTTTTATGTACTTGTGCATGTGTGTGCATGTGCACATGTGTCCATGTATATGTGAAAGTATGTATGTGTGCACACAAATGTGCGAGTGTCTATGCATAGTCATGTGTGTGTGTATGCAAGCTGAGTGTGTGTGGGTGTACGTGCATGTATGTGTGCTTATTTGAGTATGTTTATATGTGTGTGTGTGTACGTGTCTATGTGTGCATGTGTGTGTGCATCTATATGTGTGTATCCATGTGTATGTGAGTGTGCACATGTATACATATATTTATGTGTGTGTGCTTATTTGTATCCACATGCACATGTGCATGTGTGCATGTGTGCATGTGTGCTTGTGTGAGTGTGTATGTGTGTGTGTGCATATATGTATGCATGTGTATGTGCATGTGCTTATGTATGCTTGATTACATGTGTTTTTTGCATGTACATGTGTATGCATGTGTGTGTGCTTGGGCATTTATTTGTGTGTGCATGCATGTGTGTTTGTGAGCATGAGTGTGCTTTTGTAATTATGTGTGTGATTACATGGCTATGTGTCTACATGTGTGTGCTGATGTGTGCACATATGTCTTTATGCTTGTGCCTACATGTGTGTGTGATTGTGAGTTTGTGCATGTGAATGTGTGCATGTTTGTGCCAAGGTGCAAGCTTGTGTGTAAAGGTGTCTTTGTGCATGTTTGTACATGTCCAAGTATGTGCATGCATTCATGTGTGCATGTTTGCATGCTTGTGTGTGTTTTTGTCTATGCATGTGTGTGTGTGTGCATGTGCTTATGGCTGTTGATGTTTATGGGTCCACATGGGTTGGTCTTTGTATGTGCGTATGTGCATACATATTTGTGCTTGTGTGCGCATGTTCTTGTGTGTGTTTGTGTGTATGTGCATGCTTATGTGTGTTTGTGTGTATTTTTATGCATCTATTTACATGTGTGCCTTTGTGTGCCATTATGCACATGCATCTATGTAACTTTGTGTGTGTATGTTTGTGTGTTTGTATGAACATGTTCACATGTGTGTGTGTGTGCATATATGTTTATGTGTTTTGTTGTGTGTGTGTGTGTCGTTGTGTGTGTATGTACTCATAGGCATATTTGTGTGTGTTGGTTGATGTGCTTGTGTGTCTTCATATTTATGTGCATGTCTGCTTGTGTCTATGTGAGTGTATGTGTGCATTTTGTGTGTCTATATGTGCATATGTGTATGTGTGTGCATGTGTACATGTGTATGCTAGTGCATACACATAAAAGAGTACGTGCATGTCTGGATGAGCATATGCTTGTGTGTATTTGTTTAACTGTGCATGTGTTTATGTGTTTATGTGTTGATGTGTGCATGCACATAAATGTGCATATGTTCATGTTTACGTGTGTGAGTTTGTGTGCAAGTGAGTGTATGTGTTTGTATGTGTTTGTATGAGTTTGTGGGTGTGTCATGTGTTTGCATGCATGAACGTGTTTGCATGCATGTGCATGTTTGCATGTGTGTGAATATGTGTGTGTCTATGTGCATGCTTGCACATGTTTTTGTGCATGTGTGTATGTCTACATGTGTGCATGTAGATGCACACATATGCAATTGTGTGTATGCATGTCTGTGCATGTGTGCATACATGTGTGTTTATCCATTGGCATGTGTGTGTGTGTTTGTGTCTTTGCATGTATGTGGGTTTGTGTGCTTGGGTATACATGGATGTGTGTTTGTGTGTGTGTGCATGCATGCATATGTATGTATGGGTGTGTGAAGAAATCTATGTGGATTTATGCTCATGTGTGTGCATGTTTGTTTGCATGTGTCTATTTATGTTATTATGTGCATGCTTGTGCATGTTTTTGTGTGTTTGTGGGAGAGTATGCACATTTTTGTGTGTTTGTGTGGGTTGGCTTGTGTGTATTTACATGTAAGTGTGAGAGATTTAGTGTTTATGCATATATGCATTCATGTGTATATGTGTGTGTGTGTGTGTATGTGTTTGAGTGCACATTTGTATGTGTGTTTGTGCAAGTGTTTGAGCATATGCATTTGTTGGTGTGTAAATGCCTATGTGTACGTGTATATGTGGGTTCATATGTGTGTGTATGTGTGTGCATTACATATGTGTGCATTTCTTGTATGTATATTTGTGTATGTATTAATGCGTGCGTGCATGATTGTGCTTGATTTCATGCTCATGCATGAGTGTGTACGTGTGCATTGGAGTGTTCATGCAAGTATGTTTGCCTATACATGTGCATTTATTTGTGTGTGCATGTGTATGAATTTGTGTGTAAATATGGGTGAGCATGTGTGTGTGTGCTTGTTTGTGCCTACGCATGCATGCGTATGTGTTTGTGTGTGCATAGGTATGCATATGTTTGTGCATGTGCATGTGAGTCTGTGTATTTGTGTGCCCATGTGCATGTCACTGAGTGTGTTGTACTAAAGTTTGTGTATGGATATGCATGTGTGTGTGTGCATTTGCATGTGTGTGTTGATGCATGTGTCATGTGTGTGTGTGCATATGCATATGTGTGTGTTGATGCATGTGTGATGTGTGTGTTTATGCATACATGTTTGTGTGTTAATTCTTATGGGCACCTGTATGCCAATGTGGATGTGTGTGTGTGCATGTGTGCATGGGTGAGTATACATATGTGTTTTTGGGAGCATGCATGCATATGTGTGTATGTGTTTGCTTGTCTGTTTGTGTATCTTTGTGTGGAAGTGTGCATGCTTGTGTACGTGTGCATGTACATGTGTGTATTTGTGTGTGTGAGTGTGCATGTGCATATGTGTGTGTGGGTGTTTGCATATGTTTATGTTAATGCTTATGTATATGTGTGCACGCATGTGTTTGTATGCATGAATATGTGTATGTGTGTGTGCAGGTACATGTGTGCTTGTGTGTGTCTATGTATGCGGATCTATGTTTGTGAGCATGAGTGTGTATAGGTGTGTGTGCATGTGCTTATACACATGTGTATGTGTATTTGCATGTTTGTGTTCACATGTATGTGCATGTGTTGGTGTGATTGTTTGTGTGGGTTTGGGGGTTTACACTTGTGTGTATATGTGTTTGTAAGTGTGTGTAGGCATGTTTGCATGTGCATACACATGTGTTTGTTCATGCATGTATGGTGGTGTGTAGGTGTACATCTATCTATGTTCTTGGGCATGTGTTTGGGTGCGTGTTTATATGTGTCTATTTGTGTGCATGTATTTCCCTATATGTGGTAGGTTGGTGCATGTGCATGCATGTGTATGTGTGCATGTCTGAGTGCATGTGTGCATGTGTAAGCATATTAATGAGTTCGTGTGTTTGGGTGCATTTTTGTGTGTATTTGCATTCGCAATATGCTTTTTTGCTTGTGTGCATATTTACATGCACATATATGTGTGTGTGTGCATGCTTATGTGCAAGTGTGTTTTAGTATGCAGATGTGTCTGTGCATGTGTGTGAGTACATACTTGTGCATGAACATTTTTGTGTGGGTGTAAGTATGCATGCTTCTGTGTGTGTATCTACATACATACATGCCTATCTATGTTTTTGTGTGTGCATGAATGTGCTTATCTATGGGTGTGTGTTCATGGATGTGCATGTTTGTGCATGGGTGTGCTTATTTGGGCATGCCTCTTTGTGTGCATGTGTGTGTACTTGTGCATGTGTAGGTGTGTGCATGTGTAGGTGCTTGTGCATGTATGTGCATGCTTGTTTGTGGGCATGCACATGTGTATAATTATGTGTTTGTGTGTACATGATTGTTGGTCAACATGCACTTGTGTGTGACTATGTGGGTTTATGTCTGTGTGCATGTTTGTGTGGGTGCCTATGTGCATCTGTATGCATGTGCATATATGTGTATTTGTACTCAGTTGTGTGCATGTGTGTGTGTGTATATTTTTGCATGCAAGTGTATGTGTGTGTGTGTGTATGTGCATGCATGAATATGGGTGTGTATGCATGTGTGTGCATGTGAGTGCATGTGCATATGTTTATGAGGGTGCACATATGTGTGTGCCTTTGTGTCTATGTGTGTATTTCTACTTGTGCATGTAAATGTGTGTGCGGGTGTGGGCATGCATGTGTATGTGTGCATATTTGTTGATGGAAAATGCATGCAAGTTTGTGTATGTGCATGTGTCTGAGTGTGTGTTCATGTGTATGCATGCGTGAGTGTGGGTTGGTGGGTAGGAGAGTGTGGGTGAGTGTGGGTGGGTGTGTGTATGTGTGCATGAGTGTATATGTTGCATGCATATGCATGGATGCATGCATGTGTGTCAATTGCATGCACATATGTGCATGCATTTGTATGCATGTGTTTGTGAGTATGGTATGTGTGTACGTGTGTTTGTGCTTATATATATTTATCTGGTTTTGCATGTGCACATGTGAGTGGTTGCATGTGTGTGTGTGTATGTGTGTATGTGTATATGTATTCATGCATGTGTGTACTTGTGTTGTGCATCAATGTGAATGCGTGCATGCTTATATGTGGGTGTGGGTGTACATGTGTCCGTGTGTGTACTTGCCAGTGTGTGCATTTTTGTGTTTTCGCATATATGTGTGCATGTGCATGCGTGTTGTTGTGTGTGTGAGAAAGACTTCATTTATGCCTACATGCATGGACATGTATGGGCATGTTTGTGTATGTATGTGCACAAGTGTTTGTGTAGTTGTGTGCAAGCATACATGTATGTGTGTGTGTGTGTGTTTACATGCATGTGTATTGATGAGTTAGTGTGTGTGTATGCATGTGTGTGTATGTGCATGCACATGTAAATGTCGATGTGCTTGTGTGTGTGTGTGTGTTTATATTTGTGTTAATGATTATGTGGTGTGTGCAAGTGTGTGCTTTTGTGTGCACATGTGTGTATGCATATGTTTGTGCACATGTGTGTGTGCATGAATTTGCATGTGTCTATGCATGCTTATTTGCATGGGCAATTGTGTGTGTGCATGTGCACAAGTGTGTGCATCTATGCACATGTGTGTCTTTATATGTGCATGCCTTTTTGTGTGTGCACATGCAGATGAATGTGTCCGTTCAAGTGTGTTTGTGTGCGTATGCATGCATATGAGTGTGTGTGTGTTGGTGTGGGTGTACGTGTGTATGTGTATACATGTGTGCACCTATATTCTTATGGGTGTGGTTGCTTGCATCTTTGCATGCTGTGTGTGCATGTAAGCAAGCATGTACTTGTGTGCATATGTGTGTGTGTGTGTAGATGTACATGTGCACATATGTTTGTGAGTGTATGTGTGCGCAACATTATCTGTATATGTATACACGTGTTTGTATTCTTGTGTGTGTGTTTGTGTACATGTTTGTGAGTATGCTATGTGTACATATTTGTGTGTGCTTGTATGCATGTGTAGGTGTGGGTGTGAATGTGTGTGTGCATATCCATGCAACTATGTGCACATTTGCATGAATGCATGCATGCATGTGTGTGTGTGCATCTATGTGTGCATGTGTATGTGTGTCTATGTCTACGTGTGTGTGTGTGTGTATGTCCATGCATATGTGTTTTTGTTTGTGTTTGTGTGTATGTGCATGTATGAGTGTTTGCATATGCATGTGTGTCTTTATGTTCATGTGTGTGCATGTTTGTATGTATTCATGTGTGCATATGTGTGGTATTATGTTTGTGGGTGTGGTTGCATGTGTGTGTGTCTTTTTGTTTATGTAGAGCAATGCAAGTGTGCATGTATACATACATTTTTATGCATGTGTCCATGCATATAGGTGTGTGTGTGTCAAAGTTTGTGTATGTGTGGGATTGTATGTGTGCTTGTGAATGTCTTTGTGTGTGTGTGTGTGTGCATATCATGATGAGTGTGTGTGCATGCGAGCACGTGTGCATGTGCATGCATGCATGTGTGGTTGTGTGCATGTATCTATGCTTATGTATCTATCTGTAGTGTGCACATTTGTGTGTGCATGCATGTGCAAGGGTGTGTTTATTTGTTCATGTGTGTGTATGCATATTTGCGTACATTTGCATGTGCATGTGTGTGCATATGCACATGTGTTTGTGTGTGCTTGCATATGTGTGCATATATGTGCATGTGCATTTATGTGCATACGCGGTTGCATGTGTGTGCATGTCTATGTGCATATGTGTGTGTTCATGTGTGTGTGTGTGAGCATGTGCATGTGTTTACGTATGTGTGTGTGTGTGAGAGTGCATATGCATGTGTTTGTGTGCATATGTGTGATAGTGTGCATGTGAGCATGTGTGGGTGTGTGTGGTTATACATTTGTGTGAGCATATGCATGCATGTCCATGCATGAGTTTGTGTGTATGCATGTGCATGCATGTGTGTATGTGTGTATTTTAATATTTGTGTTTGTGTGTATGCATTTATGTGCATGTGTGTGTGTATGTGTGTATATGTCTGTGGTTGCACATGCTTGTGCATGTGCCTACACTGTACTATGTGTATGTGTGTGTGCAAGTTTTTATTCGTGTGAGTGTGAATATGTGTATGCAATGTGTAAAAGTGTAAGCATGTGTATGTGTGTACATGTGTTTTTGTGTATGTGAGTGTGTGAGTGTGTTTTGCTGTGCATGTGTATTTGTGTGGGTGTGTGCATGTGTGTGCACATATTTATGTGTGCCTTGTACTTGTGTGGTTGCGTGCATTTGTGTGCATGCATGCATGTGTCTTTCTTGCATGCATATGTGTATGCACACATGTGAGGGTGTGCGATGATCATGCATGCATGTTAATGTGTGTCTGTGTATGTGCATCCTTGTGTGCATGAGCTATGCTCTCGTGTGCATGTGTTGTGCACATGTGCACATTTGTGTATGCTTGTTTGTGTTGGCATATGTGCATGTGTGTTGTGTGTGTGTGTGCATGTGCATGTTCTTGAGTATGTGTGTGTGTGTGCAAATGTGCATGCATATTATTGTGTGAGCATCAATCTATATGTGTGTTCACATGTGTGCGTGTGTCAGGGTGCATGTGTTCGCGTTGAGTGCATGTGTGTACATCTATGTTTGTGTGATTCTGCACAGACATGCGCATGCATGTGTGCATGTGTGTTTGCATGCATGAGTATGTGTGTGTGTGCATGGTTGTTTGCGAGTGGATTTGTGTGTATGAGCACAAGCATACTTGTGTGTGTGTGTGGATCTATGTGTGGGGTGTGCTTTGGTGTGTGCATGTGTGTATGCATGTATGCTTGTGTGTGTGTGCACGTTCGCACATGTTTGTGTTCATGGATGAGTGCGTGTGTGGGTGTGTGTGTTCATGTGTGTAAGTGCATATGGGTTTGTGTATGATTGTATGTTGATGTGTGTGTCTCAATGCATACTTGTGTGGGTGTTTGTATGTGCATGCATGTGTTTATGTTGGTGTTTATGTGTTTGTGTGCGTATGTGTTCGTGTGTATGTCTGTGTTTGTGTGTGCATATGCATATGTATGTGCATGTGTGTGTGCGCACATGCATGTGCGCATATGTATGTATTTGTGTGTGCTTATGTTTGTGCATGTGTGTCTTCTTTTTATAGGTTTGTGTGGATGTGCATGTGCATGCATATTTGCCTATGTACAAGCATGCACATGTGTGTATGTTTGTGTGCATGTGCATGTCTATGTGCCTACGTGCTTCTCTGTGTTTGTGTTGAAGTATGTGCATCTGTTTCTTTGGTTGAACATTTTTGTGTGTATGCATGCAAACATGTGTGAATGTGTTGTGTGTGTGTGTGTGTGCATGCATGTGTGCATATGTGTTTGCATGAGTGTGTGTGTGATTGTGCATGCATGCATGTGTAGGTGTGCAGATGCATTCGTGTGCATGCATGTGTGTGAATGTATGGTAATGGGTGTGTGTGTGCATGCATGTGCTCATGTGTATGTGCATGCATGTGTATGTGTGTGAATGTGTGTTTTTGGAAGTATATGTGCATGTGTATGTGCAACTGCATGAGCATAAATACATCTATGCATGTGTCTGTGTGTGTGCATATTGACTTGTGAGTGTGCACGTGCATGAGTGTTTGTGTGTCCAAATGTGCTTGTACATGTGCATGTGAGTGCATGTGCATGTGTGTATGTGTAAGCATGTGCCTACATGTGTGTGTGTACATGTGTATGTGCATGAGCATATTATTATGTGTGTGTATGCATGCACGTTTGTGTATTTATGCATTTATGAGTGAATGCATGCACGTGCATATGTACCTATGCATGTGCGTGTGTATATGTGTGTGTTCGTGTGTCTAGTGTGCTTGTATGTGTCTCCATGTATGTATGTGTTTTTGTCTGCTTTTGTGTATGTCAGTGTCAATACTTATGCATGTATGTTTGCATTCTTGTGCAT
Organism: Vanilla planifolia; assembly: GCA_023846275.1. Lineage (NCBI taxonomy): Eukaryota > Viridiplantae > Streptophyta > Magnoliopsida > Asparagales > Orchidaceae > Vanilla > Vanilla planifolia. The sequence continues at coordinate 183,225 of JAIUJO010000393.1, read as the reverse complement.
TTCTATGTGTGTATGTGTTTTTGTGTGAATGTGCCCACATATGCACATGTGTGTTTGTGAATAAGTATACATGCAAGCATGTGTAAGCATATATGTGCCAATGTCTGCTTGTGTCATCATATGTGTGCTTGTTTAGGAGCCATTGTGTGTGGGTGTGTGCCCATATGTATGCATGTTCTTATACATGCATACATTTATGTGTTTATGTGCTAGTGTAGGTGCACGTGTGTTTGCGTGGCCGTGTGTGTGCACGTGCATATCCATGTGTGTGCGTGTGTATATGTTCGTGCATGTGCTTGTGTTTATGTGTGTGTGTATGTGTTTGCATATTTGTTTATGTGTGGAGTTGTGCATGTGTGCATGTTGTACATGTGTTCAAGAATGCATGTGCATGTGTTATTATTTATGCATATGTGCATGCATGTATGTGTCTGTGTGCATGTGCATGCACCTGTGTGTACGTTTGCATGCGTGTAAGCATATATGTGTGTGTGTGTTTGTGTGCATGTGTGGGTGTGTGCATGTGTGTGCTGTGTGAGTGTTCGTAGTTATGTATGTTTATGGTTGTGGATGTCGGTGGGTGGGTGTGTATGCAAACACATGTGTGTACATGTGCATGTGTGTGTGTTTGTGTGCACATGTGTGGGTGTGTGCATACATTTGTGTACATGTTTGTATATACATGTGTGTTCATGTGTTAGCATATGTGGATGTGCACATGTCAATGCTTGTGTGATTATGATCACATAAGTTTGTCTATGAATGAGTGTGTGTCCATGTGTGTGCATTTGTACACACATGCATGTACATATAGGTGTCTATTAGTGTGTTGAGTGTGCATGTGTCATTATGTGCATGTGCATATGTGTGTGTCCCATTGTGTGTGTGTGTGTGTGCAGGTGCATGTGTATGTGTATGTGTATGCATGTTTATGTTTATGTGTGCTTTTGTATATGTGTGCACGTGTGTTTGCTTGTAAATGTGTGTGGATACATTTGCATGTGTGTGTATTTTTAAGTGTATGTATATGTGTGTGTGTGTGTGCATAAGTATGCTTATGTGTGGGTTTTATGTGTAGGTGTATGCACTTAAGCATGTGCATGTGTGTGGAAGTGTAGGTATCTATGTGTGCTTGTGCATGTTTGTTTGTGAGGGAGCAAGTGTGTATATATGTGTGTTCAAATGTTTGATTGTATATGTGTGCATGCGTATGCATGTTTGAGTGTGAGTGAGTGGGTGTGCATGTGGGTTGTTGTGTGCATGTGTGTATGCATGTGTATGTAAATGTGCTTGAATTTGAATGGGTGCATGTTTGTGCACCTATGTGCATGTATTCATGTGCATGCATGTTTTTGAGTGTATGTGCATGCACATATGTTCATGTTCATGTATATTCATGTGTTTGCAAGTGTGCACATGTGAGTCATTACATGTGTGTGTGTGTATGTGTGCATGTATGTGTGTGTATATATGCCTATGTGTGATTATGTGTTTACATGTGTGTATGTATATATGTGGGTTTGTGGGTGTGTGTGTGTGCATGTGCTTGTGGGTATGCTTGTTTATATATGCATGATTGTGTGTGTATGAGTTCATTTACATTCATACATGCACACTGGTGTGTATGATATATTAAACTGGATTGGGTTCATCAAGAGGAGTCGAACATTTATTTTGTGATCATCATACCTTGTTTGGAATTCTTACAAATTACTAAAGCAAATAAGGATAATAATGACGTATTATAATTTTAATATTAAAGAAATATATATTAAAGAAGAAATGAGATAAATTTACATTATATCATATAAAAAAATGAAAGCAATATAAATGTAACTTAAAGTAAGTTTTAGAGGTGCTCTATAACATTACAAAATCAAAATAAAACTTTAAAAAAATAGATAAATTATATGACAAAGTTCATATAAGATAGTAAGTAGTTCAAGTGCATCATTGTCAATTATTCAAACTTGTTTAATTGGAAATGTCTTATAAAACATTATGATACCCTAGATGTAAAAAATTGAAAAAAATATAAAAAAAAATTTAATTTGGTAGACCTCATCAAGGTGAGTCCAAAGTTATTTGTTTCATCACCTTCAAATATCGCTAAAAAAGACTATGAATTATTAAATTAAATAAGCATAAATGATAATAAAATATTTTACTATTACATAAATACATATTAAAGCTAAAATGATATAAATTTAATCAATAAAATAAATAAAAAATTAAAGTAATATAAATGACATATGAAAGGAGATTTATAGTTCCATAATAACATAACAAAATCACAGGAAAAGTGATAAGAAATAAGACAACTTGTATAGAAAAATTTTTATCCAAGATGCTAAGGTGATCGAGTGTGACACCCTCAACTGTCAAATCTATTATGAATTGAAATGTCTTCTGAGGCATGCCAGAAAAACATTGAAAATAAAATAGTAACAAATATAAATTTGAAATTTAATTGTATAGTGTATTTTGGGAGGAGTGCAAGAGCATTTGTTTAGTCTCCATAGAATCCTCTTACAATTATAAAAGATTGAAAATTAAATAATCATAAATATTAGTAAAATATTATTTTAATATTAAACATATATATTATTGTTAAAGTTTTAAAGAAATTAGGTAAATTTTACAAGAAAGATGCATTCTAATTACACACAAAAAAGATATATAATTATAGTGTAACATAACCAAATCAAAGTGAGAAATTTGAGGAAATAAGACAAACTATACAAGAAAATTGCATTCTGATATACCAAGCAAATGTAGTGTAACATCCTTGAACTTCAAATTTGATATGAATCAAGGTGTCCCATAAATCATGCTAAATTTACATAAAAGAATATTAAAAATATAAAAATTAATATGTGCTAGATAGAACTCATTGGAATGAGTCAAAGGCCTTTTGTTTCATCTTGATCAAACCTTTATTGGACCTCGATTAATACAATGTAATATAATCAAATAAAAATGTCTAAAAGTCACATGATAGTAGAATTACACTTTCAAAGTAATATAATAAAATAAAAGAAAAAAATTTAAAAAATGAGATAAATTATATGGCAAATTTGCATTCAAAGAAACTGTAGTGATTCAGTATAACAACCTTAATCACTAAATCAACTATAAATAAAATATCTCATAAGGCATGCTAACATTAAAAAAATAAAATAAATAAGAAAATAATTATGAATAATTAATTAGGTATAGCTGATAGAGTCTAGTAGTCCTTCCTTCATTTTAATAAAAGATTGACTAGAATTACCTTGAATCATCAAACTAAACAAGCGTTAATAATGATAACTTTTTATTTTAATATCAAGCAATATATATTAAATTTGAATTTAAATAAGTTAGAGTAACAAAATAAAACAAAATCACTGTGATATAATGGTCCCATGAAAAAAGAATAAGAGTTTCATAATAATAAAAGCAAAAAAAATCATAAAATCAAAAACTTCGAAAATATTTACTAAATTTTATATGAAAGTTGCACTTAGTGATACTAAGGAGATTGACTATAACATCCTTGATTGACAAATAAGTAACAAATTGAATGTCTCAAATGGTGCCAAGACTAAAGAAAATAAAATATTTAAAATTTGAAATAAACATAAATAACAAAAAACATTATAAATATGAATATTTAATTACATCTGGACCATAAAAATGTTTAACAATATTTGTTTTATGTGGATTAGACTTTGTTTGCAATTACTACAAATTAAAAAGCTAAACAAGCATAAATAAAATAGATTAATATTTTAATATTGAAAAATGTACATTAACAAAAATAAGAAAATAGCTGCAATATAACATAACCAAATCATAGCATAATAAAATTTACAAAATAAGAGATTTTGTGCAAAATAGTAATATAACTAAATCAAAAACCTTAAAGAAATCATATAAATTGTATAGGAATGTTGCATTTCAAGATGCTAAGGAGATCAAATGTAACATCATTGATCATGTAATAAGTATGAATCAAAATGTCTTATAAATATGTTAAGAAACTAAAAAAAAGTATTTGATGGAATATAAAATAACATATAATAGGATTAATATTTTTAAAAAAATTTCATGACTCTTATTTCAAGTAAATCAAACCTCATTTAGAGTAATTATAAATTACAAAAATAAATTAGCACAAAAAGTGATAGTATATTATTTTTATTTTAAGTAAATAATTTCAAAGCAAAGATAAGATAAATTGAAGGAATTGTAATATAGCAAAATAAAAGTTATGCAATTATCACATAGGAAGAGATATAGGTACTAGTAATACAACAAAATAAAATAAACAAATATGTTTTAATTAGATAAATTTTATTAGAAAGTTAATTCCCATAAGGAGATGGATTGTAAGGCCCCTATCATCAAACAAGCATACCAAAGCCCTAAAAGAGAAAATGGTTAAAAATATAAAAATGAGTATTCAAATAGATGAAGAACATCAACACCTATCAATTATTGTTCTTTTGTCAAAATCATGCTTTACAAGATATAACAGCAAAAAATAAATATCAATAAATAACAATATATTATTATTTTTATATATTAAGGTTAAAATAGAATAAATAAAAGAAATATAATATGACCAAATAAATACATTGTAATGGCTTTATGATAAAAGAATTAGAGTTTCATATTACTACAAAAAAATTTAAACAAAAAGTTTTAAAAAAATTAGATAAACTATGTGAAAAATTTACTTTCTAAGACACTAAGTAGATTTAGTGAAACATCATTTTTTTAAAATAGTTATGAATCAAACTGTTTTTTGAACCATACAAAAACCTTAGATAAAATATTTAAAAATTTCAAACTTTTTTTTATCTTGATCAAACCTTATGTAGAATTGTTGAAATTAGTAAAATAAATAAATATAAATTATAATAAATGATTACTCTAATTAAAAGCAAAATGAGATAATTTCAAGAAATGTGACACAACAAAACAAAAGATATGTAAAAGTCAAATTAGACACAATTTAGAGTTAGATGGAAATATAATCAATTCTAATAAAAAATAGTGAAGAAATGAGATAAGTTATATGAGAAAATTGTATTTCTAAATACTAAAGAGATTAAGCAGAACAACATCGTTCATCAAATTTGGTAAAATTCAAAATAATGCATTAAAAACACAAAAAATCAAGGAATATAAATATTTAAAATTATAAAAATAAATAACTAATTAAAGAGATGTTATCGAGATGAATCCAATGATGTTTATTTTATCTTCATTTAACTTAGTTTAGAATTGCTGTGAATTATAAAAGAAAACAATAAAAATTCATAAATTATTATTTTAATATTAAGTATAATTATATAAAAATTGAAATGAGATAAATTAAAATAATATAATATAACCAATTCAAATCATTATAAACATCATGCTGGAGTAGAAAAAGAGTTTCACTACAATATGTCTAAATTAAAGAAAAAGTTTTGAATAAATAGCATAAATCTTATTAAAAAGCTACTTTGTAAGATATTAAGAAGATCAAATATAATATTATTAATAATCAAATCATGTACAAAATTAAAAAGTCTCACAAAGAATACCCAAAAAAAGTAAAATATAAAAAAAATATAAATATTTAATTAAACAAGGCTCATTGAGATGCTTCTAATTACATGTATCTCATCTCAATCGAACCTCATTCAGATTTACAATAATTTAAAAAATTAAATAAGTCTAAATAATAATAAATTTCTTTTAATATTAACTAAAAATATTAAAGTTGAATAAAGAAAAACGGAAATAATGTATTATAACCAAATCAAAGGCATCTAAACGTTAAAGGATAAGAGATGTAGAGTTACATAGTAATATTAACAAATATAAATAAAAACTTTAAAAAATGAGATAGACTTTGCAAGGAAGTTGCATCCCAATATACTGAGAAGATTGAGGATAAGGTCACTAATTATGAAGTTAATTACAAATCAAAATGTCTCATCGAATATAATAAAACATTGAAAAAAATTGAAAAATATCAAAGTGAATTTTTCATTGAATAGGGCTTGTCACGATGGGTCCATAAAAATTTATTTCTTCTTTGGTTACTGTCAATAGGAATTACTATGAATAACCAACTTAAATAGGAAATACTTGTAATAAATTATTATTTTAATGATAAGTAATGATATATCAAAACTAAAATGACATAAATTGAAGAAATATAATATCACTAAATAAATAAAATATAAAGGTCAAACATGATGAAAGATGGAATTACATAATAATGTAGGAAATCAAAGAAAAAGAAATTTATTGAACATGGTAAATTATGTAGAAAATTTGTATTCCGTGATACTAAGAACATTAAGTCTATCATTTTTTAACGTGAAATCAAGTATGAATTAAAATACCTAATAAAATATACAAAACCTTGAGAAAATAAAATATCTAAAAATATAAAATTAAATATTTATTTATATAGAAGTCATTAAGATGAGTCTAATGATGTTCACTTCGTTTAGATTGGACCTTCTTTGGAACTATTGTGAATTACTAAAAAAATTTGGAATACATAATGACCAATTACAATTGTAGTATTTAGTAAATTTATATTATGGCTAAAAAATAAAAATTAAAGAAACATAATATAACCAAATCAAAGACATTTAATGTTAACAATAGAGAATATTTGGAGTTATATAATAATATAATGAAATCAAAGCAAAATTATTTAATTAATGAGATGAATTGCATAAAGGCATTGTATTCAAAGATACTAAGGAGATGAACTATGACATCTTCAAATGTTAAAAAAAGAAATGAAGTGAAACATCTTGTAAAGCATGTTAAAAAAATAAATTATTTGAAAAGTTCAAAAATATATATTTAATTAGATAGAGATGTTTTAGATGATTCTCAAGACTTTTCTTTTGTCTCAATTAGGACTCATTTGGATCTACTATGAACTATCAAGGTAAATAGGCATAAATAATAATATATTATTATTTCCATATTAACTAACTAATTTTAAAGCTTAGATGAGATAAATTAAATCAATGTAGCATAACAAAATCAAAGACATGTAACAATCAAACAAGATGAGATTTAGAGTTATATAATAAAATAACAAAATTAAAACAAAACATTTAAAGACATGACATATGTTGTATGGGAAAATGACATTTTGATATATTAAGGAGATTCAGCATAACATCTTAGATGAACAAATCATCTTTGGCACCACACTATGATCAATGTATAACATCAAAAGGAAAAATATATTTCTTATAAATTTATCTTGTCCATTTTATTTGTCATTCTCATGTTGAAATTGCAATAAACAACTAGTCATTCTTCAATTACTAGTATATGATTTTTCTTTTAGCTCTATGCTCATAAAAGTTTGCATATTTATCAACACTAATTCACAAAAATCTTATGATTAAAATTCAAATGTATAGATAGGTTGAATGTGATGATCATAAGCATGAAACTTTGCTTTATTACAAGAAGCTCAAGGAAAATAAATAAAAACACATGCTCACATCATAGTTAATTGGTTTACCCACTAAATGTGTATGCTGGGGAACCACTTTTAAATTGACTTTCCATCATAGTCCTACATTATGAGAATATATCTTATTATATTTTTGATGGTTTGCATAAGTTATTTCATAATTAAATTAATGCCAAATTCCAATCCTAAATAGATTAATTTCTATTACTCCTAATTTTTCATAGGTAATTACACATTTAATAATTATTAATTTCTAAAAAAATATGAGTAATAATAGTTCACATTTAAACTTTTTTTTACTTGGCTCTACCTTCACATTTTTTGCACTTATAAATCCACTTTCCTCATGAATATTATCCCTTCTCACATATCATACAATGTCCCGTAAACACTAAATAAAAGATTTCAAATGGATATGCCTCATTCAATAGGTATATTTTTCTGTTTATTTTATATCAATCATTATAGGTATGGCTTTAGAAACCACGCCCACCAACCTCACAAACCCAAAGGTAAAGTAATGACAACATCTCTTGTGTGGGTCACACACCCACACCTTACCACTCTATTATTCCATAAAGAGCTTATGAAAACCTTACAAAAGGCTAATCATCACATCTATTGTCATCGTATAACATGGCATAGTCTACAACCATACCTAGCTACCCTATGAAGTGAACTAGTGCTAAACAATAGCATGGTCATGGCAACACATTTGAGTTAATAGGTAACATAAAATGAAAATAATATTTCTTATTTCTTTATCATGTCCATTCAATATGACATTATCTTGCTACAATTCACACAGATAATATATAATTCTTAGTTACTTACATATGGATTTTCTATTTGTTTTATATTTCTACATTATACTAATTTATCAATAGTATGTCATTGAAATAATGTGACTCAAATTACAAATGAGGAACCAGTTTAGTCTCATCATCATAATAAAAAAATTATCTTTTTACATGGTCAAGGAATATTAAATAAACATGTGTACTTGCACCAAAGTTAATCGACTTATACACTTGATCTATGTGTTGGGAATTATCTTCCAAAATTGAGTTAACATTTGCATCCTAATAAATAAAAATATATCTAATAATATTTCTTGTGATTTGCTTATTTTATTTCATTCTTAAGTTAACACTAAATAAAAAATCTTAACAGGCTTAATATCTATTATCGTTATATTGTCTTATGCATTTACACTTTAAATTAACATTAATTTCAAAATAAAGGTAATAATAAGAATTAAAATTTTGATACTTTTCATACTTAGCTCTTCGTTTTAGTTTTTGCACTTAGAATAAAAAGTTCCAAATTTATGAATTTCTCCAATATAAGAGCCATTAACATAAATAATTGCACAATCTTTATATTGATCTTCAACTCTAGACTATGGCATGCAAACATGTAGCACAATAGTTCAATTAAATAGCTCATATGTATCTACACTATTAAAAGGAAAAAGAATTCATACTTCTTAAAGTTGGTAGAGGTCTACACTACTTTTGATATTCTAATCTTCATAGTTTGGTGTGTAAGAAAACTATCTAAGCTTAGCATGTCACTCCCTTGTATTGCCAGATAATCCCTGCAATAAATCTTGCACGATTTGTTTGTTGGTTAAAATCAGTTTCACATTTCCATGCTATGGCACCATATCCACTTCTCTTATATATTTATTACATTATCTTTCCAATGTTAAAAATTATCCACAAGGGGTTTCATTGTATTTATCCATTTAAATATTATTCACAAGATATTTAGCTAATGCTTTATTTAAAAAATAAAATTTCAAATGTACTCATTTAACTATAATCATACCTCTATCATGACAATGCCCCCATCTTTTTTGGATTTTTTTCCATGAAATCAAGAAAACAAGGATGTTCTAATGAAGTATTCGATACCAAAAATGTCACAGCACTTTTACTAAAATGTTTTTCCTTGGGATGCACCAAGATTATGCATCATTTAATGTATTTGACTACTACTTTCTATTGTTTGGTCTCAACAATTAAATTCAGTATCACAATCCGTTAATTGGACCAACATGCTAAAGATGTGTCACACAAAGTGAACAACATTCTTTTTCCCACTAAGACTTCAGTTGAGCGAAGAACTAGCCCAGCATTGTTTTAGTAAATACTAGTACATTAGCACGTAAATGGTACCAAGGCAAACTATACTTACAAATAATACTATCCATAAAATAAATATTATTCATAAGTACTTCAATATCAAAATTATGACTTTCACAATGAAGTACATTACAAAAACCACATCAAAATATATTGTTTCAAATAGTCTAAATTTCACATAAAAATCTGGTATAATCCAATATTCGACATTACAAAACCCATGCTAAAAATAAATGAGGCTAAAGCAAGGACATGACAAAATGCAGGTAGAAGAGTAATCCACTAATGTTCTCACTCAGTTGCCTCCACTCTAATGTCATATCCATTACTAACTCCCAACCTTAACAAATGACATGTGTGTGTGTGTCTGGGGGGGGGGGTCTGTTCCATGTTTAATGTTAAATCCTCATCTCTTATTAATAAAAGCATATATGTTAAAATATAATAGTAGAGTATAATCGATGCTATATTAAAGGAATAAAATAAATGCCAAGGCCTACTATGGTTTTCTAATGCAAAAAACATTAAGCATAAACCTTACCACATGTCTAACTGGACCTAACAAGTCTCAAAAATATTATAATCTATTACATTGGATATGTAGTTCACCATAAATAATTTTATACCCTACAAAGGATTATAAGATACTTTACACAAGTTATACACTCCTATCTCATCACATGATCCAATAGTTCACAATCTAACCTCCACTAATTATGTGGATCACCACTTAGAACTAAAACAATAACCATATACAATGTGTCACAATAAGTACTTTGGCAAATTCATTATCTCTAATGATACCATATTGTGGCACATGACAAAATAATAATCCTCAACTAATGATCTTAATGAAACAAAAAAGGGTTTCAACACCAATTATACCACATTATAGTCTTGGAATCTTATCACATGTTGTGATGAACAAACATAAGCTCACACACACCCACAATCTCTCAAGACATCCTAAAAATGAGCCACATAATCTCCATATCTAGTGGGAGTGCAGTTATTTCGAATATATCAAATCTATCTCACTCTAGCTTAGGAGGCCATCATTGGGGTCTATAACATCATAGTTTATGTCATCACGAGAAGGCATTTTAATTAAAATATTGACTAGTACACTTATAATGTAATTAAGGTTACCTAACCCTAACCTATCATCTATGATTTCTTGAAATCCCTTACCATCAATCAACTATCTAGGTCTCTTATAACTCTAGTTTAGTATCTTGCTAACCTAAGGTTTCTACTAATGCTTAACCTACCTTTTTTCATAATTTATACATCCACATCTCATGTACTTGTGTCCAATCCTTAGTCATAATTTATAAATCCATAGCTTGTACCATCTAAGTCATTATTTGTACTCTTTAAATATGATTCACACGAATTTTGCTACTCACTCTCACTTTGCTTATAAACCAACCTGAGTCACTTCTCTTTTCTAAAGGCCTCTTCAAAGTTGCCTAAACCTCAAAAATCGTTATCTAAGGTCTTGATCTATGGCCTAATACCCTAACTCATGGCTACTCATGCTCTTAGATATAAATAGAAGTAGATTAAGATTTAACTAAAACCAAAGTCAACATATGTCTCTTGGCTATGCCTAACTCCACTCCTAAAGCAAAAATAGTGCCCTCCATGTTAATCTCCTTTTTTTAGATCTAACTCATAATGTCATCAAATGATTTCCTCATATAGAGTGTTCTAAACTCTCACCAAATACATTATATTCTTAATTCAACATTAGCAACCAAATCAAGTACTGCTACTATCATCTTTGTTGGGAGCCATAATGCTTGAAATAAACACCTACATGTGTGCAAGCTATTGATCTACTATGACTTGATGTATTTCACCTAAAAAGAATCGTAGTCTAAATAGTGTGTGCACCCCCAATAATTTCTCTAACATTGCCATAGGTAAAATCTAGGGAGTCTCAACCATACCTAGCATTTTATATTTTAGCTTGCTTTACATTTGTTTAGTATATAATGGGTCTCGCAAGGAAAGAATTAGAAAACTGAATCGCCTATAACTTACAAATAAATTCACAACCATTTGCTCCCCATAACTATGGACTTGACCTTAGTTGCCCAGAATTTCCTGACTCCTTCCTAATCATCCCTAACCTAGGATATTGTAATCAAGTGCTTGATAACAAAAATATTACACCATTTTAACTATAATGCTTTTCTTTGGGATACAACTAAAATATGCATCATTTAATGTATTTGATTGCTACCTTTAATGCTTTGATCATACCATTTAAATTGGGTATAACAACCCCTTAGTTTGATTATCATGCTCATGACATGACACCTAAAAATGAACCACATTTCTTCTCATACTAAAACCTTAGTTGAGCAAAGAACTAGTCCACCATTGTTTAAGAAATCTGCTAGTGTACTAGCATATATATGGTACCAAGGAAAACTATAATTAGAAAAAATCATATCCACAAAATCCATAATATGCATACGTATCATAATATCCAAACCATGACTTTCTTAACGAAGTAAATTACAAAAAAACATCAAAATATAACGTTTCATATAGTCTAAATTTCACATAAAATATCTCTTATAGTCTAATGTTTGACATTAAAACATCCAAACTTAAAAATAAATAAGGCTAAAAAAAGGGCAAGACTAAAAGTAGATGATAAAGTAATCCACTAAGGTGCTCACTCAAATGCACTCACCCTAATTTTTATCCATTACTAACTCCCTACCTTAACAAATGACATGATTGTGGGATCTAAGTCAAGTTCAATATTAAATCCTTTAATTTTAAAAATAAAAGCATATATGCAAAACAATAATTGTAAAGTACAATCAACATTATATTAAAGGAATCAAATAAATGTCAAAGCCTAATAAGTTGAGCCAATGCTTAAAAAATTGACCATTAACCATAACATAGGTCTAATAGGGGCCTAACAAGTCTCAAAAATATTATAATCTATTCCATTGGATATGTAGTTGAACACAAATAATTTTATACTCTATTAAGGATTATGTGATATTTGAGACAAGTTTGACACTCTTATCTCATCACATGTTGCACTAGTTCATAATCTAGGTTCTATTAATTACATAGATCACCCTATTGGGCTATAAGAGTAATCATAAGTCATATTTCATTATAACAAGTACTTTGTCGAATCCATAATCTATAATGATATTCTATTTTTATCACATGACCAACATGGAATCCTTTGTTGGTGAACTTGTTGTATCAATAAAAGGTTTACAAACCTTGTGGATCACATTATAGTCATGAAATCTTATCACCTGTTTAATTCAATAAATATAAGCTCACACACACCCACAAAATGAGGCACGTAATCCCCATATCTAGTAAGAGTCCAACCATTTGAAATATATCAAACTTTTCTCACTTTGTATTAGGAGGTCATTATTAAGGCGACAACATCATAGTCTATGCCATCATCAAAAGACCATCTTAATTAATATATTGATTGTTTTACTTGCATTTAATAAGGGTTATCTGAACCTAACCTATCTTCTGTGATTCTTCAAATCCTTTACCATCAATTAACTATTTAGGTCACCTATAACTCTACTCTAGTGTCTAGCTAACCTAGGGTTTTTATTAATGCCTAAGCTGCCTCTTTTGATATCTTCTCCATTCAAATTTCATCTATTTGTGTCCAAACCTTAGCCATAATTTATAAATCCTTAGCTTGAACCATCTAAGTCGTTATTCTTTGTCTTTAACCATGATTCACATGAATTTTTCTACTCACTCTTACATTCATTATAAACTAACCAGAGTCACTTCTCTTTCTTATTGGCATCACTTTAGTTTCCTACACATAAAAAATAATCATCTAAGGTGTTAATCATTGCCAAACACCCTAACTCATGGCTACTCATGATCTTAGATATAAATTGAAGTAGATCAAGATTTAACTAAAATGAAAGTCATAATTGTTCGCTTGGCTAAGACTAACACCAGTCCTAAGGCTAAGATATAGCCCTCCATCCTAATCACCTTTATATAGGCGAAACTCACAATGTCATCAAATGACGGCCTCATCTATTGTGTGTTCCACTCTTTCCAAATACATTATAATCATAATTATCTTAAAGTTTCCTCTTCAAATAAAACCTTAAGCTTAATAATTTTCACCTACAAAATTCCTAAGTTGTTCTAAATATTATGAAAACTTCTTTTTAGTTATAATTTAACTTTAGTTATACCTTTGATTTTTGGGTTCGCAAAATAAACATTGGTTCAAGTTTCAAACCTAAGGAATTTAAAATTAAAATCCTAAATATTAAAATTTTAAATCAATGACAAAAATTTAAAATTTAAATTTCTCAATTTTAAACCCTAGATTATACAACTTATAATTGCTATGTTCTCTTTTAAATTCTACAATTTCACATGTGTTATATAGGTCAACTAAGCATATTAGCGAGGTTTTAGTTCACAGTTTCCTATTGTTCCTTGACAATGTTAAAAGCTTTTTGTTGCACATAATCAATGCCAAACATTTTCCTTACCTACTTTAATGCTAAATTGAAGAACCTTAATCCTCCATCAAGACATTCCATGAGCTTACTTTCCTTAGAAGGTGTATAAGGTCTTTCCCTGAAATAATAATATTTTATTATTTATGATTATTTAATTTAGTAATTTGAAGTAATTCTAAATAAGGCCAGATCAAGCAGAAAGAAATATTATTAGAAACCTCTCGATGTGTTCTATCTACTTAAATATATATTTTCATATTTTGAAATGATTTATTTTATCATGTTTTATCATGATTTATGACAAAAATCTATTGGTATCTTAATTTTTTTTTTATTTTTTTTATTGATAAAGCTAAAAGGTACAAGAGTTTTCCAAGCTACGGGGAGCTAGGAACTGCATGAGTCCAAGTTTAGCAAGGGAGAGAATTTCTGAATTGAGTAGCTGACCCGACGGTCGGAGTAAGTAAAGATTGACTATGAACTTTTGTGTCTCCCATAGGAAGCGATCAGGAGTTGCCACTGTACCCTCATGGAGTGCTGAATTCCAATTTTTCCAGGCCATCCAGCATATAGATGCTGGGATTGAGTAGGCTAATGAGTTGATAGTTGATTTGTGGGACCACCAGCTGAATATCCGGGGAAGAGATGGCCTCTTTATGTTGATGTCGAGGCGGCGTTCTAACCAAGTCCATGTGGGTTTGGTGATCGAGCAGTGCCAGAAGATGTGCTCCAATGTATCAATCTGCAGACAGAAGGGGCACTTTGGAGCAAGAGATGCCAATAGATTGAATTTTGTGTGGTAATGGCAGTGCGTTGTTGAGTAATCTCCACACCAAGATGGAGACTTTTGGCAGAATTCTTTTGTGCCAAATAAGTTTGTTGTGGTCATATCGCCTGGGAACCGGGGGGAGAGATGTTGAGCAAAATATACCATAAGCGGAGGCGGAGGAAAAGGAACCGCGGTTGTCGGAGCAGCAACCGAGCCATAGACCGAGCCATTTAAGGTGGCTGGCCAAGTCAAGTTGGTTGGGCCTGAACCGGCAGTGGTTGGGGCGAGTACAGACCGAGTTGGCAGAACCGGACGAGCTGGGCGAGCCGGATAATCCCGAACCATCTTCTTCCTTTTCGTGGACGAAGAGCAGATTATCACAAAACTTGACAAGGCGACGCCAACTGTGAGAGTCTCGTCTGGTAGCCCTGATGTTGTCGTCGCGGGTCATGTATGCTTGGGTGAGAAAGCTAGACCAAAGGGAGACCGTGTGAAGCAGCCTCCACCAGAGTTTTGCCGTTTGGGCTCGAATTTGCGCCTCGAGGTTAATAATGCCGATGCCCTGGTTGGTTATTGGCCTTGCGAGCTTGTTCCATGCCGCCCAGTGATGGCGGGGGCCATTGGGTGATTTGCCCCAGAAGAAGTTGGCGAGTAGGTTGTTAATGGCGGAGACTGTCTTCAAGGGAGGCGACCGGGCGGCGGAAATGTAAGCAGACATAGAAGTAAGGACCGAGTTGATGAGTACCTGTCTGCCACTCATGGAGAGAAGTTTGTTTTGCCAAGAGGCAATGCGGTGACGAATTTTGTCGAGCAGTGGTTGAAATTGGCTGTCGCGGGGCTTTCCGACGTCGAGCCAACAGCCAAGATACAGGATTGGGAGGCTAGCCGAGTGGAATCCGAGGATGCGAAGAGTTCGCTTCTTTACTCGTGTTGATGAGTGTCTGTCGTGGATTACGGAAGTCTTACCACTGTTTAATTCAAGCGAGGAGGCTTGAAGGAAGCTATGGAGAATGATAGACAAATGCCGGAGTGAGGCTTTTTTGCAGGTGGTGAAGATCACCGTATCATCCGCGAACGCAAGGTGGGTGATGGGCCTGCAGTGGGTTGGAGTCGAAAATGTGTCGAGGCTTCCAGAGGCCGAGGCTGCTGAGAGGAACCGACTGAGGGTGTTCAGAGCGATACAAAACAGGGCCGGCGAGAGCGGATCCCCCTGACGAACTCCGCAGCTCGGTTTGAAGAATCCCTTTGGGCGTCCGTTGATTAGCACCGAGAGCCATGTAGATTGGAGAACGTTGAGTACCAATGTGCAGAATGCAGCGCTAAATCCCCGGTTGCGAAGCACCGCAAGGAGAAATGGCCAGCCAATTCTATCAAATGCGGCTTTGAAATCAAGTTTAAGTATGATATAGTTCTCCTTCTGGCGTCGGTTAAGACGGGTGATCATTTCCTCCATTAACAAAATGTTGTCTGTGATGCTACGTCCTTTAATGAAGGCGGATTGCTCAGCTGCGATGATTGAAGGCAGGATGGTGGCCAGCCGAGATGCCAGTAGCTTGGAAAGGAGTTTGCCGACGACGTTACAGAGGGAGATTGGTCTAAAATCTGCAGGCGAGGAAGCGGCCGTGGTCTTTGGGATGAGGCAAATCCACGCCGAGCCCAGGGCTTTAGGAATTGGCGAGCCCTCAAGGAATGCGTTAGCTACTTCCACTAGATCCGTAGCGAGGAGTGTCCAGAATTGCTTGTAGAATTTGACTGTGAAGCCGTCCGGCCCAGGAGCACTGGCCTCGGGCATTGAGGTGAGGATTGACCGCAATTCCTCTGCGTCCGTCGGCCTGGTGAGAGAGTCGTTCTGTGCCGGTGAGAGGGATGTAGGTGAGTGATTCAGAATTATGTCGATGGCGGGGAGGCAGGCCGCCCGCCCACGGAATATGTCTTGAAAATGATTTATGAGGAGGTTCTCCAATTCCTCTTCCCCCTCCGTCCATTCGCCGTTTGGCCTTTTTAATTTCTGGATATGGAGCATTTGCCTCTTAGCCTTGACGGAGGCGTGGAAGTATCCTGTGTTCGCGTCTCCCTACTTCAGCCACCGAAGACCCGCTTTCTGGCGCCAGAAGTCTTCTTCAGCGGCCAGGCAATGGTGTAGGGTAGTGTTTGCCGAACGAAGTCGTTCAGCATTTACCGGATTTGGGTCATCGATTAAGACTGCTTCCGCCTTCCTCACCTCTTGCTCGGCTAACTTGGTATTACTGAAGAGGTTGCCGTAAGTAGTCCTGTTCCAATATTTCAAAGAGGCTTTGAGTCTTGCCAGTTTACCAATGAACTTGTAAATTCCGGCCGCGGCGATTGGAGCATTCCAAGAATGGTGAACCAGGTCCTCTAAGCCCGGGTGAAGTAGCCAGGCATTTAAAAAGCGGAATGGTTTGGCCCCCCCGTTGCGAGGGTACTGAGCCCAGAAAAGGATGGGGGCATGATCAGAGGTGGTACGCGGAAGAATTTCTACGACTCCGTCCGGCACAGCCTCCGTCCAAGCTACGTTATTGAGAAAGTAATCCAACCTTTTTAGGACGATGGCACCGCGCCTTTTGCCCTGCCAGGTGAACGGGCCCCCGATAGTCTGGGGAATATGGAGGTTGGAATCCATCACAGCTGCGTGGAAGTCGCCGGCATCTTTGTTGCGAAAACGAGCAGCTCCCAATTGATCCTGCTCCATCATGGTTACTTTGAAGTCACCGCAGATGCACCATGGAGAGTCGCCAGCCATCTCACAGGAGTCAGAGATAAATTTCCACAAAGGCCGGCGGAGACTACGGCTGTGCTTTCCGTAGACCACCGAGAGCCAGAATGTAGCGCCTTGAATGGATACTTGAACCGTCAAGGCTTGTTCCGAGAGGAGGACGGGTCTAACCCGGCATTTGGAGGACCAAAGAATCCAAATCTTCCCATTTGGGGAGCTGAGGCCATCCTACATATCCAATTTGAGGCAGAGGGGAGGTATGCTGTCATCACCGAGGAATGGTTCGAGCAGAACGAGGACATCTATGTGATGGGAGCGGATGAGGTGTCGGAGACGGCTAGATGAAGCTTTGCTGGCTGCCACGCGAATGTTCCAGGAGAGAAGATTAATCATTGGGGATAGGCGGTTTAGAGCCCGCCGCGCTTCTGGTACAAGGGGGGGAGATCACAACCTGGCCTCTGTTCTTTGCTCTGCGATTTTTGAGTTTAAGGGGTGCCAACGGGGGAAAGTCCATTGTCGTTGAGACGTTCTTACCTGAATCCATTTTCGTTTCTAGCTGCAAAGAGAGCTCAAGTATGCCAAAGTTTATTTGAGTTCCCGGGTTAGTCTGCAATGTTTCCTTCCCGGAATTCTGAATTGACGTTGGAGATCCATTTAAGGATGCATAAGCAGAGACTGTTTCGGCTGTTGGGGAGTGAAGAGAGTTCAACTCGTTCGTTGAGATTGCATATGCAATGTAAGTATCCTGAGAAGACGGGGAGGGCGTGAGGTTTGGTTCAGGTTCCCTGTTCCGAATAAGTTCGGCCTGTGGGTTATGTATAGTCAATGTGTCCTCCGGAGCTGCCGGTGGTGGGGGATTCATAGTAGAAATGGGCTGTATATCCGTCTGAGTGGGGACTGACATTGTCCTGTCCTGGCTGTCGACCTGAATCTTCGGTGGGGAGGGCCGATCTAGCACTATGTTGTTTGTCTTTCGTC
This sequence comes from Vanilla planifolia, assembly GCA_023846275.1. Classification (NCBI taxonomy): domain Eukaryota; kingdom Viridiplantae; phylum Streptophyta; class Magnoliopsida; order Asparagales; family Orchidaceae; genus Vanilla; species Vanilla planifolia. Next base: position 164,588 of record JAIUJO010000393.1, on the reverse strand, counting down.
CCGGTTGAAGGTCATGTCGGGGGGAAGGGCCCAACGATTTTACGGGCGTCAGGGGGAAAGATTGCAGTGGAGATTTGGGAGAGGAGCACTGACCCAAATCCGGGCCAGGATATCTTGGTGAGGAGCTTTCCGAACGCGGCGAAGGTACACACGGTCTCTTACCTTTATCCGCAGGGAGATTGCCGACAAGTGGGTTGTTCCTGCATGTCTCTCTACTGTGCCCAATGGTAAGGCATTGGGAGCAGTAATTTGGTTTGTTCTCGTAGGTAATAGGCTGCCAGAAGCCGCCCGCTTGCACTCCGGGATGAGCCGAAATCCGAATCCGCTTGGGTTGCTCCTTCGTGACGTCAATTTCAACGCAAACCTTGGCCACGTGCTGCCGCGAGACGGACGCCGTCGTCGAGTCGAGTTTCAGGGGCGTCCCAATGGCCTCCACCATTGAGAAGAGAATCGCCTTGTCAAAGAGATGCAGCGGCAGGTTGACGAAAGAAATCCAAACCGGGGCGGTCGTCGGCTCTGCTTCGAAGCGGTATTCCGACGACCATTTTAGAAGTCGCATAGGGAACTCGAGGATGTACCAGACGGTTTTAAGCCAACAGAACAAGTAATCTTCTTCATGAGCGAATCGAAGGATGACATGCCGGGAGTTGAGCAGCCCGACTGAGACAGCACCGCGGAAGCCGGCTTTGGCCAGGGACGAGCGAATGACATCCAAAGTTGGGCGGCCGTGGGAGAATTTGCCTACCAGAGCGAGTTTGAAGGGTTCGGCTAACTTCGTTACCTCCTCCGGCGAGATTGTAATTTCAGGTTCGCCATGGAAAATAGTTGCGCGGCGTGGTTTGCACGGTGACGGCGTGGCGCCCCCACCAAGCACCTCAGCGAAAGATCTATTAGCAGACCCCATTGTTAGTGCATGACGTCAACTCCGCCCAAGCCGAGCCAGTTAACATCGTGTGAGGCGCTTTCGATCATTCCTCCAGGAGGGGCTGCCGATGACGAAAGCTGAAATTTCACTTTAGACAGGGAAGTTAAAGATTTCGTTGGCTCGTCTAACTGTCAAGTTGGATCATTGGACCAAAATTTTGACCTTCTACTATCGTTTCCTTTTTTTCTCTTATTGGTATCTTAATTGATGATTTAGGATGTTACACTTGATGTCATTAATATCTTGCAATGTAGCTTAACCTTATAATTTATCTTATTTCTTCAAATTTTTTATTTTAATTTGGTTATACTCCTTTTGAAGTAGAATTCTCTACTTGTCTGAGTTTTGCATTACTTCAATTTTATTTGATTACAATTGTTCTATTTGTCTCACTTCAATTTTGTTATGTCTACTTCATATTAAATTAAAAATTGAATTTTTTATGCTTCTTTGTTTCGTAATTCACTTAAATTCCAATCTTCGAGCAATTGAGATGATACAATGTGGTTAGACTTGTCTACATTAGCTTAATAAAATTAAATATATATTTTTAAATTTCATTTTTTTTATTTTATAAAGTGTTTGTTATGCATTAGCAAACATTTTTATTTATTCTTGATGTTATGATCAAGGATATTCGATCTTTTTAATATCTTTGTATGCAACTTTCAGATAATCTATCAAATGTTTTCACATTCTTTGCCCTAATTTTGTTATATTAATAAGAAACTATAATTCTCATCTTATGTGACCTTTGCATCTCTTTAATTTGGTTATATTTCTTTCTTTTAGTTTATCTCATCTCAATTTTAATAAATAATTATTTAGTTTTAAAATAATAATTTATTATTATTTATACTTATTTATTTTTTTAATTCATAATAATTCCTCTGATAGGATAGAAACAAACATTATGTTGGTCTGTACAAGCTCTATCTAATTAAATATTTATTTTTGTATTTTTTAATATTTTATCTTCAAGACTTTCGTATGCTTTATGATTCGTTCATTGTCACACTAGATTAGGCAATTGAGTATACTACACTTGATCTTCTTTGTATCTTGGAATATAGCTTTCCCGAACACTTTTTATTAAATTATTTCCTTTCATTTGATTACAATGTTATGAAACTCAAATTCTTATATTTTTGAGCTTCACAATACTTTAATTTTCTTTTATTACATTGGCTTAATATTTAGAATGTTTTCTTTAAAATATAATTATCCAATATAAAATTAATTCTTTATTATTTTTTTATGTTAACTTACTTTCATAATTTACAATAATTCTTATATTTTTTTATGTTAACTTATTTTTAGTAGTTTGGTAAGAAAGACATTGCATTTCAATTCATGCTAGTTTGATAATTGACGATTTTATGCTAAATCAACTTAACAACTTTGAATATAATATTCTAGTAAACTTTCTCTCATTTATTCAAATTTATTTCTTTGATTTAGTTACTATGAACCATAATTCTCTTTTCTAGTGACCTTTCCATCGCATTGTTTTGTTTACGTTATATTGCTTCAACCTATCTTATTTTAGCTTTATTATGCATTTAATTAATGTTAAAATAATAATTTACTATTATTTATGCTAATTTAATTTGACAATTCTCACAATTTCAAATAAGGTCTCATAGAGATGAAATAAACACTGTTGGATTATTCTTGAGGAGCCGTAACAAATTTAATATTCATTTGTATTTTTTTAATACTTTTTTTAAGTTTTTATCATGCTTAATGATAATGTTTATTTGTACCTAATTTGATGGATGATGATGTTACACTCAATCTACTTTACACTATGGAGTCTAACTTTCGTGGACAATTTATCTTATTTCTTTAAAAATTTTACTATGATATGACTTTATTGTACTATAACTCTAAATCACATCTCATGTAACCATTGCATGTCTTTGATTTTGTGAAAATAATTTCTTATATTTATCTCATTTCAACTTTAATACATATTTACTTAATATTAAAATATGAACCTCATATTTGTATTCTTATTTTCTTTAGTAATTCTTTGTAATTCTAAACGAGATTCAATCATGACAAACCAAATGTCATTACACTCGACTCAAAACACTTTATCCAACTAAGTATTAATTGTTTTTATTTTAAAATAATTTATATTCTAAGGCTTTTATAAGTTTTAGCAAATATTTAATTATTTATCAAACTTGATCGAAGATGTACACTCGATGTCTATAGTATCATGTAATACAACTTCTCTATACAATTTATCTAATTTTTTTAAATATTTCACCATGATTTCGGTATATTGTCATATAACTTTCAAATTCTCTAATGTGACCTTTAATTCATTTTGTTTTTATTGTTTTATATTTTATTAATTTATTTTATTTCAAATTTTGTTATATTTTTTACTAAATACTAAATAAATAATTTGTTTTTGTTTATGATTAATTAATTTTTTAATGAATAGTAATTTCAAATGAGGTATGATCAAGATGAAATAAAAATCATTGAACTCCTTTAAGCAAGCTCTTTTTGTTAAATATTCATCTTTCAGTTTAAAATATTTTATCTTTTTAAAACTTTAGCATGCCTTATGAGACATTGCAATTTGCACCTAATTTGATGATGGAGAGTGTTACACCAAGTCTTCTTAGTGCATTAGACTCCAACTTTCCTCAAAACATTATCTAATTTTTTCAAATGTTTTGTTTCATGTGGTGTTATTGCAATGTAACTTTGAATCTTATCTCACATTAAATATTTTTGTTTTAGAAATATTGCAATTAAATTTAACTCATTTAAGGTTTAATATATATTTTCTTAATATTAAAAATAACTTATTTTTATTTGTTTTGATTTACTTCTGTTAGTTGTAGAAATTTCGAACTAGGACAAGTTGAGATGAAATATATGTCATTCGATTTTTTTTGCCATGGTCTATTCAATTAAGTATTCATTTTTAATTTTTTTAAAAATATTTTATTTTCTAGGGTTTTGGTAGGTTTTAGGACACATTTCGAGTTTTAGATATTTGAAAATTAAGTATGTTACACTCCACCCTCTTAGTATCGATGAATACAATTGTTATGTATAATTTATCATATTTCAGAAAATGTAATGTATTCATTTGATTATATTAATATGTAACTCTAAATCATCTCTTATGTGACCTACACATTACTTTTATTTTTGTTTTATTATAATTCTTTAATTTATCTTATTTGTGCTTCATTATTATACTTTTCAAAACAAAAACGATTTCTTATTTTTATTTATCCTTATTTACTTTCCTAATTTATAGTAATTCTATGTTAGGTTTGATCGAGATGAAACAAAGCTCATTATACTCATCTTCATGAGTTCTAACTAAGAAATATTCATTTCATATTTGGTTTTATATTTTTTTATTTTTTAAAATCTTTACACATTTTATGAGATAGTTTAACTCATACCTAATTTAATGAATGAGAATGTTACTTTTGAGCTTCTTAGTACCTTGGAATACAACTTTCTCATAAAGTTCATCTCACATAAGGAATTTTTTCCTTAAATTTTGTTATATTACTATGAACCTCTAAATCTCCTTTCATTTCACTTTTAAAGCATTATGATTTGGTTTTTGATATTGCATCAATCTATCTTGCTTCAAAGTTAATGTATATTTTTATAATAAAAATAATAATTATAAATATCTATGCTTATTTAATTTAGTAATTTGTAGTAATTCAAAATGATGTCCAATAAAGCCAAATAAATGTCATCACACTCATTTTTTAAAAATTTAGTGTGTACTTTTTCTCATTTCTTCAAAATTTTCAATTTGAATTAGTTAAATTAATAAACTCTCATTTTTAACATGTCTGACCTTCACATCACTTTGATTTGATTATATTACATTTCTTAAATTTATGTGATTTCAACTTTAATATGTATTTATGTTATATTAAATTAATGATTTATTATTATTTTCTTAAGAACTTTGTCAATTCATAATAATTCTATATGTGGTACATTAGGTTTGGAACAAATGTTTTTAGAATCATCATGAATATCTATATCTAATTAAATATAATTTTTTTTAAAATATTGTTTTTAATGAATTTGGCAAATTTTTATAAGCATTTGATCTGATCCTTATTTAATGATTGAGGATATTATACTCTATTTTCCTAGCATCTTGGAATATACCTTTCGAGTACAATCTATTTTTTTAGTGAAATTGTTTCTTTAATTAGTTATATTGCTATGTAACACTTGAATTCTTCTCTTGTGATCTTTGCATCTATTTTATTTTCTTTTATTGCATTAATTCAATATATCTAACTTGAATTATAATATTTCCTTACTTATTATTTAAATAAAAAATTATTATTATTTATGCTTATTTAATTTAGTAATTTTAATAATTCTAAACAAAGTCTTATATAGACTAAAAAAAGTTGTTAAACTGGTCATGATAAGCTCTATCAAATCTAATATTCATTTTTATGCTTTCAAATGTTTTATCTTCCAATGACTTTATAGGCTTTATGAAACACTCTAATTTGTTCCTATTTTGATGATCAAAGATGTTACGCTCTATCTCATTAGTATCTAAGGTTTCAACTTTATCTTGAACTTTATCTCAATTTGTCACATTTTTCACCATCACTTTGTTAAATCACTATGTAACTCTAAATCTTCTCTCATGTTACCTTAATATCACTCTGACTTTGCTGTATCACAATGCTTTAATTTATCTTATTTTAGTTTTAATATATGTTTTCTTAATAACATAATTTTAAATTATTTATGCTAATTAAGTTTTGTAATTTTTAGTATTTCCAAATGAGGTTAGAACAAGATTAAATGAATGTCATCCAACTTTAAATGCAAAGCTTTTACAAATTAAATATAGGTTTTTATATTTTAAAATATTTTATTTTGTTGGGTCTTTATTATTTTATGAGATAATACCATCTATATCATATTTAATGATATATGATGTTCAAATTGGTCCTTATAGCTACTTGGAGTGTTGTTTTTTGGTATAATTTATCTCTTCTACTTAAATGTTTACCATTGATTTTGTTATATTACTACAAAACTCAAATTCACTATTTGTGTAACTTTTACGTTGCTTTAATTTTTTTATAAAATATTAATTCAATTTATCTTGTTTATAATATATCATAAATTTACTTAATATTTAAATGATAATTTGTTATTATTTATTCTTAAAAAATTTACTAATTCACAATAATTCCAAAAGAGGTGTGATAGAGCTGAAACGAACATTTTGCTCTTATGAGACTTCTACATCACCCTCAGTTTGCTATACTACATTATTCAATTTATCTCATCTCAACTTGGATATATACAATCACTTTATATCAAAATAATAAATTATAATTATTTATGTTTAAATTTTTTTTTAATTTATAGTAATTTCAAATGAGGTCTCATAGAGAAAAAATGAACAAATTAGACTCTTCTTAATTAGTACAATCCTATTAAACATTCATTTTTTGAATATTTTATTTTCTATGATTTTTATGTGTTTTAGGAGACATTTTGATTCATACATGGTTTGATGATCAAGGATGTTATAAGCGATCTTATTAGCATATGGAGATGTAACTACTTATTACAATTTATCTTTCTTGATTATTTTCTACTTTGATTAGTTTTACTATTATTTAACTCAATGTCCTTTCCCTCTTGTCCCTTGCATCACTTTGATGTGGATGCATTACATCATTTCAATTTATCAATTTTTTGCTTTAAAAAATTTACTTAATATTTAAATAAACATTTATTATTATTTATGCTTCTTTTTTGTAGTTTATAACAATTTCAAATGAGGCTTGATCTAGATGAAAAAAAGTTGTAGGACTCATCTCAACAAGCTCTATCCAATTAAATGTTCAATTTTATATTTTCATTTTTCAAAACCTTTTGTATTCTTTTGGAAACAGTTTGATTTACACCTTATTGGATAAGAAAGGATGTTATACTTGATCTATTTAAGAACCTATAATTTTGCTTTACCATAAAATTTATCTCATGTCTTAGATTGTTTTTCTTTGATTTTTTATATCACAATGAAAAACTAATACTTCCCACAACTAACCTTGGCATTGTTTTGATTTTGATAAATAACATTACTTCAATTTATCTTATTTTAACTTCAACATATATTTTCTTGATAGTAAAATAATAATTTATTATTTGTTATACTTAATTAATTAGGCAATTAGTAGTAATTCTAAACAAGGCCAAATTAAGACAAAACAAATGTTGTTGGACTCATCTTGATTAACTTTATCTAATTAATATACCATTTTTCACTTTTTAAAATATTTTAGATTGTAGGTTTTTGTCATGCTTTAAGAGATATTGCTATTCATGTCATACTTAGTGATCAAGGATGCTAAACTCCAATAGATTAGTATCTTGGAATGAAATTTTTATGTACAATCTATCTCATTGTTTCAATTTTTTTGCTTTTATTTTGTCAGATTACAATGAAGATCTCATGCTCTTATAGTGTATCTTTTACATCTCTTTAATTTTGCCGTTAGACTCATCTAGATGAGCTTTTTCAATGAAATATTCATTTTTAGATATTATGTTTTTAGGGTTTTAGTAAGCATTAAGAATCATTTTGATTATTAGGCAATTTAATGGTTTAGGAAGTTAAATTAGATCTCTATAGCACCATGGAATGCAACTTGTTTGTACAATTTATCTCATGTCATGAAATTTTTTCTTTGATATCGTTACACTGCTATGAAGCTCTAAATCTTCTATCTAAATCACTTTGTGTTAGTTATATTACATTTCTTCAATTTATCAAGTTTCAACTTTATATATATTTTCTCAATATTAAAAGAACAATTTCTTGTTAATTATGCTTATTTAATTTTTTTAATTCTTAGTATGTCCAAAAAAGTTCCAATTAAACAAACATCATTGGTCACTTCATGACATGTTATGTCAAATGAAGTAAATTTTTTTTTTAATATTTTAAATATTTTAGTTTTTATTATTTTGGAAGGCTTTAGGACAGAGTTTTATTCATACATTGATTTATGATCGAATATATGACACGAATGCTCCTTAGTACCTTGGAGTCCAACTTTCTTAAATAATTTATCGCATTTCATCACCCTTTTTACTACAATACTTCTTTATTGCTATGAAGTTCTTAATCTTCCATTGTGTGAGCATTACATATCTTTGATATTGTTATATTACATTTTCTAATTTATTTGAATCTAGTTTTAATATATATATATATATACACTTAATATTTAGAAATATTTTGATGTTATTTACTTATTTTACTTTATTTACTTATAGTATTTCCAAAAGGTGACATGTTGATGTGAAAAAAAATCATTTGACTCATCTTGGCAAGATCTATCTAATAAACTATTCATTTTTATATTTCTTAAAATTAAATATTTTAAAGATTCTTTGGGTTTACAAGGCATTTTGATTTTTAGCTTATTTTTTGTTGAGGATATTTCACTCAATCCCCTTAATATGTTGGAATTCAACTTTTTTATATAATTAGTCAAAAAAATTCAATTTGATTTTATTAAGTCACCATCAGACTCTAAATTCTCTCTCATGTGACAAATACATTGCTTTGATTTGGGTACATTTCGCTTCTTCAATTTATCTTATTTAATCTTTATTTTTTATTTACTAAATATTGAAGTATTAATTTAATATTTTTTAAGTTTATTTACTTTCATAATTTGAAGTAATTCCAAATGAGGTCCAATCAAGATAAAGCAAACACCAATGGACACGTATTGACATGCTTGATAAAATTAAATATTTATTTTATATTTTTTAAAATATTTTAGTTCATAATTTCTTAATGTGTTTTATGAGGTATATAAATTCATATATAATTTGATGATTAAGAATGTTACAATTGTTCTTCTTATAATCATGAAATGAAATCTTCCTACATATTTTATCTTATTTCACAAAAAAGTTTTTGTTTTGATTTAATTATATTTGTATGAAGGTTTATTGTTGCTTTCATTTGATATTTTAATCTCTACCATTTAGCCATATCACAGTGCTTCAATTTATTTTATTTTAGCCTTAATATATATTTATTTAATAGTAAAGTAATAATTTATTTATTTTTTATTTAATTTTTTTTATTTGTAGTAACTCAAAATGAGGCTTAATGAAGACTAAACAAACATCTTTGGACTCTTCTCATCTAGATCTATGTAATTAAAGATTTACTTTTTTAATATTTTTTGATGTTTTTTAATTCTTATCATTTTGCCACACTTTATGAGATATTTTTCTTCATACTTTATTTGATAATAAAGGATGTAATACTCAATTTTCTTTTTACCTTTTAATGCATCGTTCCTATATTATCTTTCTCATTTCTTCAAATATTTTTCTATGCATTGGTTATATTAAGAAAAACATTCACGCTCCTCTTGTGTGACCATTACATAACTTCGATTTGGTTATATTACATTTCACAATCTTTCTTATTTCACCTTTAATATATGTTTACTTTATATTTAAAAAGAATTTATTTATTGTTTTCATTAATAAATTTTTTAATTCATAATAATTTCAAATGAGGTCCAATGAAGATAATATTTTTGGGAGCTTTGACCAATTAAATATTTATTATTATATTTTTTATGTAAATGAAAGTAAAATAATTAAAATAATAAGACAAATTATATGAGAATATTACTTTCATAAATACTATGGATATTAAGTTTAAAATCCTCAATCATCAAATTTGGTGTAAATTAAAATATCTCATAAAATTCATAGACATGCTAAAAATTAAAATAATTAAAAATATAAAAATTAATGTTTAAATCATACAACTTAATGAGATTAGTGTAATACAATATATTTTCATCTCCATTAGATCTCATGGAATTAAAATGAATTATCTAAGTAAATAAACATAAATAATAAAAAATTATTATTGTAATACTTCATTAAAATATATTAAATTTATAATTAGATCAATTAACGCAATGTAATAAGCTAAATCACAATAATGTAAAAGTCATAGGAGGGGAGAAATCAAGTTTCATAGTAATATAACTAAAACAAAATGAAACATTGGAAGAAAAGACAAATTATACATGAATGTTGCATTCCAATGGGTTGACGAGATTAAGTGTTACATATTGGACCGTCAAATTAGGAACCAATCAAAATATCTTGTAAAATATTTGAAAACCTCTAGAAAATAAAATATTTAAAAATAGAAAGAAGGAGATTTAATATGACGAAGGTCATCTTTGTGAGTCCAACATTTTTTTCCTTGATCGCACCTTATTTTGAATAACTAAGAATTATGAAATTAAATAACAATAAATAAGAATGCAATTTTATTTAATATTAAATAAATATATGTTAAAGTTAAAATTTGATAAATGAAAAAAATAATATAACCAAATAAAACTACTACAAAGGTCACAAGAGAGGAGAATAAAAATTTAAAAGTAATATATCTAAATCATAGAAGAAAACTTTGATGAATAAGATTGATTGTATGAGAAAGTAGAATTAGAAGATATTGAGGAGATTAAATAAAACATCCATGATCGTCAAATTATTTATAAAATAAAATACCTCAAAAAGCATGCCAAGGACATAAAAAAAAATTAAAAACATAAAAACCAATTTCTAGTTATATATAACTCATCAAAATGAACTAATTTTTTTTGTATTGATTAGACCTTGTTTCAAATTATATTTAATTATTAAAAAAATAAGAATAAATAATAATAAATTATTAACTCAAAGTTAAGTAATTATATATTAAATTTCAATGAGACAAAATGAGTCAATGTAATATATTCAAATCCATGAAACATTGTCACATTAGAGAAGATTTAAAGTTACATAATAATATTAACATAAAAAGCCAAACAATTGAATAATAAAAAAATATAGATGAAAGTTTCACTCCAAGATGCTAAAGAAATGGATCAGAACATCCTTCATCATCAAATAAACTTTAAATTGAATTCATTGTAAAGTGTTTGAGAATAAAAAAAAATAAATTATTTTTAAGTAACAAAACATGGATTTTATAAGGTGAGGTTATTAAGAGTAGTCTAAAGACTTCTATTTTGTCTCAATCAAATCATTTTTAAGATTAATAGAAATTACCTAAACAAATGATCATAAATAAAAATAAATTATTATTTTAATATCAAATAAATATATAATATAGTTAAAATAAGATAAATTGAAGAAAATTAATATCCTCAAATCAAACTGATGTGAAGATCACATTAGAGAAGAATTATAGTTTAAAAATAATATAAGAAAACCAAATAAAAAAGTTAGAAGAAATGAAAGATGCTAAAGAGATTAAGTGTAACTTGATTTTCAATTAATTAATGAATCAAAATAAATCTTTAAGCATGTTAATGTTAACAAAACAAAGTATTTAAAAATATTAAAAAATATCTTTAATTAGAGAAAGCTGATCTATGTAAATCTACTGGCATTTATTTTGTCTAGATCAAACCTCATTTGGAACGATAATAAATTACCAAATTAAATAATCATAAATAAAAAGAAAATTTTATTTTAAAATTAAATAAATATATGTAAATGTTGGAAAGAAATAAATTTAAGTAAAGTAATACAATATTATAAGGGCAATGTAAGAGTCATACAAAAAAGATTTAAAATTACATAGTAATAAAACTAGATCATAGAAAACATTTCAAGAGATTAGATAAGTTATTGAAGAAAGTTAGACTCTAATGCACCAACAAGATTGAGTGCAACATCCTTAAACATCAAATTAGCTGCGAATCCAAATTTCTTATAATTCTGGACAAACTCTTTCAAAATAAAATATTTAAAGATAAAGAGACACAAATATTTAACTAGATAGAGCTCCATAAAAATTTTTAATCAAGTTTACTTCTTCTCGATTAGGAGGTCATTATTAAGGCGACAACATCATAGTCTATGCCATCATCAAAAAACCATCTTAATTAAATATAAGTAATTGAAGAAGAGGAAGTAGAAGAGAAAGAAGAAGAAGAAGAAGAAGAAAAACAAGTAAAGGAAGAAGAAGAAGAAGAAGAAGCCAAAGAAGAAGAAGAATAATAATAATAAGAAGAAGAGAAAGAAGAAGTGAAAGAAGAAGAAGAAGAAGCAGTAGATGTTGGAGAAGGAGAAGCAGAAGAAGGAGAAGGAGGAGAAGAAGAAAAAGGAAAAGATGATGAAGAAGAAAAAGAATAAGAATAAGAAGAAGAAGAAGAAGAAGAAGAAGAAGAAAAGAAGAGGAATAAGAAGAAGAGGAAGAAGACGAGGAACAATAAGAGGTAGATGAAAAAGAAGAAGAAGAAAAATAAGAAGTGGAAGAATAAGAAGAGAAAGAAGAAGAAGAAGAATGAGAAGAAGAAGAAGAAGAAGAAGAAGAAGAAGAAGAAGAAGAAGAAGATTAAGAAGCAAAAGAAGAAGAGGAAGAAGAAAAAGGAGTAGAAGAAGAAGAAGAAGAAAAAGAAGAAAAACAAAAGATGATGAAGAAGAAGCTGAAGAAGAAGAGAAGAAGAAGAAGAAGAGAAAGAAGAAAGACATTATAAGGCTATTTTACAATAATTTTAAGATAGATAATGATAATCGAGATGAGTCCAATGCTATTTGTTTAAACTTCATTTGTCCTTGTTTAAAATTATTGTAAACTATGAAACTATGTTAACTAATAATAAATTAATTTTTATATTAAATAATTATATTATAAGGCTAAAATTGTATATATTAAACAAATGTAATACAACCAAATAATAGCAGTATTAATAATAAAAGAATTAGTGTTTCATAATAATGTAACCAAATGAAAGTAAATTATTTAATAAAAAATGATAAAGCATATAAAAAGGCTACATTCCAATTTATTATTATAAAAGATGAGTCTAATAATGTCTATTTCCACTACATTAGAGCTCAATTGGAATTATTGTGACTTATGAAAATAAATATGAAATATAATAATAAATAATAATTATTATAAAAGTAATCAATTATATAGTGAAATTGTGATGAGATAAATTGAAGAAAAGAAATATAACCATATCAAAAAGCTGTGAATGTCATAAAAGAGAACAAATAGTGTTTCAAAGCAATAAAACCAAAGAATGTGAAGAGATTGGATAAATTATGAAGAAAAGTAGTATTTTAGCAAAGTAAAGAGGTCAAGCAAAATATCCTTAATCATGAAATCAGGAATAAATCAAAATGTGTTATAATGCATGCAAAAACTTCATAAAATAAAAGCTTTTAAATCTAAAAAGATATATTTAATTTGATTGAGCTTGTCAAGACTAGAATAATAGTGTTAATTTAATCTCGATCAGACCTAGTTTAGAATTTTTGGGAATTACTAAAGTAAATAGGCATAAAAAAGTTTTATTTTAAAATGAAGTAAATATATAATAATATTTCAAAGAGATAAATTGAAGTAACCTTAGATATAAAATGAGATTAATTTAAGTAACCTTAGATAACCAAAAGAAAGGCATGTAAATGGCACGTGAAATGATATTTAATATTAAATAGACATAAAACAAAATGAAAGTAAAAAAATTTATAAAAATGAGATAAATTCTTACAAAATGTGTCATAAAATAATATTAAAAAATATAAAAAATGAATTCTCAATTTGATTAAGCTCATTAAGTTGAGTCCAATGGCATATGCTTCAACTCAACAATACCTTGCTTGGACTTACTATGAGTTATAGTACTAAATAAGCATAAAAATTGATAAAGTTTTATTTTAATATTAATTAAATATATAATATCACAAAAAATAGATGAGTTGAAGTAATACAATATAGCTGAATCAAAAAGATATAAATATGACATAAGAGGAAAATTTGAGTTTCATAGTAATATGACCAAAAGGAAAAGAAACATTTGATGACATAAATTGCACTAAAAATGGTACATTAGAAGATGCTAGGTGGCTCAAGTAAAATATCATCAATCGTCAAACCATGTATGAGTAGAAATTTCTCATCATTTATTACAAAAAACAAAAAACAATATTTAATAGTATAATATCTTTATTTATTTATATAGTGCTCAACAAGATGAATCCAACGACATTTATTTCATCTTTATCAAATTTGGATTAGAATTACAACAAATTACAAAATTAAAAATAAAATAAAAAATATTATATTATTATTTTAATAATATGTAGACAAATATTCAAGTTAAAATAAGATCAATTAAAACAATATAATAAAAGCAAATAAAAGTAAGTAAAAGGCCATATAAGAAGAGAATTAGAGTTTCTTAGTAATCTAAGAAATTTGAAGTGAAACATTTCAAGAAATATGATACATTTTACCAAAAATACAGCGTAACAATATAACTTGCCAAATTAGGTACTATTGAAATGTCTCATAAAATCATTCAAAAATAAAGAATTAAAAATTAAAAAATATACATTTAAAATTAATATTTATTTTGATAGAGATCGTTTGGACTAGTCCAACAAAGTCTAGTTTTCATCCATTGGACCTAATGATTTTCCAAAGAAAATAACAACAAAAAAGAGTAACTTGTTATTTTAAATTTAAGTTAATATATATTAAAGTTGCAATTAGGTAACTTGAAGTGATGACATATAGCCAAACAAAAGTAATAAAAATGTGTGAGGGGAGTAGAATTAGAGTTTCAAAGCAATATATGAAATGAAAGAACTTTTGAAGAAATGAAATTATTTGTGCAACAAAGTACATTCCAACATCCTAAGGAGTGTCTATTAAAAGATAGCATTCCAAGATGTTGATGGTACCAAGTTTAGAATCCTAAATAATAAAATATAAAAATTAATATTTAAGTCCAATGATATTCATTTCTTCTTGCTCTAATCACGTTTAAAAATACCACAAATTACTAAAGTTAATAAGCACAAATAATTTTAAATTAATCTATTAAGATAACATATATCAAAGTAAATATAAGATAAATAAAACATTAACAACTAAAAATAATGAATATTTAATTTGATAGAGCTCATTAAGGTGAACCTAACAATGTTTGTTTTATCATAATTCGACCTAGTTTGGAATAACCATAAATCAACAAAATATATATGTAGAAATAATAAAAAAATTATTATATTAAAATAAATAAACATATAATAAAGCTAAATGAAGATAAAATGAAAAAATTGGATAAACTAAATCAAAGTGTTGTAAAGCTCACAAAAAAAGTGAATTAGAGTTTCGAAGAATATAACAAATTCAAAGAAAAAAATTAAATGAAATGAGATAAGCTATATAGTAAAGTTGCATTAAAAAATTTTTAGTAATTCGAATGTGACATCTTTGATTATAAATATTGCTATAGATAAAATGTCTCACAAAATGTACCAAAATACTAGAAAATGAAATATTTTAAGAAAATTTGTATCTAATTAAATAGAGCTCAATTAAAAAAGTCCAGTGACAATTATTTAGATGCAATCAGAGCTTGTTTGAAATTATTATAAATTTCAAAAGTGAATAATAATAAATAGTAATAAATTATTTTTGTAATAGTAAGAAAATATATAATAAATCTAAAATAAGATAAATTTAATTTTTGAATTTCATAATAGTATAATCGATTCAAAGAGAAACATTTGAAGAAAGGAGATAAATTGCAATACAAAGTTGCATTCCAAGATATTGAG
This sequence comes from Vanilla planifolia, assembly GCA_023846275.1. Classification (NCBI taxonomy): domain Eukaryota; kingdom Viridiplantae; phylum Streptophyta; class Magnoliopsida; order Asparagales; family Orchidaceae; genus Vanilla; species Vanilla planifolia. The sequence continues at coordinate 148,960 of JAIUJO010000393.1, read as the reverse complement.
AAGATCCAGTATAACATCCATAATCATAGGTGTTAGTAGAAATGTCTGATCCAGCAACGAAAAACAATATTATACAAAATAAAATTCAAAATTTAATTGTATAGTACTCATAGGGGTGAGTCTAATGACATTTATTTCATGTTAGTTAGCCTCCTTTGGAGTTACTATAAAATATCAAAGTAAATAAATAAAAGTAATAATAAATTATTGTTTTAATATAAAGTAACTAAGTATTAAGGCATTAAGAAAATGTAATTTGACCAAATCATAATTGGATAATTAAAGCTACATTTTAATGTGACCAATTGAATGCAAAGAAAACATAAAGAAATTAAATAAATTATATATGAAAGCTACTTTCCAAGTTATGAAAGAGATCTAATGTTTCTTACTCAATTTTTAAATTAAGTTTGAATTAAAATGACATATAAAGCATGAAAAAATCATCAAAAATAAAATATTAAAAACGATTAAATTAAATATTTAATTGTGATGAGCTCATTAAGACTAGTCTATTAACTTTAATTGTCTCTGTTACTCCTTGTTTAGGATTAGTAATAATTCAAAAAATAAATAATCTTAAATATTAATTAATTACTATTTTAAATTAACTAAATATATATTAAAGTTTAAATGGGATAAGTTAAAGTATTGAAATATAACAAAAACAAACTGATAATAAACGCCACAAGATAAGAGAGTTAGATTTTTGTTAAAATATAGCAAAAAAAATCAAATAATTTAAAAGAATGAGATAAAGTTTTTAATAAGGCTGTGTTCCTATAAAGTAAGGAGATCAAATGTAGCCTACTTTATCATTAATTCATGAGTAAAACAAATTCTCTTAAAAAGCATAATGAAACCCAAAGAAAAAAATTATTTAGAAAAAAATAAAAACATATATTTTGATGATCAATCTCTTTGAGATAGGTCATATAACATTTTTTGTCTTGATCAAATGTGCTTTCGAAGATTTATGAATTCAAAGTAATGAACCATAAATAATAATACACTATTTTTTAATATTATGTTAATATATGATACAACTAAAAATAGATAAATTAATGAAATTTGATCAAATAAAATAAAAGTGATATAAAGGCCAAATGTGATAAGAATTAGTGTTTCAAAGCAATGTAACAAAATCAAAAAAAAAATTTTTAAAAAATTAGACAAACAATGTCAGAAAGTTGCATTACAAGGCCCTGAAGAGTTCGAATGTGAAATCCTTGATAATCATGTTTGCTACGAATAAAAATATCTTGTAAAACATACTAAAACATTAAAAAACCATTTTAAAATTTTATCTATTTAATTAGGTAGAGCTCTTTGAAGTTCATCTAAAACCACTTATTTTGTCATGAACGGACCTTATTAGGAATTAATGTCAATATTAAATAAAATAAGCAAAAATAACGAGAAATAATTATTTTAGGATTAAGTAAATATATAATAAAGTTAAAATAATACAAATGTACTTAGTATAATATAATCAAATCAAAGTGACATAAAGGTCACATGAACCAAAAAAATAGAGCTACATTGTATGATGTCCAAATCAAAGAAATTAATTTGAAGAAATTAGATCAACTGTAGTTAATAGCTATTTTCCATGATGGCGAGGAGGTCAAGTATAGCATCTTTGATTATTGAATCATGCATAATTAGAAATGTCTCATCATTCAACTAAAACATAAATAAATAAAATATTTCAAAATAATGAAATGAATAATTAATATGATGAATGTCATCAAGATGGGTCAAATGATAATTTTTTCATATATATAGGACCACTTTTGGAATTAATACGAGTTACCAAAACAACTATGCATGAAAAATTAATAAATTATTATTTTGACATTATGCAGAAAATATTAAAGCTGAATAGGGTTAAATTGCAATAAAGAAATACAATGAAATAAAAAGTTGTAGAGGTCACATAAGAGGAGAACTAGAATTTCATTGTAATATAACCAAATCAAAGAAAAACATTGGAAGAAATGATATCAATTGTGTGGGAAAGTTGCTTTCCATTATATTAAAGAATTCGAATGTAATTATCTTGATCATCAAATAAAATATAAATCCTAATGCCTCATAAAAAATACGAAGACCCTTGAAAATAAATTACTTAAAAATATAAAAAAGAATTCTTAATTAGATAGAGTTCATTTAGTCTAATCCAATGAAATTATTTTCAACTTAATGAGGTCTTATTTAGTGTTGTTATAAACTACCACAATAAATAATTATAAATTACAATAAATAATAATAAATAATAGTAAATTAATATCTTAGTAGTAAAAAAATATACATTAAAGCTAAAAAAAGATAAGTTGAAGCAATGCATTGTAATTGAAATAAAAGGATGTAAGGTAAAATGAGAGAAAAATTTTATGAAAGGAGAGAACCCTTGATAATTCTAAAGGTTTGAGGGGTGAAAAATTTTATGAAAATAAATGTTACAAAAGGCCTTCTCAAAATAATTAGACTACCATGATTGTAGTTCTTAAAGATAAAGAGTGGCCTACAAAGTAGACCTAATATGAAGACTTCAAATGCATACACTACGGTAAATGGCATGGCGAAGCCTACTTGTTTAAGCAAATTATTTCCTATATCTGCTTTGAGCTAAGAAATGTTAGGAGAATTTGTCTCAAGGCGTACAACACTATTTAGTGTGTTGGTCACATAGAATGGTTTCTAAGATCTTATCATTTGGAAACTTGTATGTTTTTGACCTTAATACTTGATCAATGGTTTGTGGCTGAGTTTTAATTAATAGCATAAGATTTTCTTGCTTTTCTCAAAGCTCTTATTATCTAGGCTAATGGGAAGGATTTGCTAAGCATAATTTACTAAGAAGATGTTGAACTCTTAAAAGTTTGTATTTGGTTATAATAATAGGATTCCTATGATTGTGTTATTAGGGATGGCATCTTGGCATATCATGGTTGGTGGGGTGTACCTTAGAACCAAAAGTTTAGAGAGTGTTTGATAAGGCTCAAGATAGAAGAATTGCAATCGATCTAGTTGAAGGTTCAATGTATAAGAAACTAAAGATTATCATTTGATGGAGATGTTTAGGGAAGTATGTCAAACACTGAGTCTAGAGATTCTTTAACCATTATAGAGTTAAAGCTAAACATTAAAAACCTAGTAGTTTATCATAGAAGTCATGCCTAAATACAAATAGGATGAGATTATGATGGAGTTTCTTCCAAATTTTGAAGGACCAAATAATTATCTGGCAATTTTTTTATGCTTTATTAATTTAAAAAATTGGCTCATTTTCTATTTAGGAAGAAATTAAACTCAACAAAAAGACTAGTAGACCTTTATGTAGAACAAATAGTATGTCTACATGGTGTTTTCCATCAAATTATCTTATTTTTAAAATGAATTACATTTTCTATTGGGAACTACTCTTTAGTTTGATACAATGTAACATTCTTAGATAGTGGATAGTAACATAAGGTTATCTAGACCTTCAAGGATTTAAAGAGTCTTAGTGTACACTTATGCTCCTCAAACTAGTTGGTAATTATTATTCGTTGAGTTTGTTTACAATAATAGTTATAAGTGAGCTTTCAACATGGCACCACTTGAGGCTTCATAGCGTACACATTTCAAGTCTCTCATATGTTAAGCTAAGCAAGAGTCTAGTTTGAGCTTTGGACTAGGATATAAAGAAGTCTGTTGACTTGGTCCATAGTGCAAGAAATAAGCTATATCTAGTATAGAATTGATTAAAAAATACATTATTAATTATCCTGGTGTTCTTTGAGATTGTGGATGTGGTATATTTGAATGATAGATAAATGCGAGGTTTGTTTCATGTTTACACCAATATATATTGAACTGTATTAAATCATAGAAGAGATTTTTTTGTATCATATTGTTTAGAATCATCTAAAGGATTTGGTAGGCTAAATGTTTTGTTCCATGTGTCTTACTACAAAAACATTGTCCCAAATACTTTTTATGTTTCTTTGAGGGAGCCTAAAGAGATTTAGATTCGGCCATATCTTACTTATATAGAACCCAATTTGCATTCTTGAATCTAGTGTAAGACAATTGAAGAATAAAACATGCCACCCCTGTTAAAAGCATTTTGTGATAATGAAGAAGGGTGGAGGGCTTATTTGGAGCTTCAATCTTAGGTTCATCAAAAGGGGACAAAGTTGTTGTATTGATTTCATTGAAAAACTCCAAACAAGATGAGGAAATTGTCATGCTAAAGGTCTGATTATTTTTAAGTAAGTACAATTTTTCTTTAATGAAAAATTTTAATTTAAAATTGGAAAGTTAAATTTTTAAATCTTGCTTAAATTGAAATTCGAAATTTCATTTTCAAAATAAATCATTAGATCAACATGTTGTGAATTCTTTAAGTGGATAAATACAAAGAAACCGCTTTTGGATAAGGTTCAGTGCTGGTCAGATAATGAAATAAATAAAAAGGAGAAGTGAATAAGGTGCCATAGCATGGATATTCGAAAGAGATATTAATCAGCTAACAAAAATTGTAAGATTTATGGGAGGGATTATTTTGCATTAAAAAGTAATGACATGCAAAGTTTAGATAGTTTTCTTGCACCCAAGAAGTAATTAAAATAAATTGGCAAAAGGCAAGTACTCAGAGGAACCAAAAATTGAGATAAAGAAAGAGGAGAAGGAGGGTTTACAATCCAAACTTGGAGATGACAATATCAAATGTGGTGTTGACTTCTACCAACTTTAAAATGTCTTGTACAACAATGTAGACACATATTAAGTACTTAAATAAAGTATTTTGCTGCATATTTGCATGTCATATTCTATAGCTGAGGATTAATATAAAGATTTTTCAATGTATTTATTTCAATGGCTCCCATGTTGATGGAATGCATAAATTTGGAACTTTCTATTCTGATAGCAAAATTAAAAAAATGAGGGAAGTATGCAATGTATTAAAATTTCAATTCTTATTACTTCTTTTATTTTGAAATTAATATTTTTTTAATGCACAAATGCATAAGAAAAAAAATTAGGGCAATGGGTATTAAGTCCACTTGTTTATTTAATATTTGTTGAGCATGTTGTAATAAATACTTTTTTACTTATGATGATGAGATTGATCTTGTTCATGTTTTTTAATTTGAATCATATTATTTCAAAGAATTACTATAGATAATTAGGCAAGATATATAATAATAAAATGAAAAGAAAAGAGGTATGCAAATTATTAAGAAAAGCATAATTGTTTATGTTAATAATAGCAAGAGATTGACAGATTTAATGGACATGATAAAATAATAGAAAATATGCCCATCCATGCAATGTTAACCATTAACTAAAGTGTGGTACTAATGACCACGTTTTTTTAGTACTAGTACACATTGTGGGGGAGCTGGGTATGGTTGTAGACTACCCTATGATAAAAGATGATAGCAAAAGCTGTGATGAATTGTTATTTATAGGGTTACCACAACTAATCTAAGGACTTGTTGGATGGTTTTGTGTGGGTGTGTGACCTACGATAGTAGTGTTGTCACTGCTTACCTTTGATATGTGGGGTAGCAAGCTGTTGTTTCTAGAGTGATATTTATGATGATTGATATAAATCTTGCTGATAGATATACCTGTCAATCGACAACTATCCATCGGAAATCTTATATTTCATATTGATGTGGACATGATATGATATCTTAAAAGTGATAATATTTATGGGTAAAATGGGCCCAAATTATCAAAGAGATTAAGAAGACTAATTAAATTCAGAAATAAGAAAGGTCTTATTGTAATTGCAAAAATGTGATTGTGGAGACAAATTATAAAAGAATTTAAATGTTTATTATTATTTCTTTTAATGTTTTGAAACTAATTATTATTATACATGTAAATACCTAGGAAACATTAAGAACATTAGATATTAAGGTAGCTATTAATGTTATTTGAAATTGAGTTAATTATGAAGTAACTTAGTCAAATCACCAAAAGTACACTTGGATTTGTTCATACATTATAAAGTGAAGATGGCAAGTCAATTTAAAAAGTAGATGCTCAACATATAGATCAGGTTCATAAATCAATTAACTATGATGTAAATACGCTCATTCATTTATCTTCATATTCAAATAGTCCATACATTTGAATTTGAGTCACAATATTTTTATGACTTAGTGTTCATAAATAAGCAAAATTTTTATGATCATAAAATTGAAGGAAAAGTGTTATACAAGTAATTGAAAAATTTCAAATTGGTTATTAGAATTACAACATGAGATTGACACAATTAATGGAGATAACAAAATTATAAGAAATTTTCTTTTACTTGTGATGTTATAACTTGACACTTGTGTGGTGCCTAGGCTAATTTAATGATTAAGAATGTTATGCTAAAACTCCTTACCATATTGGTTCATGCACAACTTATGAAATTTTGATTAATTAATATATAACTCTCGATCATTTCTCGTTAGAACATTATACTTCTTTAATTCTACTATACTGCATTGATTCAATTTATTACATCATAGCTTTAATATTATATTGTTAACATTAAAATAATAATTTATTATTATTTATGCTTATTTAACTTCATAATCATAGTAATTCAAAGTGAGCTCCAATTGAGATGAAACAAATATCATTAGACTCATCTTGAGCTTTATCTAATTAAATATATATTTTTCCAATAATTTATTTTTTTAATTTTGATATACTTTATGAGACGTTTCAATTCATACCAGTTCGAACAACTGAAACATTCCATCTAATCTCTTTAGTATCTCAAAATGCAACTTTTTTGTATAATTTATCATATTAATTAAATATTTTTACAATGATTTCATTATATTACTATGCTTCTTGAAATCTTCTCTCATGTTGCCATTAAATGTCTTTGATTTGGATATATTACATTGCTTCTAATTTTCTTTTTTAGTTATAATATAAACTTACTAGTTATTAAATTTAATTTCATATTATTTATTCTATTTTAGTTCAATAACTGATAAAATTCTAAAGAAGGCCCAATCGAGATGTAGTGAACATCTTTAGAGTCTACTATATGAGCTTTATCCAATTAAATATTAATTTTTATATTTTTAAATGCTATAGTTCCTTTGATTTTTTGCAAGTTTTAATAGACATTTTAATTTGTACCTAATTTGGCAATAAAAAATATTAGACTCAAACTTTTTAGTATCTTTGAATATAACTTCCCTAAATAAATTACCTTATCCATTCAATCATTTTCTCTTTGATATTATATTATATAGCCATGTAACCCAAAATTTCGTTATGTTTGACCATTACATGTTATTGATTTGGTCATATTATATTTTTTCAATTTATCTCATTTTTTTAGTATGTTTAGTCAGTATCAAAATAATAATTTAATATTATTATTGCTTATTTACTATGGTGATTCATACTAATTACTAATGAGGTTCTACTAGATCAAAAAAATGTTAATGGACCACCTCAAAAACCTCTATTGAATTAAAATTTTCTTTTATAATTTCAATATTTTTATTTTGTAGTGTTTTATTATGCTTTACATGACATTTCATTCTAGACCTAACTTCATTATCAAGGATATTACACTTGATCTCCTAAATATCTTGGAATTCAACATTCATTTATAAATTCTCATTTCTTCAAATTTTTTAATTTGACTTAGTTATACCACCATACTTCAATTTTTCTCTTTTTAGTTATAATTTGAACTCACTAAGTATCAAAATAACAATTTATTATTAATTATTCTAAATTTGATTCAATGACTAACTATATTTCCAAACAAGGTCAAATCAAGATAAAGTGAATATCATTAGACTCCTCTTGATGAGCTCTAATTTAGTGAATATTAAATTTTTATATTTTAAATAATTATAGTTTTTTAGATTTTTTATGAGTTATTTTAATTCAAATCTTGTTTAATAAAAAAAAATATTAGACTCAACCTTCTTAGCATCTTGAAATTTAACATTCCTAAACAATTTACCACATTCATTCAATGTTTTTCACTTTGATATGTTATATTACTATGTAACCACAAATTTCATGATGTTTAATCCTTACATGTCATTGATTTTGTTATATTACAAATTTTCAACTAATCTCATTTTAATTTTGAAATATGTGCTCTTAACAAAAAAATTTGTTGTTATTATTGCTTATTCACTATGGTGAATCAAAGTATTTCTTAACATGGTCCAACAAGATGAAATGAACATCAATAGACCCTCTTCATGAACCTCTATTCAATTAAATATGATTTTATATTTTTAAAAGTTTTATTTTGTAATGTTTTATTATTCTTTACATGACATTTTGATCCATACCTAACTTCATGATTAAGGATGTTCACTTGAACACCATAATATCTTGGAATTAAATTTTCATGTAAAAATTGCCTCATTTGTATAAATATTTGGCTATGATTGGGTAATATTGTTACGCAAAATCTAAGTATCCAATCACTTAACCTTTAGATGTCTATGATTGGGTCATATTAAGTTGTTTTAAATTATCCTTTTTTACAATTTCAACATTTATTTACCTTTTTTATTATATATTTGATTTTGTTATGTTACATTGCTTCAATTGATTTGCATTTAACATTAATAATTATTTACTTAATTCTACAGCAAAAAAAGGATTATTTTTTATGATAATTAAATTCGGTAATTCATAGTTTTTCCAAAGAAGGTTTGATCAAGATTAAGAAAAGCATTATCGGACTTGTCTAAATAGGCTATGTCCACTTAATATTCATTTTTTATAATTTTAAATATTCTTATTTTTTAGGTTTTAAGATTCTTTAGGAGATATTTTGACTCATACTTATTTTGATAAAAAAAGATTATATTACACTTGAAATCTTTAGCATCACAAAATGTAACATTTTTCTATAATTTATCTAATTACATCAAATTTTTTGTGTTGACTTTCTTATAGTTTTATGAAAGTATAGGTCTCCTAGCGTGTGACCTTTACATCACTTTAAAGTCACTATATTGTATTTTTTCAATATGTTTAACTTTAATAATAATTTATATTAACTTAATATTTAAATTTAATTTTTATTATTTATGTTTAAATAATAAAAATTGTTGATGAACTCATCTCAATAAACTCTATCTAATTAAAATTCTATTTGATAATTTAAAATAATTTCTTTTTCAAGCTTTGAAGATTTTTTGAGACCTTTTAATTTGTTCATAATATGGTGTTTGAGAATGATACACTTTATCTCCTTAGCATCTTAGAATTACACTTCTCATTTAATTTTCCTTAATTTTTCAAATTTTTAACTATGTTTTAGTCATAATACTCTATGATTCTCATAATGTGACAATTATATGACTATTAGTTCTTTATAATACATTGCCTTCATTTATCTATGTTTAGATTTATTATATGCTTAGCAAATATTGAAATAATAATTAATTATTATGATGCTTATATACATTGGTGACTCATAGTAATTTCAAATAAGGATTGATAAAGACAAAGAAGACAACATTTGACTTACCCTAATAAGCTCTATCTAGTTAAATACTCATTTTTACATTCTTAAAAGCTTTATTTTCATTGGTTTTTTGTATACATTATTAGATATTTTCATTAGTACCTAATTTCATGACAAACATTACTACACTTACTCCCCTTAGTAATTTAGAATGCAACTCGCTTATATAATTTATTATATTCATTAAATTCCTTCTATTTTATGTTGTTATATAAAATTTTACACTAAAACTCATCTCGTGTGACCTTTACATTTCTTCAATTTGCACATACTAGAATGGTTCAATTTTTCCCATTTTTGTTTTAATATTCATTTACATAAAATCTAAAAAATAATTAATTAATATTTATTCTTTTATACTTTAGTAATTCATAGTATTTTATGTGATGCTCGATTAAGAGAAACAAATATCTTTTGAATAGTCTGAACGAGTTTTAAATAAATAAATAATTTTTAATAATTTTTAAAATTTTTTTTTTCAAAGATTTTTCCATGCTTCTAAAGTTATTTTTGTTCGTAACTAATTTTGGCAAACATGTTACCGGCTCAGTTGCTAAGAATGAAGGTTTTTTTTTGGATATTTTATCTTATTTTTCTAACATTTTTACTTCAACCTTGTTATATTTCTATGAAACTTTAATTCTTCTCACATATGACCATTAAATAACTTTTATTTAGGTATAATACATTGTTTAATTTATTATATTTTAGTTTTAATATACATCTACTTAATATTAAATTCATTATTTATTAATACTTTTAATTATTTATTTTATAAATTTGATGTAAGTTAGGATGATCTCCAATCGAGATAAATCAAACAATGTTCAATTAATATTTATGAAAAATATCTAATTAAATATTCAATCATATATTTTTTTAATATTTATTGTTCTTTGGTTTTGGCTTGCTTTACAGATATTTATATTTGAACTAGATTTGATGATCCAAGATTTTATGAATGATCTCCTTAGTATTATATAATAAAATTTTCCTTTGCAATTTCTCCCTTTTTTTTGGAAATTTTTAATTTTGATTTTGTTAAATTACTATAAAACTCTAAATCTAATCCACATTGACCATTACATGTCATTGATTTGGTTATATTATATTTCTTCAAATTATGTAAGTTTTGCATTAAAATTTATATACCATATTTTAAATAAATAATTTATTATAATTTATTTTTATTGACTAGTGTAATTCATAGTAATTCGAAGTAATGTTTGATCAAGACAAAAGAAATGTCATTGGGATCATCCCAATAAGCTCTTCAAAAAATGATTTATTTTTACAAATTTTGCATATACTATGAGGTATTTTTATTTATAAAAAATTTTATAATCAAATAGGCTACCCTCCATCTCTTTAGTATCTTGGAATACAAAATTTCTATACAATTAACCTTGTTTCTTTTAATTTTTACCTTTAATTTTGTTATATTATAATGAAACACTAATTCTCCACTTCTATAAGCTTTAAAATGCTTTGATTTGATTTTGTTACAACTATAGTTTTTGTTATTTTAGCTTTTCTATATATTTTCTTTAACATTAAGAAAATAGTTTATTATTATTTTCTATTACTTACTTTATAACTCAAAGTAATTCCAAATGAACCATAGTAGAAATGAATCAAACATTAGTTGATTTGGTCGACAAGCTTTATCAAATTTAACTATTAATTTAAATAATTTGAAAATTTTAATTCTTAGATTTTTTACATGTTTTTCAAGGTATTTTAATTCCTCTTTAGTTTGATGATCAAAGATGACATGATTAATTTCCTTAGTACGATGAAATGCAACTTTTCTATGCAATTTATCTAATTTTTTTTATTCTATGCTTTGATTTTGTTAAATTACTATGTAACTCTAAATCTTATCTCAATTGACCTTTACATACTTTTCATTTGATATATTACGTTGCTCCAAATCATCATATTTTTTGTTTAATATATATTTACAAAATTTTTTAATTAATAATGTATTATTTTTTTTTAATATTTTTTTACTTTGGTATTTTGTACTTACTATGAATAAAGAATGATTGAGTTGAAAAAATATTGTTTGGCTTATCTTATTAAGCTATACATAATTAAAATATGTATTTCATAATATTAAATATTTTATTTTCAAACATTTTAGAATGACCTACAAGACATTTTAATTCATACCTATTTTAATAAGAAAGATGTTATGCTTGATCTCCATTGTACCTTAGAATGTAATATGTTTTTGTAATTTATTTCATTTCTTAAAAGGTTTTGTTTGATATTATTATAGTACTATGAAACTCTAATTCCCCTATTATGTGACTTGTAAATAACATTTATTTGATTATATTATATTACTTTAAAATATCTTATTTAAATTTTAATATATATGTTTACTAAATATTAAAATAATATTTTATCATTATTTATGTTTAATTATTTTAGTAATTCATAGTAATTTTAAATAATATCCATTGGAGATGAAACAAATATATTTAACTCATCTCGTTAAGCAATACCAATAACATATTCAATTTTTTAATTTTAAAAGTTTTTTATTTTCTAGGATTTATCATATTTTACTAGAAATTTTGATGTGTATTGATTTTGCCAATCAAGAATGCTACACTCAATCTCCTAAGTACTATGCGTCAAACTTTACATGCAATTTATCTCAATTTTTCAAATTTTTTCCTTGTTTTATTTATATTATTATGATGTTTTAAATCTTCTATTATGCCCTATGCATCCCTTTGCTTTATTTATATTATATTTTTATGTTATATTTCTTCAGTTTATCTCATTTGATCATTGCCATATGTTTACTTCATACAAAAATAATAATTTATTCTTATATAATTTGGTGATTTATAGTAATTCCAAACAAGGTCTAATGAAGACAAAAAAATGTCATGAGACATGTCTTGATGAGCTATATCCATTTAAATATTCCTTTTTTTACTTTTAAAGAATTCCTTATGATTCTTTTGACATGCTTTATGGGATATTTTGATTTGTTTCTCATTCAACAATAAAGGATGTTGCACTCAATCTCTTTAGTATAATGAAGTGAAACTTTTCTATGTAAATTACCTAAATGTTTTAAATTTTCTATTTTGATTTGGTTATATTATTATGAAACTCTACCTCTCTCATTATTTGACATTTAATTTAGTTTGATTTGGTTCAATTACATTACTTTAATTTATCACATTTCAACATTAATACATATTTAATAAAAATTTAAATAATAATTCATTTTTATTTGTGCTTGTTTACATTGGTAATTAATTTTAATTCCAAATGATATCGTTTTGAGATGAAACAAATATTATTTGACTTGTCTTAATGAGCCTTGTAATTTTTAATATTAATATTGATAATATGAAGAATTTAATTTTCTAATAGTTTGGTATATTTTAAGATACATTTCAATTTAAAATGTCATAAAAATCATAGTGAATCATTGCTATCTTGTGTCATGTTTGTTTCCCATCTCATTATGAATTTTTCAATTAACTGTTGATATTCCTTGTCTTCGTTTCTCAATAAATAACTATTCTATTACTAATTTCAATGAGCACTTTACATTGACATAATAGAATACTTCTTGATTTAAGTTTAGCAATGTCATATTAAAACCGCTAATTCAAATTGTACTTTTTAATCTAACTTGAGCTCTGTAAAGTGGTCTATAGTGTAATGTTCTAGTACACCATTATGTTATCACTTGTAAACATAGTCTTATTTGTATTAGTTAGGATTGTCAAATTTTAACATTCTTTACTATGTGAACAAAGTAACAAACCTTGTAGTAGCAATCATTTTTCCAAGTTTCTAATTATGGATGGTGTGTTTTTACTTTCTATTCAAGAATGTTGCCCACAATGATTTAGAATGGTTGAATAATCACCATTGTTTATAGGTTAACACTTTGATTTTACTGGCAACATTTTTCACATTGAGGCTATTTTTCTCTAATCAGATAGACATCTTCATCCAAAAGCTCCAACAAAAACCTTTATGGTATTTTAGGCATTTGTAAAAGCATTTCACCATTAAAATTTTGATTCATTTTATAGTAATTTTGGGTGGGTCAAACACCATTAAGAGGTTAGTGGGTAGAATTTCTTACACTTTTGATTGCCATTTGTTATTCCATCTAGTTAATTCTATTTTACATGTTGTTGATGATGTATTAATATGTTGATGCCTTATTCCTCCACATAAAGGCCTTGATTCCAAGATATTTGAAAAACAAAAACAAAGCTTTTTTGGTCTCAGTTTAGGTTACCTCCTACTTATGGGCTTCATCTAACATAATACATCTACTTTTTTAGATTAATCTCTCACCTAACATTTTTTGAATTAGGCTTAAAAACTCTTTTTCAAAGATTATTTCCTTACTACTATGAAAATGATGGTGTCACCAACAAATGAGTGATAAGTAATAGGAGTACAACATCTTGGAGTCAAGAAGTTGTCCAAATTACCACTAGAATGGAAGTTTCGTATCGAATGTCTTAAAGCCTCCATTGCATTATTAATAAAGCAAGTGAGATGGGGTATCGATACTTCAAAGTTAAAGCCTTAAAAATAGACATTTGCTACCATTAATAATGATTGAGTATTTGCTTAAACAAAGGTAGTTTATTACTAGATGTATTAATTTAGAGTGGAACCAAAGTGTCCCCAATACATTGAACATAATTCCTAGTTGAGAGCATAAAATTTCCAAATTTTAATTGATTCAACTCTCCAACACATTAAATTTCTCAACAATATTTCTCCTTCAACAAATGCAAACAATTTAGGGTAGATTATCTCTTGCAGTATTTTTGTTATTCTATTAGTGTAAACTTTTGGTGAATATCTTGCTAACAAAGTTGCTCAAACTGATTGTCCCAAAGTTGTTAAACATATAGTTTTTAACTTTGGAATTTGGAATGCATTTATGCTTGCTATAAATTGAGGAATTTGGCCCCCAGTAAAAACCTTTTGGGTGACCAATAGAAGACTTAGCATGATAATGACCCAACACTTTTTGTAGAATTGACCATTGGATCCATCTAAGTCTACAATTCTCTTAACATCAAGTCCTTCCACTACACTCTTAACCTCTTTCTTGGTAACTTGTTCAACAAATGATTAATTTTGTTCTCTATTAATAAGGAATGGTATGTGGTGTTGGGACCTTTGAGTAGCACTCTAGTTCCTATTCCATCTTGAGGTTGATCATACATTTTTATGGTTTTGTATGACCTCTCTTGCTATCTAATCTTTATCATTTATCTTATTTGCATCCTTTTTTGGATTTAGTTAAAAGAAAAATGTGTAGTTTAGGAAAATACAAATGAGTGAAAACATTTTTAAATTGAATCTCCTTTCTTCAACAACTTAACACCTACTTTTTTGAGCAATACAGTACAACTTAAGCTTGGTAACAGATTAAACGTTGTCATGATTGAAAACTTTTGTTGTTATATTATTTTAAAAGAAGTTTCTAATTGTGTTGTTATTAGATTTTTTAATGTGGATTTTTTTACTTGTTTGTTTAGCACAAAAGTTTTACATCCCTAGTGCTTTCATAAAATTTCCCAATTATGCTTTGTTGTTTCATTTAATGGATGGTTCTAAAACCACAATTTTAGACATCTAAATTGGTGAGATTTTCTTATGGTGGCATAATGCAAATGAAAGAAAATTAGTGCATGATCAGAGGTTGCACTGCTAAGATAGTGTATTGAATATTGACGAAATAGTTTAAGCTATTTTTTGCATAGTAGTCTATGTAGTCCCTTCCATATAAGAGGTCTATTCATTTTGCCATTTTGATAGAAAGGGCTTTCAAGTATATGTAGTTAGATAAGTGATAAGTTATTAATGAAGGATTAGAAGCCTTGAGCTTGTTTTGCTTCTTGATTAGCGTTGCTCAAACATTCACCTGCATTTCAAATGACATTGAGGTGCCTAACAACAAGCCAATGTTTTCTTTGTGATATGTGTTGTTGGTGTTCTAATTTCGACCAAAATTATTTCCTTTTCATTATTGTATGTTTTTCATATATAATATAAGTTATGTTTCCTAATCATTGTTCTTCTATTTTATGTTAAGGGGCATTTATTGATTAGAGTCGTATATAACATAGAAAACTAGTTTCTCATACTACAAACTCCATATCATATTTGTTTGGTTGTGTGTGCTGCTATGAATCCTTAATTTGAATGAATAAAGAGATAGCCTCATTGATGTGATATTTTACATTATTAGGCTCCCATCATTGAGGAGTGCAAGATTACTAATTAGAATCCTTAGATGGTAAAGTTTTACGTGATTGCTATGGACTATCATGAGAGCATGGATGTGGTAGATTATGTAATGATGGGTTGCTGTGGTATTTTGCAGTATTAGGTTTTAGGCCAAAACTATTATATGCTTGAAGGGTGTTCCACAATAATTGTTGGACATTAGTTGCCCTCTTTACTGCATCATGGGATTATGAACTTTTTGGGAATTAATGAATTCATGATAGTTATTTGATGAGTTAATGTTCTTAGAATTATGCTAAGAGGTAAGTGGTTTGGGCAATTCTGTTGTTGTTTTATCCCAAGTAACAAATTAGCATGTTGGATAAGTTAAGGCCCTTTTTTATGACATTATAGTTTATTCACATGTGCTACTAAGTTACACTTTACTTTAACAAGTTAGTTATATAAATATTACTACTATTGATTTATATGGCATGCCTAGAGAATTCTTTATTAAGCTAACCAACACATCCCTTCCACACATGTTGGTCTAAGGAGTTCAGTGTAAGAATTTGGAGTTAGAGTTTAAATGATAGAATTTATGCATAGTAGTAGTATTGGTTCTTAGTAATCCAATGCATGATGTTTTAGTTTGAAATAGTAATCTTTCTACTTATGGCATTAATGATTGTATGTAGACTAAATGATAACTTGCTGGCATGTTTGTTTATATAGACCACTTTCTTATCAATGTGTCTTGTTGGGTCAACTCCAATTAGTGTAAAAAATTCTTCCAATAAATTAGGGGGTTGCTATGACTATGATGAGTAAATTAAGGGTTTAAAACCTCCAGTTTTAACATAATGCATGATAAGTGGAAGTAGCTAGCTAAGTGTATGGACTGGTTCATAAGCATTATTGTACCAGAGGATTTTAAAAAATTGTCTATGTTTGACAATCGTTGTAATGTATTTACATTCATATTTTAAGTTAATGTTGGAGTAAATGGCAATTATAGCCATGATATAGTGTTCATAGTAGACATTAGTTTCTTATAACTTACCATTAACAAGAACAATACTTGATAATTGACACATAGTTGTTAACTTTCGTCCATCTATGGAATATGACTGTTAGGGACTACATAAGAAAATATTGTAGCATCTAAAAAGCTTCAATGTTAAGTTATAAAATTATTTTCATTTTAATTTTTAAATAAATGATTTTAGTTGGTTTAGTTTTGTAACAAATGATAATGACTATTCTGTAAAACATTTTGTGAGCAAGGGAGATGAATGTCAAATATGAAAAAAAAAACAATATGGAATGTAATGGCAATAATTTCAATGCAATATATAAGTTTATCATAAAATAATAAGCAAAGATTATTAATCAAATAATAATATATTAATCATAATGGTATTCCATAAATGGAATTATTAAGGATGCCAATTGATGTTGGATTATGAAATTTTATTGGCATAAAGAAATTGAAGCACAATCTTTTTGTTGACTTTTTTCAACTTTTTGAACAACCAAAAAAATGCACTAGTTAATGTATTTTGCTAGCAACCATTCACTGCTTGGCATGACATTAAAATTTATAGTAGAATTCTCGTAATCTAATCATCATTCATATGGTATGCCTCCCAAGTTGAACCATTTCCCTAAACCAACTAGTCATCCCCAATTAAAAGAAGAACTAGTTAACTCCATCTAAAGTAACATGATAATATGTACTAGCATGTCCATGGAATGAAAGGAAACCTAGTAATTTGTGATTAAGCATATTTAAAAGCTTTATGGTATCAAATAAACCATTGGATGTTCCATAAGCTATCCAAAAGTCTAAGTCTATAACTTGAAATTTAAAAATAAAGATTTCGATGTCCATTGTAATAGTGCCTCACAATCAAAAGTACAACAAAAATAATTGATAATGTTGTGTATAAATAGAAAACTATAACATCATAAAATATCAACTAAAGAGTAATATTTTGAAGTGTTGACTCTAATGCCTCCTTTTTAATGGTTATGCTTGCTTCTATCGATTTGCACCTATAAATGACATAAGAGAGAGGAGTGAGCCATGCTTAGTTTTTCTAACAAAAGTAACGATGCAATAATATACTATCATATCTAAGAGAATAAAATTGTTAGTATAACCAATGATATCATAAAATATATCTCATCCTTCAAAGTAGATCAAAGGCATAATGGAGGCTTAGTAACTTACCAATTGTTTAGCACTTTCTTTAAAGTCATGATGTCCTTAGTGCTTGTTCTTGACTCCAAGTGCATCAAAAATTTTGAGCTTCCTTATAGATAGTCCAATCAATTGGGGCTACCTTATGATTGTCTAGGTCTCATCAACAACTACGTAGAACTTTACAAGGTGACTCACACTATGGTCTCTTGTGATGTCCTATAGATCAGTGGGACTACGTACCGCAAGATCCCTTACACATGATCTACAAGCCCATGAATGAGGCTCTGCCATTCACTTGATCAATTGAGTATGACTCTAGGAATAATAAAAAATTGAAGGCACCTCCTAATATATGATAACCAAATCCATGATCTACTATTGATCTTCAATAAGCATATGGTGTTCAACTTGACAAAACAAATTAGTAAGAGTCTTACCATCTAATCTATCTCACTAAATTGTTTTTGGTGGGTTATCATTTTTTTTTACTACATGATAAGCTATGTCATCATAGACAGACTTCCTTATTAGGAAATATCAATCTGTATGTTCCTATGTCTATGGGTTCATTAGATATAACCTATCATTTAAAATGAGCTTATATATTTTTTTAAAACCTTAATCATCTTTCAAAATGAACTAAATTTTTCTAAAATCCTAATAACTTCCTAGACTAACTTAGGGTTTCTAATAGATCCTAAAAAGCCTACTTGTGAACCTTAGTTAAAATCTTCTAGACTATGTAGAAAATCAATGCCAATATTTTTAGTCCTTCTTTGACCTGAGTTATGAAAATGATGTTAATCCCTAATAAAAAACCTTGATCCACCACACTCGTTCAAAAGGCCTCTAATGAGCCACATATGACATAAAAAGTACCTTTAAGCCGATGACCCATTATCTAAGAGCCTAATTTAAGTCTTCTCATAAACTTACAAAAAATTCCAAACTAGATTATCATTTAGCCAAAATCTAATAGAACTATGAGCCCCCTTGGCCTCTCTTAACACCACTTCTAATACAAAACCTAAGTCATTTATTTCCATTAGCCTTGTTCTATCATCTAATTGATAGTCTCATCTAATCAAACCCTTAAACTATGTATTCTCGAGTCAACAACTACTTGTTATCTTTACTCATATCTAAAGATTTAACCTTTTCATTCCTTGTGCAAATATTGTAGTGCATAATACTTATTTTATCATATTCTATGCTTAGATATGATTCAATCCTTAACCTCATCAAAGGTGTTTTCAAGTGAAGACTTACATTTAGCCCCTAATAGCTTTACTTTTGTGCTTAACCTTATCTAAGGATCCAATTTCAAACCTTAGGTATTTAAATTTCAAATCCTACATAGACAAGGTTTTAATAAACAAAAGTAACATTTCAAACCTAACACATTTAAATTTTAAATTTGCAAAAGTCCAACACCAATCCATAGGTTCGTTTGGGCAACTTTAATAGGCCTTCAGTCTTAGTTTGAGTTGATGAAATGTAGAGTTAGCCTTTTAATTTTTAATTAATAATCCCTTCTTCAATGAACCCAAAAAGGTTAAACTCTAGACTTCTTATTTTGTCCAACAAAGCCCATCAAGCTTTCTAATTCATGCCTTTGCATAATAATTCTTTGATTCAGGCAAAATTAGCATAATCACAAAGCTTACAATAGCAACATTCAAGAAAAAAATCTAAAATGATATCTTCATATTCATGCTTGAAATTAATTTATAATAAAACAACAAGATTTCATAGTATTATCAGTTTTGTCAATGTTGCAATAAAAAATAATTACCTCAAATTTAAAATTTTAAACATAAAAATACATGGTTGTACTCATGATTTGCTTAAAATAAAGCTTAATTGAAACATTTAAAAAATTGACATTCAAGAAATATTTATAGAATGAATTTAAAATTTTTATCAATATCACAATATCAATTTACTTTACTTAATTATCACAAGTACTTAAAATTGTAAAATGGAAATCTGAACATCAAAATTGCATTTTATTGGAAACCTAATTTGTTTGTGGAAGTAGTCATCTCCTAAAACTTTTCGCTCCCATGAGTAATCAAGGTCTTTTTTGTTGCTCATGAAAATTAAAATCTTCTAGGAAGGTGACATATTGAAAAGGTATCTTTAACTTCCAAAATAGTATCTTGATGAATAATTTTGACATTTAATATTTAATATTTCACCATGCAAATTCATGAAATAACTCATATTAACTCAGCAAGTTTTGGCCACATAGTTTCATTCCATTCCAACTTAAAATAATTGTAAAAACTCAATGTCTTCACTTAATCATGTATTTAAAACTTTATCATTAGTTTTATTATAAAAGGAAGTTCAATATTGCAAGAACAATTTCACAATAGCATCATAGAGTCTTAGTCAGGCCTTTTAGACAACTTCTAATTACCAAAATTTATAAATATCATACTTGATTAACGAAGGAAATTTAAAGGAAACTTGAACATGCATTTTAGCTATCAAATGGAAATATCATGACACCATTACTATGAAGATAGGCAAAGTTCAACATGTAAAATCTTTGCATTAAGACAAAATAATAATGGATCTCAGTCTATATTCTTTTGATATTCCTGGTGAATATTTAGTTAATTGTCATTACCCTAAAACGATTCTAGGTTTTTATGGTAAACAAAGGGTTCCTTACCTTAGAAACTTTTGTTTAGATAAAATGAAGGTATTGCCTTCTTTTTGAATGAAGCTTGAGATCCCACATTTCCTTCCTTGTTGTGAGCTTCTTTTCACCTAGCTTTTTTGTCAAGTAGGTGACCTTAGATGAGCTCAATATTGGAATGTGATGAAATGTCTAGCCCTACTACATCTTCACACCTTAAATAGAAAAAAATAAATGCATAAATTATTGAATATCTAATTACAAAAGTGAAGATATATTCTGTTGTCCTTATGTTAAGAACTAATCCATTCTAGTGTTTGTTTTTCTCTTAAATTTTTTCCCTTAACTAACTAACTATATCCAAGTTTTTTCCATTCCTTAGACCTTAGTCACTTCAATTGTAATGGCTAAGATCAAAATTAACTCAAATAAAAACTCAATTTATTCTACATCGCCATATTCACTAATACTATTTCTATTTGGTGTATTATATGATGTGCTAACTGTGTTTTAATTAACTACAAACCACACTAGTCATAATTGAATGATCCTAAATTCTATATTGGTATGAAGAATTGACTGACTAATTTTGACATCATAACCCAATTATTTCCTCTATCTAAGGATTCTCTTAGCTTTATCATGCAATCCAATTTGGTAATCATTCTATACAATCTTCAACACATTTTAGATTACTTATTATACTTAGAACAATTTTCTTTTCTTATTATCTTACTTGTAAGATACTATCTTTCTTACATATTCTTGTAAAAATTAGCACTTATATAAATTTTATCTTCAATGTGACAAAACTTTATTTTTTATGGATTCATCATTCCAAAATCATCAAGGATCATTTATATGGTGCTCTAAAAAGAGTTTTGTGCAGTAACAATTTGGACTATGGAAAAAAGTAAGAGCTTCGAATTTTTTATAGGATGCATTGTATGTTTAACTTCCTTATCATCCATATTTTTAATAGAGCTTAGAGTGCATAGAGTATGTGATCCTTAAACTAATGCCCGTGTATGTCATGTCAATTTTGACTTAATATTCATGAGTTGAATTTCATTAGTTAGTCAATTAATGTTAAGTATAATATGTTAAAGGAAAAAAGATAGAGATAAAAATATTGCCTATAAAAAATGATGTATATTTTTTTGTACATTTTCCGAGGTGCAAAATGTGTGATGCAACACAGGTTGATGTAGTCCACTAAAACACTAAACATTGATATGATAATGGATTATCCCATATGTTGCATTCATAAGATTACCATTTATTAAGAATGACTTTGAAATTTGATGCAACTAAATGTTCCAAATAGCATATTTATGATTATGAAAATATCCCCAAAGAAGGGAAATACTTAATTCAATGAGTTCAGGACGATTTTAACAAAAACTAACCAATGCAAATAAGATGTTAATCCATAATAACAAAGTGCATGAATGGTGAGTTAAAACACATATTTTAGAAATTAGTTCTTCCATTTTTTGAAAAGCTCATATCATCATTTAAATTTCTTATTGCTATTGGAGACTTGTGTTACAATGCAATGCTTTGAGGTTCATTTCACTTCTTTATTATGTTAAAAGTTTATAATCTTTTCTTTTTTAATACGTATCATGACTATCACACAACTCTTATTTAGGTAGCAAATATTTGTTATTTTCTTATTTTTTATGCTCAAATTCTTATAAATGTTAGTAAATTTGTTAGTTAGATTATTATGGTGACTATGTGGAGAATCATATTGTATGATGGTAGAAGGTGACATAATACATTGTAGGAAAAACTTCAATGAGTTTCGTGTAATTAATATTGTACACTACTGTGTTGGTTAATCTTATTAGACAATATGTTAACCATACCAATCAAGATGCAACTGTGAATATGCAGTTAAAGTGGAGTTTGGTCAAAGTAGCACAATATGGATATGATATAAGTATGACAATGTCATAAGCATTATAACTATTAATATGTAATATAGCTAGCAAAGAGAAAATTTGTATTGAACAACATGAGCATGTACGACATACAATGTGATCTAGTATAACAAGTAGAGAATCTTATGAATTACAAATCTTAGTTAACTTAGCTAATTCAAATAGCATACATGAGGATTATGGAAAAAAATTGAGGTGATCCTATGGTTATACAAGTGTGAAGTCATGGAACATACAAGCATAAAAATAAGAGCACAAAAATGGTCCATCTGTGGAGAGTTAGATATCATACAACGTGATTAGTTCTAGCTTATAAAATCATTAAGCTAAAAGTGGTGTCACGTAGGGCAACCATTACATTATGACAAAAGAAAACTTTTCTATAGTGTATTATCATGCAAAAAAATAAAATCATTTAGTTACAATAAGAGAAATTAATAGTTGATAATGGAATATTTAGCACATTGTATAGTACAAGTATGATAAGGAAAGCTTAATAAAAAAGATTTTTAATTTAGCTTCTCTTAATCCAGACTATTGGAGCTATGGTTCCCCAAATCTTAATTTGGAAGCAACTTTGATAGTGGAGCTTACATTTGCATTAAGGGATTAAGACATCGGTAGTAGCACTACGTAATACTAGTCATGGATAATACTAAGATGGATTAAGGATTTATGGTCATTTATATATAATGTGCATTACTTAATTGCTTAGAAATCCAAGTTACACTTCTATCCTACAGCACTAGCCAAGAAAAAATAGGGAAAGAGTTGCGCAAGCTGGAAAATGTAGAGGAGTCATAAGACATAAGATAAGAAAATCTTACGCTTGGATATGTCCACACAGATCATAAAGTTAGATGAACTTTAAAATTATATATCTAAATGTACCTAATTTCTAGTAAACCAGTTAACTAATTTTATAATGTTTGCCAATTGACATTTGTCACCAAATTGGGATAAAATATGTTAGGCACTCTTTAGTTGTATTTTCCAAAAATGAATACACTATAATCAAGCCATGCTTATGAAAAATATTTATTAGTTAACATGCTTAAGTAATAAATTTATATTATTTAACTTGGAGTTTTGCTAGACAATGAATTATCAAACACTATCACTTTCAAGTAAATGAGTGCATGGGAATTCCATAAGAACATAGTGAATTTTGGGGTTTCAAATATTTTTCTATATTTTGAAATATTTTTATTTTTCAAAACATTTTGTAAAAATAGTTTTGCTTTGTGAGAAATCCTTCATAATATAAAAGAATTTAAAATGTTTTAACTAATAACAAATATTAAAAAATATTACAAAACGTTTAGGTGGTTTACATAAAATTAGAAACTATGTCCACCATTAACCAATGTCACAATAAATGTTACTATTATGGAAATTACAACTAAAAATTTTTCCTTAAATTTGACATCAAACTTTTAAGGGTTCAATTATAACCTAGACTTTTGTAAGGTCAACCCAAACAAAAGTTTTTAATGAGATAAAACTAAACTTGGCTTTTCACAAGTACTAGGCTGAACAACCCAAAATAAAAAGAAAATTGTAATAAGAAAAAAGTTCTAATAAAACAAATAACTTCTTATACATGTTGATGAACAATTAAAAGCACGATAGTGTTAGAATTATAAAAAAAATATGATAAACTAAAAGATTAGAAGTATTAGGCATAGTTGGAACACTATTGAATTTCATGTAATACTAAACTGTAGCGTGTTACTAAGAAATTTTACACTAGAAGAATATCATGCAACACACTTTTGTGATGCCAAAATTTTGTTGATATTCACTTGTTTCTTCCTTTAAAATGGTTGGGTTTTTATTCAAAATGTTTGATCATAGCTATTAGAAAGTCAAGTAAAAATAACATCACAAGAAACTACAAAAAAACTTAAAAAAATTCATATGGCTTCTATAAAAGCACAAATAATAGCTTTGGAATTAGTGACAAGATTAGAAATATTCTACAAAAGAATTAAGGATGGTTGCAAATGAGAGGATTAGAATTGGGCCATCTACTCATATCATATGAGATACACACAATCCAATTCATCAATAGTATGTGCTACAATGATCTTAGTTATAGGATTCAAAATAGAGGGTTCAAAGCTGTTGGATTTTGAGTTAGGTTAACTGATTTGGCAAAGAGAATGCTAATATTTTGATAACTTCAAATGAGGTTTTTGTCATCCGAACTAAGACATGAAGCATTGCTTATTATCTAGTGAACTCTTGTCTATCAAACCAACGAGGAGATGGATTACATCACTTAAGGCACTTGTATCTTAAAGGTTTAACATATGTGGGTTTGACTTAACCCATTGCACCCCTATTCAAGTTCTACCCAACACTGTCCTTCCTCTACATTATGCAATCTAGGTTTACCACTACACTCTAACTAAGATAGTGGTCCAGCCAATTTTGTTCTAGAGGTGTCATAACCTAAGGATTTTCAAGCCCACTTGGGCTAGATCGACCATTATGCATTACATTTTAGTTATGCTTGGGGGTTTGCCATATGATATATATATATATATATATATATATATATATATATATGTGTGTGTGTGTGTGTGTGTATGTATTTATATATATATATATATTAATCATAAAAATAGAAGTATTTCGTTAAATTTCATTTTTATAATTTAGCCAAAATAAAATTTGCAAAAAAAAAGCATAAGTGAGATTTTAAAAAGGAAAGGATTAACTGAATGAGAAATACAATCCAAGATTCTGTCTAAATAAAGAAAGTATTGAATAATCCAAATGCATAAGTAGGTTTTCAATTTGATACAAGTTAAGAGATATTTCTTATGTTTAAATGTAAGCAAGGTAATATTTAATTTCATAAAAAAATATTTTTAAATTTTATGCGTAATTATGAAATCCTTTTAGCTTAGTGAACACTCCAAGGCCCGTTAAGGATCACTAATTTATCATCTTTAAAAGTGCATGACTTATTCATCAAACTAAACCTAATTGGTACCAAACAAGCCATTTAAAAAATAATATTAAACATTTATTGCTTATCACATCAAGCATAAGGGTGAAAAAGAAATCTCATCCATTTAACAACAATAAGACAAATGTTTACATAAAAATAACAAGTAAAACATATATTTAACAAATACTATTATTATAAGAGGTATTAAAAATGAAGAACTAGTTATTGCCATATGATTTGAAAGTGATATGTTGGAAGTTATTTAGTGAATATATCTATAATTTTTTTCTTTGTAGAAATGTATTGAAATTCTACTAAGCCTTTGATATCTTACATTTATGTGATTGGCCTTAAAATGATGAACTTGAATCCTAGGAAATAGTATTATTATTCTAATGAGAATATATGACAGATCTAAACCATAATCTTTAAGTTTTTTTTTCTTAAAAATAGTACTTCAGCAACGCAACTTTTGGCCGCTACATAATTGACCCCTATGGTCAATTAAGCTAAGAAAATTGCTTCTTTTTTGACGATTAAATTTGGTAATTTCCTAGAAATTAAAATGCACTTGAGATACTTTTCTTACCTACCATAGAGCTTACCAAATTTCAATCTATGTGACCTATAAGATTGCATGAAAGAGTATTTTTGAGGTACAATAATCCTAAGTTTATTGTACCTTTTAAGTATTTAAAGATTGGTTTAACTAGCTTTATAAGGTCTTCATTAGGACTTTATTGGAGTCTAACACATAAGATAAAACTAAATTAGATGTTTGCTCTATTAACTATCGATATGCTAGTGATCCATTAAGGCTATTATGATGTTTTGGTTAATGGATCTCCTTACCTCATCTAAATTTAAATAAACTAATTGATGCATGGTAACTTCTTATGTTACATGTTTTCATAATCAAATTTGCTGAATGATTGTTTTAAATAATTAGTTTGTGAAATAAATATCCTATCATTTAGTTGTTGAATTTGAAATCCAAAGAATAAATTTATCTCTCCAATCGTACTCTTATGAAACTCCCCTGTCATTAAGTCTGCAAATTCTTTACACATTTCTTCATTAGTTTTTCCAAAATTTATGTCATCAAAATAAGCATTTACAAGCGATAAAAGATCATCTAGAGATTTTATCAATAGTGTTGTATTTGCTTCATCTTTCCTAAAAACACTATCAACTATATAATTATTCAATCTACGATACCATGCGTAAGGAGTTTGCTTAGCACTATAAAGTACCTTCTTAAGCTCATATACATAATTAAAAGGTGAATTGGTCTCAAACCCTAGGGTTGTTATAGATACCCTTCTTCTATTACCTTATGTAAAATTGGATTTGAAATTGGTACGATTGGAGAGATGTGCCTTGTGATTAATAGTCAAGAAACTAAGCCTTTTAGAATTTTAAGTGATTTCTTTAATCTTTGAAGCTTACTAAATGCCCTTAAGTTCCTTTTAATAACAATAATTTGCTAACTTCAATAGTGCATGTCACATTCTTCAAAACTAAAACTAATTCACCCTAAACAAGCCTATTGAAACTAAATTCTAAACATTTATGGCTTAACTAATCAAACATAAAGGATATTTAGCATGCTTATTTAAGAGATATATGTTATTATTTTTTAATATATTCTTATTAAGTAAATATCTATTAGTGACCTATGACTTGAATTCAAAAAAGTTTTGTTTGACTATGGCACCATAGATAAGACATAAAAGTATGGCTTTATGATTAAGTCATTCTAGAATATATATCTTTAATAATCTAATGATTTTATAAATAATTTGGGAATTCTGATGTAATTTTTCCTCCATGATTTTTTAACCATAGATAGCAAAAATTTAGTCATAAGTTTAAACACTCAAGCTCGATAATTATCCTATTATGAAATCAAGTCACCAAAAGGTCAATCCATCTGGAAGTGAATGCCAATGTTTTATAACAATTATTTTGTGGAAATCTTTGATTCAAAATTATTAAATAATATAAGTAATCCATTTTATTTGCTAAGACTTCGTGCTATATGAAAATTTATTTACATTCTTAAATATTGATTTAGCCAATAATTTCTCCATAAATACTATGTGATATCATAATTAAGTAGACTTGTTTTAAGTTTGAAACATAAGAATCATGGCATTACATAGACATTGATTCATAATCATGACACCTTGTTTCAAAAATTACTAGAAGTCTTTTTGTGCTCAATTGAACATAGATTAGGCTATGAACATCATGTTAACACTAAAAGGTAAAGTCAAACCTTGAGGATTCTTACAGCCATGTTTATCATTTTTCTAGATATTCAGGGGAAGATTGTGACGTGTCTCTATTAAGTGATATACATGACAACTTTATGGCCTTATGTGAATATAAAATTCATCTAAAAAGGAAATAGCCCTTAATTTCTAGATGCAGAGCTTGGAAGGGCATAGTTTTGGTCGACAAAGGATGTCTTTGTTTGTTAAGGTCATAATTTTTTTGTAAGAAGGATTGGATTTTTCCTAGTAGTACTTATGGGTATGGATGGAATTAGGTTAGTAGATATTGCTATTATTATTTAGTTGATCCCTAATTGAAGTTAAAAAGACTTGAGGTTCTAATGTAATCCTATAAGATGATGCCATATATATAAAAGGCTTAGCTAGTATAAGAAATTAGGTATATTACAAGTTAAGATTTTTTGACAAACATATGGAATATAAGTCTGGCTTTGGGTTAAGCACATAAATTAAATAATATTGGGATTATTCCAAATAGAAGGACTTATAATTACACTGGTGTTAGAAACACTTGGTGAGCCTTTTATGGTTATGAAAGACAAGGCATTAGGATAGTGAAGGGCTTGGGAAGTCCCTTTAATAATTGTTGGAGGGCTCAGATTAAGCCTTAGAGATATGGAAGGGTTTGCTAAGGGACTAATTATGTTTCTCTTGTTGGCCAAACCCTTAGATTGAATTGATTTATTATGCTAGATAATCAGTGACAAAGATTAAGTTCTTTGCCATGGTTAATTGCTTGATGCAATATTTAGGCAATGTGTGTGGCCCAAGCGAGTCCTTTAAGAAAGTTGCAATGGCTATGAGTTTCCTATGAGATTTGAGAGTTACTAGTAAAACTCATGTGTGTCCATACTTGGTTAACATAATAATAATTTTGATGTTGTGTCTAAATTTAAGGTCCAAAGATTTGGACCCAAAAAAAAACTTAATGGACAACTTAGATAGGCAACAAATAATAACAAGCATCATAAATGACACTAAAGCAACAACTAATTATAGTATTGATAAAAAAATCAATTATTGTACACCAGATGGTTTATTTCGGGTTTAGAGGAAACTCAAAGATACATATATACTTTATTTTACTTATTGATTTATGTTTTTAGGAACTCAATTTACTCAAAATAGGTTATTTATAGTTCAAAGGAAATTGTATGGTACCCACATAATTTATGGTATTGAAAAGACCTTAGGTATTTCATTTTTTTAGAAACCATAATACTACCTACATATTGATAAACAAAGGCTGGAAAGGCTCTAATAAGCCATGAAATTGATCTTGATTAAAATGACAATTATGATGTAATGGACTACAAATTGTGAACATCAAACAAAAGATGTACATTTTAGATATTGGTAATCCGTTAACAGGAAGGTGACAATTTTTCATGATTTGTAGAGGATACAAAAGGAGAACTAGAATAACCGTAAGAGGCTTTAGATTTTCTTTAGGACATGTAGTTATAAAGGATGTGCTAGGCTGCATGTCAGGGAGTACATGTAGTTATTTAGGACTCAAATTTCTAGTCGGGGTGAAAAGATGGGCTCGATTTTGGGCCCCAAAAAAGGTTTAGGCTAGTTAAGGTAATTATTTTCTAGTAAAGAGAAGTGGATTGTGTCTCAAATAGCTAGTTCTAAGGATAGGCTTTGAATAATAAATATTGTTAAGATCTTACTATTAATTGTTGGCTAGATTTTAAATCAACTTGAAGTGCTTAGGAAGAACATAGTATTGATAGCTTATGATTCTTTGGCTTGGTTAGCATAAGAAAATAGCAAAACAATTCTTGTTAAGAATTTAGATAAATAAATTTAAGCTATTCATAGCTTTAGGTTAAGCCTTTGGTTTTGTTTATGTTTAAGAAATAGCTTAAAATAGGCCTTACTCATGGATTGAGTTCAACACCTCTTTGTGAGCCATTATGCATGCTATGGATAATGCCTTATGATAGTAAAGCCTTCAATAAAAAGCTTGGAAGAAGTTAAAAGGGCTGACGTTAAGCATTAAAGATATACAATGTTTTGGCTAGGAGTTCATTATTTTTGTAATGTTGGATAAACCACTGCTTTCACATAGTTTGTTAGGTAATGGCATAAGTGACTTTGATTAGGAACTTAGAGCACTTGATCACACACTAAATGGTGATCTAAGGGATATGTGAGGCTCAGAAGAGGCCCTTAAGAAAGGTGCTACTTTTGTGGTTTAGTTACAAAGCATATAAAATTCTAGCTTTATTATTATTGTAATTTGTTTGATCCTACACCTAAGGGTAGAACCCAACATTTTTGCTTCAAATAGAAAATTCAATTGATAACATAAGTTGGAAATTAAATTTTAAGAAGGATCTAAGATGAAAATTGGCACCTTGGTAATTCATTTAGTTTTTTAAGGAAATGTTAAGGTACCTAAGTAATTGATTGTAGCCTTAGACAATTTATGAAAAATTTAGAAAAAAAGCATAGGTTGCCCTTGATAAGGGATTGATAATCTTAAAAAGTGGATTTAGGGATGTAGAAATATTAAATAATTTAGTTAGTTGAATTGATATTAAGAAATCCTTACTTGAATCGAGTTTAAGGAAACCCTAATAGTGTTTATGTAGTGGTAGATAATTGTTGTTATCATGTTATCAGTTGATGGAAATGATCTTAATTTAAAAAGAAATGGATGTAGTGGACCTATGATCTTAGCCCCTACCAAAATGGATTTGTAAGATAGATATTTGTACTTCCTAAGCCTTGTGGTAATGATTTCACATTCTTTTTTTACCTTCTAAGATGAGTGCCAAGTCATGTGCTAAGAGATTCTAGTTATGGATAAGTGTCATTTGTACATTTAGTCTTAAGAGAGAATGGTATCACATTTTATCTCATAGAGAAAAGATGAAGTGTTGTGGAATACATGTGGATATGAATTCTCTTAAAACCCATAGAAGGTTGCCCACATTATTGGCATTGCCATCCTAGATGCTTGATGATAAGATGTGATAGGATGCAAGTCATTGTTGTTATTTCCTTCTCTTGGCAACCATGCTAGATTAATATATGGAACACAATTGTCCATTTATTAGTAACAAAATCCCTTGTGTGAACTTAACATAGTAGATAAAGATGCACTTGCTAAGCTCTTATATCTATAGATGATTACACATTACTCTTATAGATTGATGAAAATATTTCTTTATTACTACATGCCATTGAATGACTTATGCCTTTTTATTTAGTTTCCTGATTCACTCCCCCTTATATTTTTTGCATTTATAGGTAGTTAAGAGTAATTATGGAACTATACATAGATTTTTAGAGTTAGTACACTTGTTAGATTAATTTCTTCTTTTATTTATGATTTGTAGTAGTTGTGTTATTACTTCCATTCATGACAATAAGTTTTTTATTTTGATGGGCATTACACTATAATAGACTATTATTTATAGGTTTTAGTATTTAGATGTATATGATCATTTCAAGTTGGACTTAGATTATGATGTCATTTACACATTTAAAATTTATGGTTTTTATATTCTAGATTATACTTCTGAATATCTATGAGTTAGATGAATGTATTTTCTTACATGCATGACCACAATTGTTTTTACAATAATGGGTAGTTACATTCAATTGCATCTGGGGGTGATACAAAATAATTTGCTAAAAAAGAATTCTAAAAAATTTGGTATTAAAGCCTTGGCTGCAGTTAACAAATATTGAGGCATAATAGGTTTAGGCTTAATAAGGTAGGGAGAGCAAGACATGAGAATGCTTGAGTTACTTCTATAAATAAAACTTTCTCAATATGACAAGTTTTACAATTTTTTTTGAATTAATATAATCTTTCTTTTAAGAATTATCTGATTTAATTGCTATAGATGTAGTGAAAGGGTCTAATTTTTTTCTACTAGCAAATGTTATTTTTTATGCATTGATTGATTAGATGAGGTGTTGAGGAGCAATAGAACAAAAATGATGAAATATGGCTCCAAGCACATTGCTTTGATCTAATTCTAAGGATGCAATATTGATGTAATCCATCACTATGTGGTAACTAGATGTTGGAATTACTCTTGTCTATTATAATATATAAATAATGTCATAACTTGCCAATGTATCATCAAAAAATTGAAATGTCTTACTACAATGATCTTATAGGATGCACAATTACAATAATAGAAACAAGTTGATTTTAAGTTTTTTGAGCATACTTGTTAGACACTATGTTGATTCAAAAGAAACATTGTAGTATATAGGTGTCCAAGAATGTACAATGCAATGCTTCAAGAAGGGCACTTATATGAGGTGATGTTCGGTAAGACAGTCATGGTGCAATGATGTCAAAAGGCAAATAGTGAGACTAATGGAATGATTTATCTAACTGATGTTACTACAAACGTTGTTGGAGTATGTCGATAACATTTTTTTAATTGAAATAATAGGTGATAAGTGGACCTTTTCATTTCTATAGTTGGTGATGATAGTCTGCCATACTTTTCTATGATTACTCTTTAAATTATAGTGTTGTTTAGTTAGAGGGAGTAAATTTCTTGATATAAACATTTTATTTTTAAAACATATTCAAAGAAAATATCTGTAAAGTAATTATTATTAAGCTCAAGCAAGTCATTAAAAAAATTTGTCAAAATTTAAATTTTATTTCCAAAGTTGTTAAATTTCTTTTAACAAATTTATTTTTAAAAATCTTGATCTAAAAAGAAATCAATAGAAATAAAAGGTGTTCAACCTTTTTAAAACATATTCAAACTAAATATCATTAAAGTAATTATTATTAAGCTCATGCAAGTCCTTAAGAGAAGACTTGCATAAATTATAACTTTAATTTAAAATAGCTAAATTTCTTTAATAAAATGTATTTAAAAAAAATTTTAAATAAAAATATTAACAGAAATAAAATGTCTTTGGGTTTAAATAAATCCTACATCGACTACCAAAAAAATGAGAAGATAATAAATATAAACCTTATGCCAAAACATGTGTGGGTCAAACCCTCCCTACAATGAAAATAAAATGATTTGTTATAATTACATTACTACAACATAAGATTGACAAAAACAGTAAAATCAAAGTAGTGAAAAAAATCTGTACTTAATACAAACTAATTTCATGCACTTCAAAAAATGTTCTAGAAGACATAAGTGTTTTAATTTAATTAATTAAAATATGAGAAATGAGAGCATAACTAATTTGGGAAGGAAGGAGAAAACGAAGTTTGTTGATGAAACAATGCAATGAATAAAAAAGACAATGAGTATCACCTATTATAGGATTGAAAGACATGAAATTTTATCTTATAGTTTACCAATTTTCTTTAAAAAATTTGACATTCAATTATGTTAAAACGTTCTCTTATTTGTAGAAATTTTCTCATGACCAGTAGGAGTTAAAACATTAGCAAAAAGAGCCATTACTCATTTAATTAAGTGGAGGTCTATGTATGTTTTTTTAATAAAAATAAGTATTTTTATGTAGTAGTTCTAACAGCTTGCAAATAATATCTAAAATAGCCATTATTTAGGGAGTAGCATGATTGGAAGAATTTTTGACAATTTCTTTATGAAAACTATGTGATTGAATG
Organism: Vanilla planifolia; assembly: GCA_023846275.1. Taxonomy (NCBI): domain Eukaryota; kingdom Viridiplantae; phylum Streptophyta; class Magnoliopsida; order Asparagales; family Orchidaceae; genus Vanilla; species Vanilla planifolia. The sequence continues at coordinate 115,537 of JAIUJO010000393.1, read as the reverse complement.
GCTACATTTGTGGTGGAACTATTTTGAGAGTAAAGCTTGATCTAGACCATTAGATCTCAACCATCATCAAATAGCTGGACCTTGATCTCAAACATGGATTATTCTCAGGCCATGTGATAATAAATTTACTACTCAGATAGCTAAAGAGTTAGCATATTTATAAAGAGGCTAACGAGATGATGAGTATTCGATTGCAAACATCAACAATTGGCTAGTAGAAATGACTCCCATAATTCAAAAGTCAGTCACACAAATAAAGGAGATTAGTTTAGTCCTACATTACACATCTGAACTAAGAATATTTTTTTCAACACTCTACCTATACTTAAGAGTTAGCTGATTAATGGGGTTGGCTTCTCTATGACTCATTAAATTCAGAGTTTGTCAATTAAGTTCCAATTAGCTTACGATAGAGATCTAGTTTTTTTTGTAAATTTATTATTATGGTATTTAGGAAAATTAGAATGATTTTTTTATTATTACTTTATTTTTAATTATTTAATTTAATAATATTATTTTTTAAAAAAGTTATTGATTAAAGATTTTTAAGTATATGATTAAGAATAAAATGATTATTTTGTTGATCAAGATAACAAAATCAGTATTTCTTATTCAATGATTTTTTGAGATTGTTAATTTGAAGAAACCTTAATTGTTTTTCCTTGAAAGATTAATTTCAAACAAGCTTAACATTCTAATCAAAATAAAAGTAAAATATCCAAAATTAAACTTAAAATAAAAGTCTTGATGGATTGCCACTTCTTTATTTTCACAATTGAACTTTAGAATCATATAACTAAAATCTAAAAATTAACTCAAAAAAATTAAATAGAAACTCCTAGTTTTTATTATTTTCAAACAAGATAGCATGGCTAGAGGTCAACAACATAATATAAATCACAAATGAAAGTTTGTTCATGCACTTTTCAATCAAAATCAATGTAGTATTATAATAAGTGGATGATTTTTATAGTTGAAGAATATATAGGTATTCAATTTAGAATATGTTTCATAAGAATAAGCCTTTCTCTTATAGCCAAATACTTTTTCTTCCAACTAACCTCCCAATAAAAATGAGTTTTTCTTTCCACCAATAGAGAGGTGGCATCCCATAAAAGTTATCGTGAGATTAGTTCTTTGAAAGCATGGCCTTTTGTTGATTGCTCTAGAATGTCTAAGAATTGTGTTGTTCCCAGAATGATAGTATTCATATTTTTTGAAATCCAAGAAAGTTGTCAATAATAAAATCTTATTTTATGTTTCTAGTGACAAAGATTGTTATGTCATCTAAAAATCCTAAAAAATACCATTAGATAAGATCTTGGTTGGGAATAATGAAGAAACATACCTTGATTAATGAGCTTGCAAAATTTCCATTGAAAAACATTCATGAAAATTCTAAATACTATGTGTGAGATTAAATTAGCTTGCTTTAACACTCAAGTGACTTTAAAATAACCATTTGGCTTGTTATTGGTGATATCTAAAAGGCCATGTGCTACATAGAACACTCATGATGATCGTAATAAAATTATCAATAAAATTGAATGTCCTGAGAACCTTGCTTTGAAACTTCCATGATTTATATTAAAAACCACATTTATGATCAACTTTAACAAAGGAATTATTACTTCTTACCCTTTTATTTAATTATTAATCAATTATTGTGATTGCAACACGTTATTCATTATCTCTTCGCTTTAGACCAATCTTGATTGCTCTAAAGAGATGAGAAGAATAAGAAGTTTTTGAGGTCTATTTGCCAACTATTTTGAGAGAAGTTTTTTGATAATAATGCACAAATTAATTGTCCTAAAATTATTGAAAGATTTTAGGTTTTGAAGTTTTGTAATTTGAAACAAGTTTGTGTTAGAGATTTTTGTAGTGCTTTGTGACCATGACAAAAAATCCATAATATCATAAACAAATAATGATTGAAATTATATTGATGCAATGTGTGAAAGCATTACCATTGAATCCATCAAGTAAAAGGGGCTATAGTGGCCCATTAAAAATAAATATGTTAAATTTCAACCATTGAAATTTTCTTCATTAGCAGCTTACTCTCTTAACCTTTTGCTAAAGAAAAATGAATCTCACCAAAGTATCATTCTCATCTACTTTAGAAGTTTCCATAATTTTTTATAATGATAAATTATGGCTTTAGTTATTTTATCTTCTTATTTTACAAAAGTATCTTTAGAATCATTTATATTTGTAATTATTGGATTATATCTTATTTTTTCATTTACTAAATGATGAAAGGAATTTCCTACTCCTTTCCTCTTCTTTTAGTCATTTAATGTTAGCCTTTTGATGCTAATAATTTTCCTATTTTTCAAAATCGTCAAAGAGGATCTCATGTGTCTTTGTTAACTCCATCCTTATTTCCTTATTTTATGAAGGTTCAAATTAAATTTTGTTAACTTTTGCTTGTTTTCAGGTAACTTAATTGTATCCAATATATTTTCAAATGTTGTTTTTTTCCATTGCATAGGAGAATATTTTAGGTATTTTAACTTAAGAAATAATAGCTTTCATTCCAGAATAATTGGTAATGTCTAATTTCTTTCAAGAATTTGTAGAATGGATGCTATTTCCACACATGCTCTAAAATTTGATTATTTTGGGCTGAGACACAAACCTTTGGAGGAGTTGAATTTATGGAGAATGACCTAAACTTTTTTTCCAAACATGTTCAAATGTAGCCCTAACAAGTTGATCAATATAAACTTGATTAGCCAACACACTATTAACACTTTTGTAGACCCATCATCTTTTCTATTTATTAGTCAATGAGAAATATTGAAAGATAATGGAATTTCAATGAGGCTACACATATTAATGAAGTCTAAAAATTCTTGACTTGCTTTCTATTTAAGAGTGGAATGCCCATTATACTCTTTTAATGCTTTCACCACATTAAAATCCCTTCAAATTATCTATGACAAATTGGACTTCTTAGAATGTTAGATGATACTATGCAAAAGCGATCTTTTATTAGTATTTGAGCTTTTATCACGAATGAATATACACTAAGAATAATTTTTTCAAACTATATGTTTTACCAAATGTTAAGTTAATTACACTTCATTAAGTATGACCAACCAAGAAAAATCTTTCTTTCAAAGGATCCATTTCATATTTGAGTTAGTTGCATGAAAATCTTAAAACAAAAATTTTTGTGCAGGTTAAAATATTCTTTCTTGTGTTCCGTTGCTTACATTAAGAAATTTAGAGAAAAGTTAGTAGGCTAACTTTTTTCATTGTTCTTATTTTTTTATATATATGGTTGTTAGTCATTTTTATTTGATAATCATCAATTTAGGTAATTCATATGCTTGCTTTATTTCCTTTATAATTATATTTGTTTTGCTTGAACCATACTCGATCTCTAACTTTTTTACCTTCTCAAAACATGTGTGAAGTCTTCATCACTGTATTGCAAATAGCCTAACAAATGGGTCTTTCATGAAGTTCTTCACTAAAATTATTTATTGTTTGAATATCATACTAATAGTGAGCATTACACTGTGATGCTTTGGAATAAAAAACTAAAACCACTTGTCTACTTACTCGGTTACATTTCCTTAATATGCTAAAATCATCATTGATATTAATAATAATTCTATTTTGTTAGATTATTTTTTTGACCCTTTTTGATGTACTAAAGACTTCATTTACCTATACCACACTTATTGATGTTTTCTTCTAAATTTTCAAGGAGATTGACAATGGATTGAAGAATTGATTACATTTATTTTTGACACACATTTAGGTATTGATTCTTTTGAATACAATTGTGATTCACCTTATAGTTACGTAATATCATCGAACATATGATTGGGAGGATTTAGTTTAGCCTTGCTAATGGGAATCTCTTGCTTATCTAATGTTGGGGAAGGGTTGTTTTTGTTTATTACACTTGCAATGAAATATGTAATGATCATGCTTGCATTATCCTTAGTAATTGCTAGGAAAACTATAATATTTAAGTTCCTATTAAAGTTTATTATAATTACCTCATCTTTTGAAGTTTCTTATTTTAGTGCATTACTCTTTTGACAATTCCACATCCATGTAGACCATTGCAATATTTGTGAGAGTTAGCTTGGTTGTCATCACATCCACTTTGAGGGTGTTCTTACTTGATGATGTTGGATTAAAAAAGCTTCATTGTTGAGGAAATGAATTGAAAGATATTCCATTATAACCTAGATTAGTGTTAAAGATTGTTTTAAGTGTAGATGGTATTTAGGGTGCCATTTGAATGCTTTCTTTTTGAGCTACATTATTTTCCAAGATCAATGATACTAAAAGCATTAGTCTTCCACCCTATTAAATCAAAAAAGGACATTTTAGTGGATTAGATTTTAATTATGATTTTTACTTTCTTCTTTGAGTAACTGTGGTATGTTTCCTTTTTGTTAAGAATGATGTTCAATAACATAGAACTATTTTCATAAACTTGATAGGTGCTAAGCATGCCAAAGGAGAGCGCATGGTTGACCAACTTTCTCAGGATATGTAAACCAAAGAATACCTTGAGTTTCTTTGTGAACATTGCCCCAATTCAGAAGTTCCCCTATAGGGGCTCCCTTCTGGGTGACTTTGAAAGCTGGCCTATCTTCCACAAGATGTGAGCTGTCTTTTCACCGGCTATTCTTCTTTGTTAACACTACTAAGGACTTGACTGTTTGCCTACTTGGTGAATGAAAGAGAAAGAACATGAGAAATGAGAAAGGGTTTTCAAAAACAGAAGAAAAGGCGACGAAGGCCCACTACAGTACAGTCGAAGTCAGCGGTTGAGTTAGCCTAGCGTCGCTTACTTTTGATTTGAGTAGGCGAGAGAGTTAGTGAAGATGCTGAGGCTAATAGATTAGAGAGCGTCGGTGTGTAGCCTTCATTCTACTACGCTACGCAAAGTCACTTAGCTTGACGTTCAGAGTGTCAAGGGGGAATACCCTACATAACATAGAAGAACTGCTCACTTACTTGACTCAGGTATAACCTTTCGCCTATTTCACCAAGTAGTGTTAATTTCTCCCATTTTTGAATGGCTCCAGTGGCTGCATTTATGTTAAGTCTGGTCGTTCGGGCTGTTGTAGCTTGTATGTAATTGAGGCCATGTGTATTAGCAGCAAGACTAATTTAAAAATTGTTGATTATTGGTTATCTGAAGTCCACAAGTTCTTGAACGTATTAGGGTGGCTAATTAAGTGGAATGTTATAGTTGTAAATATGCTTTTAGAAGGGAATGTACCTACATTTTGATGTGACTAATGAGATATAATATTTTAGGATACCCTAAATAGTTATATATGTTGAGATGACTTCATGGTTGTTTTTAGACGTTCCATTACACCAAAGTTGGCCAAGCTTAGAGTAAGTGCGTGCTACACAAATTAGATAGAGTTAGATTTTAGTTACATGATTTTCTTCTCAATTCATATAAAATATTACATATGTGTCTAAGCTAGTTATAACAAAGCATTGCCTTTGTGAGGTTTTCAATGTATAGATTAGATGTTCCCTTAAGAAACATTTATCTATCACCCATTTAACTAAATATCAAGATTCAGTTAACATGCTATTTACTTTTAGTAGGTAGAGCACTAGATAGATTGACATCGTGAAGCTAGGAAGAGAGAAAGGATTACAACTTTTTCCTAAAAAGAAAGGACTAAGATTTCATGGTAAGAAATGGTAAGGAAAGCTAGCTATACCTTCTTGTTCAAATTAATTCTGGCAGAGCTTGTTAGCAAGTGCCATAAAGACCACCCTAAACATCAGTCTTAGAGACATATGATCCATGACGGGAGGTAGAGGTGCTTGAAAAGTAAATAAAATTGCTAGTTACAACTATATGAGGCTCAGGCATATAAGGCAAACTATCCTAAGGGGCAATAATTTATTAATGGTGTTAATCAAGAAATAACCATCCAAAGGCATAGATCAAAAAACTAAGCATTTGTATGTTGGGTTTCAGTTGCTTAAGGTCAAGCAATGTTATGCTAATTTCACAAATTGCTTATTTTTGCTTGGTTCTATGACATCTCCAACACATGTTTCTAGCAGTGATGGGATTGTAATGGATCCCAACAAGATACAAGCTATAACTAATTGGAAAAGATTTATTATCATATCAATGATTTGTAATGTTTTATGCTTTCCAAAATGTTATTACAAGTTTGCCAAATTTTTCCACGGTTGTTGCATCTGTTAGTCAGCAAACAACCAAAGGTGTAGTTTTCATATTTTCTATTTAAGGTGTGTAGAACATTTATGAGTTGAAAAGAAAATTGAGTTTAGCTTTATTATTTACCTCGCTATAATAGTGTAAGCCCTATCATGCCATCTCTAAGCCATCACATATTTAATTAAGTGCTATTCATATGTAGGTTGGTCGTGGTGTAATTTATCGATATAAATAGTTATGTGACCAGTGAAACAAGTTGATCCATGATTTTGAGTTTAATGCTACAATCCTTACCCTAAAAAGTTTTTGCATTACTTATATGGGGTTCAAGTTAAACTCTTTATGAACTACTTATGTATTAAATATATTCATATTCGACGAGAGCATCACTTATGGTAGCAACTCTAGTTAGAACTCATTAAAAGTTATGGTTTGGGTATAAAAGACTACACAAGCAAGGGCAATTTAGTAGTTGATTCCTTCAATAGAGGCCTGACTAATGAATCCATGTTTTTTAGCAGACAAAAAAGGAGAGAGGCCAAGTTTGATTTTAGTTATATTGAGGATCAGTAGTGGTATAATATTTTGTACATCAATTTTGGCTTGTTTTGCATCTTTCATAATTAGTTGGATTATTTGAGGTCACTTCAATAGTGGTAACTGGGGTGAACATTTTAGTAATCTGTTGCATCAGGCAATGGTAACTACTTTTAGATTTTGTATAGCTGTTCACTCCTATATTAGTAGACAATTAAGAGGATAATTTATGGCATAGTATAACATCTTACTCAAATAATTTTTAAAATTTGCCATTAGTTGAATTTATGTATAAAAACAGCTAAATATTTGTCATTTTCATGGTGCAATTTGAAGCATTTAATGTTTAGTGATGTAGGTTTCCATTGCATTAGGCAATGGCTAAGACCAGGCATGCTTTTGGGCTTTAATTTCTAAAAGGGACTACTAAGGAGATATTTAGATAGATTTGGAGGTTGTGGATCGTGTAAGATCATCAAACGAAGAAAACGTTTGTAAACAAATATTGGGTCATTTCCATTTTATGGACTGGATATCGAGTGTGATGAAATATGTACAAGACCCCATATGAGATGTTTAAGACTAGCATGAGCATTGCAGTTATATGTAGAACTCTTCTTGTTAGAATAGTTGATTCATATTTTTGAGTTCAATGTTAAATAGCAAAGAAATCCAAGTATACCTTTGTCAAGGTCCCTTTCATTGCCTTGGTTTAGTAGGAGGCTAATTTGAAGGTGGAAAGTGAGGTTCTTTGCAAATGGCCATGGTTTTTTTCGTGAATTTGAGGTTAAATCCCATATTAAGATGTAGGGATTCTTACCCCCCCCCTTTTGGTTAACCCATACATGTTATTTGTCTCCCATATTACTGATAAAAAATATTTATGTTTTAGTAATTATGTTTAGTTGTTACTAGATATGGTTTTGATGAGAATCATACAGTGTAATGGTTCAAGGTTGTATGGCATGATGGGTGGTGAAACCTAATGGAGGGCTTGATTACAAAAAAATTATAATACGTTTTTGTGTAATAATATGCTATAATTAGACAGAAAATATAATTGGAATGTAAGCGTAAAGCACATTTTTCATATAAGTACAAAATAGTTATCATATAGTATAATCATGTCATGAGCATTAATGCAAGATTCCTCACGTTCTATTATTCTCAAAGTTTGTATCACACAATACAGCTATAGCACTTCATATGGAAAGATCTAGTATGTTTAGCAGCTAACGTGAATGCATAGAAAGCTAACTCGTGATCATACCAAGCATATCACATTAGCACACAACTGCATTAATAAGAAAAGAAGCCATTGCTCTAGGTAACATTGTGACTATAGAAAAACAAAGTAATGAATCATCTAGGCACGATAATGTTAGAAGAAAAATATTTTAAATCCAAGCATTTGTGTCGAGTGAGTTTAAGATTTTATAATATGCTCTATGACATTCTTCTAGTATAATTAATTAAGAGAATTATTGGGTTATGATGTGAGAAATATGTATGTAGTGTATCTATAAAAAATGTAGGAATACTAGATCACATCATTATAATAAGAGGTAATGTTCATTAGCAAAATAAGACTTTGATCAATGTACCATATGATATACGTATAGTATTGAAACAATACAAAGACATTTAATAAACTTGTTTTTATAATTAAGCTACTTTTGTTCCATATAGTTATAGTTATGGTTCTCTAAACCTAAATAATGGAAATGACTTTGATAACTTTTGTTGCAATAGGATTTAGTGATTTTGAGTATTTTATTAACATGGTTTAATCTTATGCATGGATATAATTAGGAGGGATTAAGGGTTTATGAATGATTATATATAAGGTGCTTTAATTTATTGGCCTAAAAACCAGAAAGAATTGATTAAGTAAATGCCTTGACTAATGGATGATTACCTCATCCTATTTAAGTTTGAAGATGTCACTTTTTTAGGTTTTAGCTAAACTAAGTAATCAGAATAAGTAAGGACAATTTTGAGAAGGTAAGGGAAGAAGAAGAACGATCTATGAGCAAGAAGAGGAAAATGACATTAAGACTTTAAGTAGGAAAAGTATATGCTTGTAAAAGGCTTGCTTCTAAATTACAAGGTAGCATTACACTCAAGATTTCACACCTAAATCTTGATAGTTTTAATATGAACCATGAGGTTAATTTTATAAAGTGTCGTGGATAGTTTTGGTCAATATTATGATCATATATGAAGGAAATTAATTGATCCATGTTGAATAATATACTTTTTTAATTAGCATGACTTAGTGATCAATTCATGTTTCTTATCAAAGTAAGGACTAAGTTTAAAAACGATGGACTATGATAGAACAAATAGTTGATTTATGGTACACTTGAAATCCCAAAATACCTAGGGAATTGATAGTAATTCTAGAAACTTTCTTGATGGTTTGGAGCAAAACTTAGGTTGTCTAAATTAAGGGATAGATAATCTTTGGTTGTTGATAAAGGGTTGATGGGGATCCTTAAATACTCGAGATAGTTGAGTTGTGGTTGACAAAGTCTTACATCCATGCCAAGTTTAAGGAAACCATAATCATGCTTTCATAGTAAAAAATAACAATTGGCATATTGTCATTATTTCATGAAAATGATCTTCATTTAGACAAGGAATTCTTTTAGTGGAGTTTAGATCATGTACCCTCACATAAGTGATACAAAGATTGTATATTTCTACTCTCTTGGTACGAAAGTAACCATGTTACATAGTTAGTTGTGTATATAAGAGGAGTATTAGAACATATGGCAATAAACATTATTATGGTTAATTAACATTTGTATATTTCAACTTAGAATGAAATAAATGTATATTTAGTTCTGTTAGTAATAGATGATGTCCTATGATACATGATTTAGATTTCATGTAGTTATTGAGGACTCCTAGACCCTGCTTTTACCCTTTTTATTTAATGAGAAGACTAGATTGTTGGTGAAACGCTATACACCTAATTATTAGCATAATTGTTCTTTTACAATGGAAGCATATATATTAAAATTTGTAAATTGAAAAATGCAACATAAACTTATGTAATGTCTTAGACATTTTAGTTGTACAATATGCTTATAAATTAAAATACTACTTTGATTTTGATCTAACACTATGTCCTTCAATGTTGTAACTGATGGTGCACCATGCATGCTCAGCGTAATGTAATGATTACATCATATCTAATATAAGTTGATGTATTTTCTCAATTCCATAGGTTAGGATTTCAACCAATGATGGTATATGCAAAATTAAATAATATAATCTCCATATCATAGTAAAACAAAATGGAAATTAACCATGTTAATATACATATCCATAGGAATAGTTTCCCAAGGTAATCATCCTAAAATGTTCAATGAACATTTGAATGTCTTGTAGTCCATTTTTCTACTTCTTATATGTGAACGTATATGTCTAGTCCTTTGATTTGTCCAAGAACACAAATATCATGATAGTAATTCTTAATAATTCCAATCTCACTTTGTATGAGATCAAAGAAATAGTTAGACATGTCCAAAAGGTCACTATTGTGAAAAGTACCACATAAGAACCCTATGTTCGCAAATGACCTTCATTCATATCCATCCAATATGATTATTGACCTAATATGAGAGATTCAAAAAATGAAATGTTCTTGGCATAATCTAATTATTTGTTTTGTTCATTGATTTCATGATTACATCAATGAGTTAGAAGTCAAGCTTTGCAGCAATGTTACACTAGAGTGATTACATTTTTTACTTTGTATGATTTGCTAATGTAAGGAGGGTGTGTTGTTTTAATAATTACAAGGGCCTTGCATTTAATGGTAAAACTATATGCTTTCTATGTTTAAGCAATCTTTAATTGCCTTATTTTTTTTTGTAATCCTGTTACTACTGTGTTCTTCTCCATATAAAGGAAAGTTCATTTACTAAGTTCTTCACAACTCTAACTTAATTTTTTTTAATATTATAAATGAGATTTTAATGTGATTTTAAGCTCCTATAGATCATGTTAATTAATATATTGCAAACAAGTGTAATCTCCACAATAATATAGTGGCAACATTAGCACCATTCTATTGACCTCACAATAGTTTTCATTACTACGTCAATAGCGATGGTATCACTATAAGAAAAAACAAAGGCATAATCAGATTCCCTTTATAAGCTTGAATGACACCTTTTGTTGTAGATATTTCCTCATTGTAGTTTCTAGTAACTTTAAGCTTCAATATGTTCAAAATGCAAGACACCAAAAACATATATCATACATTATAATTTTAATTTTCATAAAAAGGGGACCCAACCAAGCTATGCCATGTATCCACTTAGTTTACTTAGAGGAACACACTAGAATATGTTGTAATAGTAGCTATTAACATTATTGATAGCTTATTTCACTAGTTCACTTATTTCCTTGACTGCTTTTTAATTCCTTCCTTTCCAAATTTCTAGGATATTAAAATTGGAATGGTTTGAAGCACATCACATCTTATGAAGCTCTACAAAAAATTAGTGCTACCAATTGTTGAAAATATTTAGAATGTTGTGTCTTCACTTATTGGAATATTAATGTAATTGCGAAGAAAGCCCATAAATGTTTTGCCATATGATGAATTATAGAAGCATGATCTAAAGGCTCCTTATTAGAATAGTAAGGACATTTGGATGCAAACTAAAAATTGAGTTTAAGTATTTATTCTAGAAAGGGCATAAACTCGTTTTAGATTTGCTAGATCGACAATGAGGTCATGCTAAGGCAATTGATATTTTAGATCATTTCTCTTAATTAGAATATGAAGAACATTATTATGATGACATTCCATGGAAATGGAATCCTGATGGAACCTTCTCTTGTAATGGTCTAAGAGGATAACCTTGAATCTAGATATGTATCTGTAGCTTCCTACACATATCCTTTTTTTTTTGGCCATGCAGTTCAATGTGTCTAAGTTGGTGACCATTCCATTACTAATCATGTATTTATCTTTCATGAACTTTGCACACTGAAATTAATTGCTTACTAGCTTTTAGTTCAACTTCATATGGAAGGAAATCATAATATCATTTAGTTCTATCAATCTTAAACCATTCCATTTATAAGGGCACACACTTTTTCCAAAGTAGCATGGTAATGTTTACAAACATCACCAACTTCGCTCTTAGAAAGTTAATCATAATATTTTTGATGATTTTTATAATTTGTTTGGGGATACATTATCATTAATGGAAACATTGAAATGTAATTTACTATATGTCTCACTAAGATTAATCTTCTTTGGTTGCTTTACTAGAATTTTCAAATAATGCCCTTCTTCATCAAGCTAGTAAATATGAGATATCATAGATATGTTATGAGAAGGGTTCCATGCTTAAAAATCGTCACCTTTCTTATTTTTCAAGTTCATGTTATCTTCGTTGCTCTATTAGTGTGTATCTTACTCTTTTGTTTATTTAATAAAAGATCAAACATATATTGGCACTTTTTTACAAATTTTCTTTGATTTCACAATGATCTTATATCTCCTTTACTAAATATTATAATGTCATTAACATAACTAAGATGACAAATTAATTGGCGACCTTAAGGTATTACATAATGCAATGCATTCTAATTTATAAATAGACTCTTTAGTCCTTACCAAAAAGTTGCATAAATAACATAAATAGTAAAAGATAAATAAGATTTCATTGTTTCAAAACCCTTTGATAGCTAAAATAATATATTAATAATGCCATCGATCATGTTGGAGAGCGATGAGTTGCTTATGATGTTGAAGAGCAACCCAATAATTTCATTTGAAAAATGGAAACTTTCTAATATCTTCTACAGGAAATCTCATGAGAAGCTATCAAAACTATTTTTTAAGACTATCGTGAGAATGCAATTCCTACATTTGACTTTGCTTTTGAGAAAACCTAATAATTCTTTAACTAAAAGCATGTTATAAAAAAATTCTTTATTTTTAACAAAAATAACTTGTTCAAGAGATGTGATCCTTTGAAGTATTGTGTTAAGCTAATTTTTTAGTATTTCACATAGTTTTTCTCAATAAAATTGCATAGAAAAAGTAGCCTAAAGTCCTTAAATGATCATGCTATCTCTATGTTTTTTTCCAAAATGATGCAATGCTTAAAAACATTACACACGTACAACTTAAAAAATTTGTCTATTTATTTAATATCTTCCTATTTGGATAGTTAATGCCACTACTATTGTGCTTAGACAATTTATCCCTAACTAAATGATGAATGAGTTAAGTATTCTTACTTCCCTCTTTAAGCCATCAACTTGTATCCATCAAACACTAGAATACCCATTTCTTAATCAGTTGCTCCATAAGCTAATCATTTGCTTTAATTAGTTCAATCCTTTCATCCTCAATCTATTTATTGGAGGTTCTTTTCTCTACTATTGAGTCAACATAATTGCTTGAAGGATATTACTAAACTGTTTATGTAGGTTGATTTGCTAAAACCTATTTTAGTTTATAGATTATGGAAAGGTGCATTTGTATAAGCAATGTACCAATACAATAGTTTACCCAAGTTGCTTTTTATTTAAAAAAAAAATCCCATAACAAGCAAGTAAGAACTTTTCTAAGAAGTCATGGAGTTGCACTATTTTTTTAAATAAGAATCTCAACCTAATAGAAATGTGTTTTTAATTAGTCAGACCTAATTTACTCATGTTGGTAGTAGAGGGTTAAGTTATAAATACAAGTTAAGCTCTTAGAATACTGAATAAGAAATCACATGGTCACATGCATAAACGAGAATATTGGTTACAATGAGTAAATTTTGTAAAAGTTGAAATAAAATGCATAAAAATTTCTAGATGATTTGAAGCACTTGTAGATATCAAAAAATATGTTTGTATATTCATTTATGAGCCTCTTTCTTGTCTCTTAGAGCACCTTCAAAATCACACGATTAGATTATTTGCACACAAAGCACTCATATCAAACAAACTTGGTGACAACACTTTGTTACTTCATTAAATAATTGCATTATGTACAACATGGTGATCATCCCTATTTATGAAGGTCTCAAGAGAAAAAGAATTATTTGACATAGGAATAGGAAAAGACATTTTGAAATACTAAGTGACACACTTTGGAGTTCTAAGAGGTATTTTAGAATTTCAAATCTCACAACAAATTAAAAATGAAATACTTTTTATTCGATCAAAAAGGTTTCCTTGAAAAGATGAAAAATTAATTGATATAACTTTCCACAAAGAAGCCTATGCGATTTTGTTGTTGGTCCATTGAGTGGTGAGGCAGTGGGCTGCGTGATCGAGGAGTCATAGGTCACATTAAATTACCAAACTTTGATGGGTTAATTGGTGTTAATGGGTCAGGCCCATAAATAGATCATGTTTGCACATGTTTATGGGGTATGGGTTTATGGGCCATGCATGATGAGCAAATTAATGAGTTTGAAGTGTAAATACCAGATGAGTGAACTACATGGGTTAGCACAAGTAGTAGTAATGCATATTAATGATGACCATAATAATGATAAATAGTGGCAAACAAGAACAACAATAGCATAAAACAATGTGATAAGTATTGTAGAGTCATTTTGAACAAAAGTTTGTTTCTGCAAAATTATAAGAATATTATAGGGAAGTTTTGTATTGAATTTGAAGCTAAAAGGAATCCAAAATGCTACTAACTAATCTTCAAATTACTTTACACAATGTGTAGATACAAATAACTAGGCAAACTAATTAAAAAATAAACTAAATTGAGCAATAAACAAGTGTTTATTATGATTGACCTTTGTAATGCTAACGATAACATAGAGTAAAGAGAAGTAGACCTTATTAAATTTGTTTTGAAGAACATCCTCAAACTCTAATTGATTTCATTCCCTAACCTCATGATTTCAACACTATTGAGTTTATTGGGTCTTTTGCTCATCATATTCCATCATTTCATAAATATATTGCTAAACAAATTAATTCAATTAATAAAAAAATAAACAACTAGTCATTCCTTGCATGGCTATGAGTAAAAATAAGATTAGCATGCCACTTAGTAGAACCATTCATGATGTATAGGAGGCTATTGTGTCATCATTCTAAGATGGGAAAGAGTTCAACTTAATAATGCTAATGTGAAATCTCTGATACTACTCTAACATCTCTAGGTTTGGGTAGCCGAGCTCTCTTTCAATAATCTTAGTGTCATCAAGAAAGGATGGCCGCGTTATTGTACCAAAAACGCTCTGTATATTTTTTTTCCTAAATTGAACGTGAAGACTTTTTAATCATCTAAAATTTTCTCTACTTGATCCCCTAACTCAATTGTTGAGGCTAAAGGTAATGATTGGATTGGCTCACATAATAATGATGGTGAAGGCTTCGAAAGCTCATAAAGTATTATGTATGGTTCCCTACAAATAAAAAAAACCTAAAAATTAAAGGTTGTAGTTATTATATAATTCAATTAAGCAAAATAATGCATTGATACCTAGTGTTATCATAATTCTAAATTGTTTAATCCATGGGTATAAAATTTCCTAAGGTTCACGATTTTAGTGACTTGGACTAAACACTGATCAACACATAATCACCCTCAACTCCTTCTCTTGGTTATTTATTACCATATGCTAGTTGTTTATTTTTTTTATTAGTTGAATTAATTTGTTTAGCAATATATTTATGAAATGATGGAATATGATGAGCAAAAGACCCAATAAACTCAATAGTGTTGAAATCAAGAGGTAAGTGAATGAAATCAATTAGAGTTTAAGGATGTTATTCAAAACAAATTTAATAAGATCTCAAACATGTTGTTTGATTTGTAAATTCAATAGGTGACAATAAAAAAATCCCAAGTTGAAATAGGTTCTCTTATTAAGCTATGAAGAAGATGGCCTAGAGTTTGTTTGACTACATTTTGTTCAATAGTCTAAATATGATAAATTGATTAAATATTAAATATTACCCAAACTAAATGATTTACTTTGTGATGTGGTGAATGTGGTGTTGAGGAACCCAAAACAAGATATATAATAGGTTGAGTGTCTATTAAATGTGGGAGTTTGTTTATAAAGTCCTCAAGAAATATGTTCATGCATTCTTTTAAAAAGATTAAGCTATGAGTGGTGTGGTGGGCATACTAATTAGTGATTTCCTAATTGTCATGAACTTGTTAACCTTATAATTGGCTATTCCTCTTAATCTCAACTAGTCAAATGATACTATGTAATTTTCCTTTTCCTTTAAAATACTATTTTAGAGTTTTTGGAATTTAATTTTTTTTTGAGAGATATGAAGGATGTAGCATGATCTTCTTTTCTTTGCATATAAAAATGCACATATTCAATCTTCCATGTAAGGGATCATCTTGGACATATGACCAAGATTTTCCTAAGATTTTGTTACCTACTTACATTAAGATAACATGACATCATAATTACTCCAGATGTTAACCAAACTTTAAAGGACCATAACATATTTCTTGTATGAAAATTAAAGTTTTACCAGTCTTGGATATGTTGTGTGTGTGTGGATGGTCTATGAGTATTAAACCTATCCTTTTTGTTGTATTGTGTGCAGTAAAATTGGTGTAGATATATCTATTTCAAAAAAATTTATAAGGTTTGTCTTTAATTCTAATAAAGGTAATAATGATGTAAATTCATTGCCAATCTTCAAATGGTCTTGGTGTAGTCAAACTACATCTCACGATAGTTATGGGTGGTGCAATATATTAATGATTTTTACTTAACACTTGTAATTCTTATTTGGCTTTCTTATTTGGTTGTTTAAACTTATCTTCCTCAAATTCAACACTTTTGTCTACTTCTATTTGTACATAGGGGTCTCTCAAGACACTGGGCTCTGATAGGCAATCCTCTATGACAATGACAACACTTATCTCCAAATGTAATTAATGGTTTATCTGAGGGTTAGATTTGTCCTATTAAAGTTATGGGTGGTTGGGCATGGGTTTCTTATGAAATTGAAGTGGTAAGAATAATGGTACAAGTTTGGTGACAGGAAGTTGTTGAAAGAATCTCACTATTATAGGCAATCAATCTACTTAATCTTTTTCATCATGGGCCACTTTATTTGCATTTTCTGAATGAGTAATACTTTTTAAATATAACTCAACTTGAATTGATGTTTTAAGCACAACTCATAAGTAATACAACATTACTCGATTTGGCACTTGGTTATGACATTTGAGCATTTATTAATCAAATTTAATACTACATTCATCAATAGACTTTTAACCTTAGTCCTTCCCATAATTAGGGTATTATCTAATGTTTGTAGAGATAACACTTTTCAAATGTTTGAAAACATAATCTAGAATGTGATGATAACTAGGGTTTTGCCAATTTGTGCTTTCAACACTCATTAAGGTCATACCAATCATAACAATTCCCTCTTCTCATTTTCCAATTTTGATATGCTCTAAGATCAAAGCTATCATAAAATTTAGGGCTTCTATTTTAACCATGTTAACTTGATGATCTTCATTCCATTCTTGTCTTCTATCATTGCTATGTAGAGTAAATCAATGTCTAGATGGACATTCAAACTAGTAAGGTTCATTTTCGAAGGATATTTCCCCTACTTCAAAGTAAGTTTTCTTGGACATACTTGATCAATGGTTTCCACCTAATCAACATTTTCTCTATCGTTCCAATCTTTTTGTGCATGTTCCTAAGGTTATTTTTATTTGTTACATGAAATGGATAAGTTTTAGAATTACATGTTGTATTAATGAGTCTATAGGTGGCTGTGTGGATGAGAATTAGACATTCTGCATAATCTTTTCGACCTAATGGCCATATGGTATTGGGTTGCAAACAAAGCTCATAATAACAAAATACCATATAAAAAAAGCACTATTATAACTTCAAAGTTATATATATATGATTACTTTTAAAAATTAATAATAAATGCATTGTACTAAAAGATAAAGTTTAATATTAAGCTAAAATTAATGTATTTTCCTAAAGCTAACCATATTCTAATATAATACAAATATAGGATGATATACTAAACTTTATTTTACCTCATAGGCAATTTAGAAGTTCTTAGATTCAAGCATTATATCCAAACATTGGCCTGTTTGAGGTTCTTCAAGTTTAGAATTACAAATTCTTTGATCAACAAACAAGTAAGAACTTTTCTTAGAAGCCAAGGATGTTTACTATATTTTCACTTAAGGAATGTCTGCCAACAGAAAAAGTAGTTTAAACAACCCACGACTAATGTTAATAATATTGGTGGTAAAAGGGAAAGTTACAAAAGTGGAGTTCTTAGAAAGCCAAATAAGAAATCACATGGTCATGTTCACAACTTACAAAGTTGGAAGCAATTAGTAAATTTCTTAATGGTTGAAATAAATTGGTTAACAAATTATCTAGTGATTTTGATGCTCTTATAAATGTTGGATAATAAGTCAACATATCTCATTTTGAGACTTATGTTCATTCCTAAGGCACCTTAAAAAATATACTTTTCAGATTATTTGAACACAACAACCTTATATAATTCAAGATTGGTGATAGTACTTCATCATTTCATTAAAAAATTTACTTTTGTACAACATGGTAAGCATCCTTATAGAGAAGTTAAGGTTAAAATTGTAATTTGATGTCATATGAATACGAAAAAACATTTCTGAATACAAAGTGGCACATTTTGAAATTATTAAGGATATTTTCAGAGTTCCAAAAGTTACGACAAAATACAAATGAAATCCTTTTAATTCTAATAATCATTTTTTCCTTCAAAAGCTATAAAATTGAATTACATAAGTAGTTCCCATATAGGCTTGTGTGTTTCATGAAGTGATCTAACGAACGATGAGGAAGTTGGTAATGCAATTGAAGGGTCTGTGCATGTTGATGGGTTACGAATTTCTGTGGATTGGGTGTGTGCGTGTTGTTGGGCGACATAAGATGATGGGTCCATATTGGTTAATAAGATCAACTAGTTTAAGGGGTCAGCAAGGGTCAAGTTGTCCACGAAATTTATCATGGGTAGCAATAATGGTGGCATATGTTTGATGGCAACAAAAAATGTCCATAGCATAGTTTTAAGCCTTTTTAAAATCTTTTTCAACCAAATGTTTTCTTGATAGAATTACAAGCATGTCGTAAAGATGCCCCATGCTGAAAGTCAAGAAGGAAATATCTAAAATGTTGCAAATTGTAGCTAAAATGCTTAAATTAATGTGTAGATGCAAAAAATGATGAAGTAATGAAAAGTAAACTAAAATGAGTAATAAACAAATATAAATGAATTGGATTCTGGAGTATCATGAAATAGATAAATGAATTGTTCATCATCACAAAATTTATGACATTATGTGCTTCCTTTCCAAAGCACCTATATCTTGTTGGAAGAATTGCTCATAAAATGTTCAAATTCAAATGAAGTAGCCAAGTGGAGTAACTTCTAGTCATATGAAATTTGTTTTAGTAGGTCTAATATTGTCTTACTTTTAAAGATAATTAGATACTTGAGGTGAGAGATTGTTCTCATGTTCATCTACAATTTTTAAAAAATTCAGCTTTTGTGTTCCTTGCAAACCTAATTTATGTTCAAAACCTTTATTTGTTCTTCTTTCAAATGTCCCAATCTATACTGGCAAAATCATAATGATTAAGTTGTATTACTTAAGAATTTATTTGTCTTGTCTTTAAGTCATTATTTGTTCACTAGCTTTTGAAGATGAAGGAATCCTTGATAGCATTACCTCCCTATTTTTCTTACATAAAACCCTTTTTAAATGCAACAATCATTCAAGAGCTGGTCAATAGTTATTTTTCTGTCATTGTTTTGTCAAGATAAGTTTACCCCTAGCTATGTTCATGAATTTATTTGGAGCTTCATTTGAGACATCACAACTATTAGAGTTGCCAGTCATTTTAGGACTTGAGTATTAAGAATTATCACCATTAACACTATATTTTAGAGGGCTTACAGGTTTTGTAATTTGATGCATTAGATCTAAATTAGGTTCCTCTTTATTATTCACCTCTAATTCTATTTAATTGGGGAACACCCTGATAAAATGGGTTCTAAATTCCTTATGTCGTTTTGATACACACTGAAAGAGTTATCATACTTGCAACTTACTAAGTAGTAATTATCTTGATTACCCCATTGTGTCCTTTTGTAGAATCCATTTGAACTAGTTCACTTTTTCTTTAATTAGTAAGAGGTCATACTATTACTTTTAATCTCCAACTATTAATTGGTATACCTCCAATGAAACCTCCACTAGGACATAGTTCACTTTATGTATCTCCAGTTGCACAACACACATTACCTGAAGGTCATCTTCTATTGCTTACCACCTATTTGAATAATGTAAAAGTTGTTAACCCTATTATCTCTTATATCAGCTTTGTATAGTTGTTAGAGATACACCAATAAGATTTTATATCTAAAGTTAATTAGACAAAGATACTATATATATATATATATATATATATATATATATATATATATATATATATATATATATATATATATATATATATATATATATATATATATATATATATATATATATATATATATATATCCCTTGTAATACATGTTAGTTTTAGTGCATAACCTGTGGGTTCCTTATAGTGCTCCTCGGCTCACTCTTGTCCAATATTTTTGAAGGTTTAGAGACTTAAGTGTCATTTGGGAGACAAAAATAAGATTAGTAGAGTTTGTACATCTATTAAATGACATTCTTTTTCTTTTATGATTAGAAATAATTGAGTTTCTATTTTTGTTATTGGGTATAGATTATATATTTGGATGGATGTTATAGTATAGCAAATTCTTCTTAGTAGACATCAGCATTTGTATTTTTATGTTCACTATAAGATGGACTTGGTTATAAGGTCATTCGAGAATTGTATAATTATATTTTTATATCTTGGATTATAGTTATGGAATTATTTGACTTACATCATTCTATAAGTAAGTGTTCTTACATGGATAGTAACATTTGTGGTATGAGAAGTGATACCTAGAATTAGTTACTTTTGTGGATACAAAAACAATTTGTTAAAATCTTAGTGCAACTATAAAATCCAAATGAGGAATAATTGTATGCTTGAAGAAGTCTCACAATAAACTCAAATGAGTTAATATAAAGGAAAGGAAGCAACTTTATCACAACACTTTTCATAAATTACTAAGCACAAAAGCTATATGTTACAAAAGCAATATGGAGAAGATTTAAATAATGAGGGAAGCTATTACCAACTAAGATGAAATATGATGATTCAAAATGATTAACATATAATCAAGATAACAAAGATTTAGTTAGATAATATATTATAGCAAATTCACAAATTTGTGGTAAAAAGTGCTTTTGTTCTTACTTTTAATTATAAGTAAATGGAAATATTAGGTAATTCTCAATTGAAAGTTTTGTTATTTATATTTTTTTAATTTATTAAACAATATTTTAGAAGTTATAATTACCAAAAAGTTTTTTACAAAGTGATCAATAAGCTAATAGTAGAGTCATGATGTGTCATGTTATTATGATAAAACATTCATAAATTTGTGATAAGTGAATAAAATTAATCGCTCAATCAATTGCCTATAGTACACATGTATTTTTGTTATGTAAATCGTACTATACAAATATAATGGAGGAGATTGTAAGGTATGATGAACCCACACATCACACATCATTAAAAAAAACATACATTTTCAAGACATAATCATGTACAATGATGACAATCATGTAAGGATAATCCTCATAAAACCGACATATATACATGTTATTTAATGATTCTGCACATCTTAAAACTGGATTACTCATGTGCAATGAAATTTTGCAAAAACTTGCAACACATTAGGGATTTTTTGCACCTTCTATAAGTAAAATAATTTGATTGCACTAGTATAATGGTTTGTACTTTTGTAGCACTGACTTATGATTTTTAGGATAAATTTATTGCATATGTGTATGATTTGTAAACAATAATTATATGAATTAAGAAAACTGTTCATAGTTCTAGGCTTGTGTTGAGTATACGTATATGTTATTAGAACAATTATTTATGATTCTATGTTCACTTAATTTTATATAATCATTTTAAGGCTTGTTTGTAATAATTTATGAAATATTCCATCGTATTTATAATGAATGAAATGGTTGGATATACAAATCATTATGTTTCCTCATATATGTCTAACATCTAGTATCATGATGTATGCTAATGCTATAACTAGTTATTTAAGTGATAATGATTGTCATACCAATACTCTAAACGTATCAAGAACAACCATATAAGGCGTAATGGCTTGCTCGAAGGAGCCTTATTGTAAATTAAATGAGTTAATAAACTCGAAACTAGATAAGTTTTTAATAATGTTGTTCAAATTTATTATGCACAAGTGTCATACATCATAATAATACTGCAACAAAGTGTTGAACTGATGAGTAAAAATTTTTCCAGCCACGTTGGCATATGAAGATTTGAATAAAATGTCAAAAATTAAGAACACAAAGCATAAGCTAGAGAAGACATCCTAATAAGTTCATATAGTTGCAGCAACTAGCACTCTTGTTCTTTCTTTAAATGAAAAGAAAATAGAAATATAAGGTTAATTTTAGTCAAGGGACATGTTATTTATATTTCTTTTATAATTAAACCAAATTTTGTAAGTTTTATTTGCCTAAATTTATTTTACAAAGAGATTAACTAGTTGTTAGCAATGTAATATTGAATTTGTGTTCTTATGATTATATGTTAATAAACTATTGATTAGTGAATGAAATGACTTGTCCAATGAACTGTATATACTATCCAAGTATTTTTCTTTTGTAAAGCATATCATTCTAAGTATGATATTAGATATTGTAATGGATATTGCACATATATAACAAATTGTTAAAAAAATCTTGCGTTTTTAAATCATTATCATGTATAACTACCATAATTGTGCAAGTACAATCCCCATAAGACAAACATATGTACAAGTTATTTAGCATCCTACACATCCAAAAAGTGGATTTATGTACAATGATGTTTTCTGCAAAAGTTTAGAGACCCTAAGTATTTTTATTTTCTATAATTGTAGGATTAAACTAGTACAATGGTATGTCTTATTAGAATTGAATTGTTATCCATTTGATAAATTCATCGCATATGTGTACGATATGTAATTCTTTGTCATACAAAGCTATCATGGTTTTGTCATAGTTCCAGGCTTGTGTTAATCATAAACACATATGTTAATGGATCATTTATGTACTATTCTACTATGACTTAATTTTATCCCAAGTAATTTCAAGGCATCCTTCAAAAAATGCTCTGCATATGCCTTGATATTATATGATGCATGAAAAGGTTAAATACACAAAACATGAAGTTTACTCATCTACATCTAACATCCATTATCAAGATGTATAATATTGCTATGATTTGTTCATTTAAGTGATAATGGTGCTCATACTGGTATGATGAGAGCATAGTTCATGTACCACTAAGAATACTAGGTATACATCACTTGGGGCATTGTAAAGTAATTAGACCATATTACTATGACAAGGGACATCATTTTGTAATATAAAAAATTAGGTTGTAATTAAAGCTTTTAATCTAGTATATTTCAAGCAACACAAGTTTAGTTTTAGTCTTAAGATTTATTTGACTATATAGACTTAAATCATACATTCATAATTTGTATTTATTCATTAATTTGGCTCATTGGAGGAAAAATTAACATGATGGTATGATTGAGTTGGAAGAATATGATCCTTTATGCCATAACGTAATGAGTAAAGTTTTAAAATTCTAACTTATATGAGTGGTATATGATGGGCTTTGTGTGGTCAACTAGTCCACCAAAAGTAAAATGGACTAGTTCCATGGTTTTAAAGCTATGTCATGTTCTCAACAATGCCACTGAAAACTTAACATTCACTACATGTGGTTTGCTCTTTCACTCAAGTCATTAAGCATATATTCTATGTAAACTACATTTTCCATAAATGATTAATAGATAATTTGCATGGTTGAGTTCTCTTGAAACATCACAATGCTTAGGGTCATTTATCTCCCTTAGTTGATGATTAAATAAACTTTACTAAAATGAAAACTATGCCAATTTTCAACACATAAAAGTATGAAAATAGTTGAAAAGATACGCAACATTAATACAATAAAATATTCAAATAAATTTAGAATTAAAATATAGCAAAAGCTCTCCTTGAATGAGTACTCAATTGCCTATTAAGTTAAGCATATTGCTTCTTTTTTTGAATCAATCAAAAGGGTTATTAATTTAAAAGGTTAGCCAAATTCTAGTGAAGATGTTGATGGTAATGGCTTTGTAAAGATTCTACTAATTTAGTGCTACATGGAGAAAACCTAGAGTACTATCATTGTTTTCTCTAAGATCTCACTTGATGTCATTCTTAATGTCATTGTTCTTTGTATAGGAAAGTTTAAATGCACCCTTTAGTAAGAATATAAAACTATTAGTGTAATAATGGACTAGTACATTGGTGAAGTGTATGTCATAATCTTAAACTTATTACCTAATCTAAAGAACTTAAACGACACAATTATTAACTACTGTGTTTGGAGATTCTACTGTAACTAAAGAAGAAATATTTTTCTTATGTATAGCCAATGAAATAAGTGAGTTCCCATGAAATGAAAATGTAATAGAGGCACACTCCATTTTAATTCCACTCAAAGAAAATTTAACATCAGTCTTGGCAACTAAGTCAAAACATTTTTTACATTTAGTGTACCATAGCCATAGAGATTTATTTTCCTTATGATAATTAGAAGTTTTATTAATTGCTTTAATTTGAGATTCCTTTGGATTATCTTAAAGTATTACACTCAATTCTAAGCTAAACACAAATCAAGACCAATTAGATTTAAGAAAAAGTAATGAACCAAAAATCATTTTATACATCTTCACATCAAAGACCTTATTACCTGCTATTTTCTCTATCATGTGCTTCTACAACTTTCCCTTTCATTTCATTATCTAATGGTTTAACATTAACACATAGTTCTTTATGCTTCTCAGTTTGATTAAATTTCATTTTGTTATTATATAAACTACTAGGAGACTCATGAAGCCTTGCTTGAATAACTCCCTTTACAACTTTAGTTCTCTTATTCAGTACTCTATATTATTTATTATTCATATAGCACCCCTAAAAAATTCCCACAATAGACATGTGATCAAGTACTCTAATTTTTTTCCATCAATAAAAATGAAGTATTTAAAAAACAGCAACACATGCAAACAAGATATTTTTTTGTTTTTTATCATATAATAGTTCATAAGGAGAAACATGGAGTAAAGGTCTTATAGAGACTTTATTACTTATTTAACTTGTTCATTACTATAGCACAAAAACCCTTTAGTAAATTATACACATTGAACAATGCTTAGCAATAACGTTATATTTTTTCTCTTCCCTACATCTTTATTTGAGGTGTTCTAGATGATGAGAAAGTTTTTGATATTTGATTATGATTACATTATTCTAAAAATCATTTTTTTTAGATTTACTTTTTTTGTTAGTTCTAATACATTGTAGAGATAACTCATGTTCCTTTTACAATCAATCAAATAAATATGTAAAATATTCAAATGTTAAATTTCTTGTTAATGAAAACATATAAGTAGTCTAAGAGTAATCATAAATTATCTGAATACCATAGTTCCTTTGTCCTAGATTTTGTGGATGATTGGGTTTCTATACAATTCTAAGCGCAAGAACTCCAACTATCTTCTAGTCATCAACATATTTATAGATCTAATTATGATCTTGTGTTCTTTTCTAATTAGCAATGTGCACACATAGACTCATCATCACAACAAAGATTAGGTAGACCATTAACAAACTATTACTTTGTGATCCACTGAAGCATTGATGAGCTAAGATGGCATAACCTTCTATTGAAAAAATCAACAAAATTCACTTATGATGTTAATCTTGAAATGAAATACATTCATATTATTACTTCCAAGTGATACAAAGATGGGTTTATTAATTTTGCTAATAATACATCCTTAAAAATTAAAAAAATAATTCTAAACAAAGAGTCGCATAACTGTTTAATCTAATGAAGAATGTACTTAAAATTATTCACTAATATTGTGCTTTTTATAGATGTGTATAATTTAAGATCTATTTTGTTTCAAATGACCCTCTCCTTGGAGTTTTCTCCAAGTGTGACTTGACACCATCTTACTACTTCAAGAGGATGAATAGGTAAGAGCCACTATTCATGTTCCTTGAGTAATAACTATCACGTTTTCACACACACTCTATAGTCTTGGGTGGAAGGCAAGTATGAAAATAACAACCACATGTTAGATATGGAGACTCAACCCCTTTTAGTTCTGTTGTCCTAACATAAATACACATTAAACGTTCTCTTCTTGCTCAAATATATCTTGGAAACTTGTAGTGAATATTACTATTAATCTTACATTGAGATGCAAGGTGTCCATATTTTAAAATATAGCTACAATTTGTCTAGCTAGCATAAGAAACACTATGAAAATTGATGACAAGATCATTGGAATAAAAAGTGGCAATATGCATGAATTCTTTTGAATGCATTCATTTAATAAGCTAGAATATGTTTTTGAATTATCACATTAACTAGATCCACTCTAATAGTTTTAATTTCAATTAAATAATTAATAGTGCCATGATTTATATGTTTAAATAAGCCTAAATATTTAAATGCACTTCTTTTAGCTAATTTAACATAGAGACAAATTTTTTATACTCAAGAAAACTTTTTATGTATTGCTTGTCATAATCAATACTAGGGGAAAATTATGCCTCATTACCATTAGAAGTACACAAAATGTCTCCCTTTATAAGGATTCATTCGAGTTTATCCAAGTAATCTTCATAGACTTCTTCTTTCTCTTCTAATTTTTAAAATTTTTAACTCTCACTTTATGCATAGGGTAACCATGATGAATGTGTATAGGAATTTTGTATTCTTGGAACCCATGTTCATCATTGAGCCCATGTTCATCATTGAACCCATGTTAATCATTGAACCCATGTTCAACATTTTGCACCTTCTTCCTTTGCAGCTTCCTATCTATATTGATTAACCTACTTGCAACAAAAGTTTGAAATAAGCAAGATAATCCTTTATAAAGTAAGGCTATCTTATAAGTGGAAGAGGAATCTAATTTTTTTGGCTCTTCCATCGTTTTTTTCCTTATTCATTATATATAAATCTTCTTTTTTCTTCTTATAAGAACCATTTCATTTATAAGAAACCTGCACATGAGTTTATCAAGTTAAAGTGTAGATACATGCATTACAACTTAATAGTAGTGCACAAAGGATAATATTACTTTTAGAGAAAATATCTTGCACAGTTGATCTATATTAAAAAGCTTTCTACCCATGTTTGAAAAGATACTAATAATATTAGCAAATCTAGTGTACAAAAATCTAACATATTCATTAAATTCCACAAGAAATAGCTCATAATCTTGAACCAAAAAATTAACTATTCTCTCTTATACCTAGGACCCTTAATAAGTGACCATCCAATTTATACTTCATAAGCTATTTAATGGCTCATTGCCAAATTTCTTTTGAAGTAGGAAGATTACAATGTAGTATACTCATATATATTGATAGAGTTTGAATCTAGTTAGTCCTTTTGTTATTCCTTTAGAATAAACTCATGAATTCGTTTTCTTATGCATTCACCATTCAAAAGTTTAGCACGTAATGTAAAAGGCTTTTGAACATTGCCACAAATGTTTGACTCTAAGAACATATACCTTGTAGTTAACACAAACCTTGAAGTTATGCGTGATATGATGTACATAGATGTTATCAAGCATAGCTACCTGGCCTATGTTTAATGTAATTTTTTTCTGCTTCTCGTAAACTACTTTATCAAATTGCTATCAAGAGTTTCTTAATATACAATCATGGAGACCACCAAAATGAGATGATTTCATAATTATACTGATTGTGCTCATAAAATTGGAGAACATTTCCAAATGTATTAGAACGAAAATTAAAAATTCCAAATTCTCTTTTGACCAAGCAATATATAATTTGTTGCTATGCATAAGAAGGAAAATGTTATACCCGGTAAAATATTATAGGTTTAATCTTCAATAATTCAATTGTGGCTTGGATGATTTCAGATCGACAGTAGGATGAGCCAGGAGCTCAATTGGAGGCTATTGGAATTTCTGAAATTTTCTGGGGATTTTTCGGAGCACCGAGATTTTTTTAAAAACCGGAATTTGGATTTTTTTTCTTTTACCGCGCGTGAACCGGTCCGGAGCGGTTCAGCGAAGGCGGGGCGGTTCGCCGAGGTGCGTTTGCGCGTGCGTTTGGATAAGCTGCGGATAAGCGGATCGGACGGGCGAGATCAGCGGTGGAGATTAACTGGCTGATCGGGTGTTAAGCGGCGTTTTTGGAAGGTCAACCGGCGCTTAATGGGTCTTAACGGGTTATTACCGATTTAAGCTGGGTATTTAACCTAAACTGTTCGGCTGTTAGGGTTTGTAACGGCGGCTAGAGGCGAAGTGTTCGCGGCGAACGGCGGTACTTTCCGACAGCCTTCCAAGGGGCTTTTGGTAACCGGAGGTTCGCGGGACAGAGGCGAGCATTTTGGTACCCGTTTCGTTCGGCGAGGTGCTGCGGTTGATCGCGTGCGAACTTCATCGTCGCCGGCGAGCAAAGGTAGGAAATTCAGTTTAAATTAGTTATTTAGCAAATTAAAAATATGGATTATTTTGCAAATAGCTACTTGAGCATGCGGATATGGGTTTTTGGAATTGATTAATGCAATTTATTGATTTTAGCATTTTAGGGTTTCTTTTTTTATGAAGAAGAATATATAAAATTTCCGCCGAATTGGAATTTCTGTGCATAGAAGCATGCCTTAGGTTTTGATATTATCATATTGCCATTATTCAGGTTATCTGAATGCTAGAATGATTTTAATTTCATGAATTGGCATAGTTGGATCGGACAACACTTCGGCGAAAATTTTTGCATGGACATTTAGCTTCGCGACTTGATTATATGGAATTTTTAGGCTAGTACGAGCTTTAGGCTATCGTTCCCTTGCGTTCGGTCGCAGGAAATCGACGGGGAAAATGGAGACTTCCGGAAAGTCGACGGTTAGAATTTCGCGGGCGACGGGCGAAGGAAGAGGATGAATTAGGGCTAATTAGGGATTAGTCTGATTATTAAGTGAATAATTATTTTAATTATTAATATTTATATGTTAAGCGTCAGCCCGAATTCGGATTATTAACTTCGGCCGGCGGGGTTCTCGGCTCAGCGCGTAAGGGTTCCGAACCGGCGACGAGAACAAGTTCAGGGGAAGTGCAGCGCGGATGAGAGAGAAGCGGAAGAAAAAAAAAAAAAAAAATTAATTCGGAAATTAATCCGAATTTTCGGAAAAAGGATATGCGGATTTTAAATTCGGAAATTTATTCCGAATTTCGGAAAATGGATAAAGGGCAGAAATTTATTTTGGAAATTAAAATTTCCTGAAGTGAGGAAGAGGTTATTTTTGGAAATCACGTAGCCAAGTTGAAATTGACTGTTAGAAATTACCCATAAATTCAGTGCAGCTGGATTAGTTGGAAGGAAGTGTGACACTTGGGTGCTACCAGAATAGTCAGAATTTTGGTACAGTTTGTGTTGCTTGGATGGCAATGACATGGATTGAGTCAGTTTACTCAGTGTTGGCATATTTCATGGATTGGCATATTGGACCGGACTACTATAGGCTCTATATGATGTTTTAGGGTAGTTGTGGTAGGTAACTGTGCGGTACAGACTTAGCTTTCACAGTATACATGTGGACTGGTATGCGCCTTGTTGTATCTGGACACATGTTGCCGAATCTTGGAGTTAGAGCTTGGCAATGACTGTAGGGGCGTGAGCTTCTATGGAAATTGTTGGGAGAGGACTTCTTGGGACGGTGGCTGAGTCGATCTCTTCTGGTCCATGAGTGTAGTCCTGTGCGCCTGAGAGTGGCAGTGGCAGGGGTGACTCGCCGTGGCTAGTCAAGTGTGTAGGCCTACGTGCCTGAGGGTGGCAGGGGTGTCTCACGTTGGCTAGAGATCTATGTGACTGGTTCTGTCTATAGTCTCCAGAAAATTGATTGACGAGAGACGCTGCGGTGTCGGGTGCTAGGCATTGTGATGCGTGCACAGAGATGGGCGTGTCCCGCTGGCATGCTTTGCCTAGGCGCCATGCGTGCACAGAGATGGGCGTGTCCCGCTGGCATGCTGCCTGGGAGCACAGAGGAGAGCTACTCTGGTGTGACTGGGGGTGGGACTGAGAGTGCCTTTCCACCCTACATTGTTATGCTGTATTTCTATACTCTTACTATTATCCTTCTCTTGCATGAGAGTTTTTTTTTACTAGCTGTCTTTCCTACTGGGCGTAGCTCATTCCTTTATTATCTATATTTTTCCAGTGGCTCGGCAGACTTGACGCCACCCAGCTTTAGGTGGGATCGTGATCAGTAGGCTAGTGGAGGAGATCTAATCTGTGATTTTCTGAGACATTCTGGTTAGTTGATTGTTGCTGTTGGATGTATTCAGTGAGACTGTTATTCTTATGTCTTGTATTATGTGAGGGTGATTCTGACTCATGTACTCGGATGGATGATGTGGTATTTGATGGACTGTGACTTTTCATATGAGTTACATTTTTATACACTATCTTATTTTCTATCTTGACGGTATGGTGTGTGGAGCGCCATTTCATATCGGTGGATGTTATATATACATTTTTTTTGTTGATGGTGAGGTCATTACATGACTATGGAACTTAACCTTGGGGGTTCAGACTTCTATTAGATCGGTTCTCCTACCGGTATGGGTTAGGAGTATTGGGTTTAGTAGGAGTAACATTGCGCGAGTTCATCAGTTAATTCTGGAGTCATGAACCTGATTTGACGGTATGCCCGGGAGATGGGATCCACATAGTTAAGGAAAGTAGGTGTGTAATGATGTGTTATATCCTATGTTTTTCGTAGGCTACTCAGGTTGGTATGGGACGATCTGAGCTGTCTATATGTAAAAAAAAAAAAACTGGGGTGTAACAGAAAATTCCTAAATATCAAATTGACTTTGTCTTGCTATTAACATGGTGTGTGAATGCTTCAAATAAACTATACAAATGAGTAAAGATTAACTAATCAAAGGTGTTAAATATGAAATTTTTCAAAGTGATCCATCATTTATGCTTTACACATCTAGTAATAAATAATGCCAGGATGAATCAATGCAGGTCAACCATGTTAGAAAGGATTTTACATACTCCATAATGATTAGATTATACAATACTATATCATGATGCTAATTATTATTACATCTGACTTCTACTCAAAGAAATTCTAATCTTTATCGATAGTTGTGTAACACATGAAGTTGTAGATGAGATCATCTTCACAACACTAGAAAAGATATTTAGAAGGTTATTGAAATGCAAACATCATCAGTTCAAAGGAAAAGGTAGAATTTTATTTAATATGTACTCTAAAAGAAAAGAAATTTTGATTTGAATTTTCCTAGTATTGTAATTAGAAGAATTTAAATCTGTTGGATTATCTCCACATTACTATTCATAAGCCATAGTTGAGCTCATTCTGCCAATATATTACAGGGAGCAAATGAATTCATGTAAATAAGTATCACCCAATAATTTTACTTCTTGTGTGAAAGAATATAGCTGAAGCATTGTACACAACATAAGGGAATTACCCCTTTTTGATGTAAGTCTCCAATTCTCTAGGTTATTCTTGTATTTGGTTCCCATAAATTTTCTCACATTGTGTTGGAATTAAAGAATAGCAACCATAGTTTGTAAAGACCTTGATTCTTGTCGCAATGTTCTTTATTCTTAAACCATTTTTCTCAACTAGTTTGGCTATTACCTTCGGAGAAGTCCTATTAAGGCTAAAGGGGTTGTTAGCACTTTTTTAGAAAAATTTTTCACTAAATATTTCTAGCCATTTTATTGATGATTTAGGTAGATCTAACACCTTTAAGAGTTGTGTTGGTATGGAATTTAGTACTTAATTTATGTTAGAATGCTACTTTTTTTTAACCACTTATTACTCTAGTAATTTATTTTTTGGTAATATTGTCAGTGATATACTGTAACATTTTACTTTTGTTCTTTGTGATAAGAAATAAACATACTTTTTTAATAATTTATGCTTTTAGTAGAGCCTTATTTAAGCATATATAAGGATTCTACTTGGTTCTTTAGTGCAAATTTCTTTAATAATTTAAAAATGGTATTGTCATCCATAAGAGAAAAACTATATGCATGAAACATCTCAATATTAAAAAATTGTTCATTTGCCAAGTAGAATACATATTCTTAAATCCACATCTTAAAGACTTTACATCCATCATAAATAAAGTTGGTGAAAGAGGGTATCCTTGCTTTACACCTTTGCATGCTTTGTAAAAACCTCAAGGAAACAATTTATTTCCTCAGAGTACCTACTAAAGCATAAATTACGTCCTTAATTAGTGGTCATTTATAACTAACTGGATGACAATTGCATGAAATCCTTACATTTCTAATATTTTAACTAGAAAACAAAATTGAGTATGTGAAATGCAACTTGCACATCTAGAATAGCAAAGAGAATATACATATATTACATTGTGATTAATATTTGTTACAATCCTTTTGACAAAAGTGCTTCTATTTTCTTTTGCTTTTACAAATGCAATCCATTTTACTAAAAATACTACTTGAGGGTTGTTAGTGAGTTTATTGACAAAACCTTTTGAAAACAATCAAGGTGATGTTTTATTAATTTATAGGTCTAAAATCCTTGGATGATATTATGGTGTCTTATTTTAGTATTGGGATTAAATAGGCACTTATAATTGATGGAGGAATTAGGCACCTACTAATGGAGTTCTTGGTAGCATCCAACAGATCTTTTGTGATAATGACTTTGTAGTGCAAATGACATTAACCAACAATTCCATATAGAACTTGTGGACTTTCACCATTAAAACCTTGCACTACTCCATTAAGATGTTCCATGGAATCATCGTGGGTATTTGAGTCTGTTAGATCCTTATTAATAATGGAATGTATATTGTGAACTAATTCTTTGAATTGCTTCCACATTGAAATTCTCATCAAAGTAGAATAGTAGTTCCTCAAAATACAAAATAGCCTATATTATTATCTAATCAACTTCATTAATCTAGGTTCCTTTCTTTTTTTTGTGGATAAAAAGCTTAGATCTTTTGTCCATGATAGACATATTAATCTTGGACAAAAAATCTAAACTTCTAATGTATCAATTGTGGGAAAAAGATCTATGCTTTCTGTCAAAAATAAAAAAATAAGAAAAAAACTATATTGATGATGAAGATCAGATAAGTATTATGGCTATTCAATATTTTTATGTCATATAAGGAATTTAAAATTTACTTTTTATTTCTAATGCATTTCGTCTTAAGCATGGTAATATATTAATTCTACATGTGAATTAGACCACTTGTTCTAATTTAACCTACAAGGAGTGTGTCATATTGCTCTTCTATTCAGCTCATGGCAAACTATTAATTAACTATTAATTCTATATCAACTACATCTTTAACAAAAGATTAACAGACAATTTGCTCATTTGTTTTATCATTAGACCTCATATTGATCATACTATTCTCTTTCGTAAATGTTTTTTAAATCTCCTAGTGCAACTAAATTCACATATCTATTAATAAATCTACAAATGTAGCCACATGTGAAAAAATGCCAGCATAATCATATAACTTTCAAACATTTTAATCTATCATCAAGAATATAAAAAACAGAATGTTCAAATGCTCAAATGGCATTAGAAGTGAGGTCCATTCCAAATTAAATAAATATATATATGCCAAGTTCCATAAATAATATTCTATTATGATCCAATGTGTCTTAATCAATATAACTAATAATCAGGAATGGAAATAATAGCTCAACAATCATTAATTAAAAAAATGCAACAGGAAATGTCATCCAACAAATGCACTGACCTCGATGATCCCATTTTTAGCTCTAAATGACTCATATTTCCTTGAACATTCATAAATATAAGGGAAAGTGTGCCAAAGTGCACAATAGGAAACCTTGGGTCATATAGTAAAAGTAACATACATTAAAAAAGAGATATACATAAATGGTTAATGCATTAAGGAGGCTAAGTTTGTAATGCACCACATTGGATAGAATAATTTTTTGAACTTTAAGGATGAAATGTAAATTAAGGTGGAGAGGATGTCTCAACCATCATTTTTACTTCTTATTTGTACCTCAATGGGATGTGGTAAGTTTCGCCATTATCATTTTCAAAATTAAAATTTTAAAATTAAATATTCTTAAATTTTGAATGTTGAGAAAATTTGTACTTTTAATTTTCAATCTTCAATATTTAATGTGGGAAGAAGTAAGGATAGTTTTATTTTGAAAGCCATGTTTTATAAGATGATGTTTTATATGTATTCTTCATAATATTAAGCTAAATACCCTCGAGGAAAAGCTTTGCAACCTATCATCCATATGCAACCAATGATATATAACATAAAGATGTGAATGAAGTTCCTAAAATCAAAGAATAGTTTATGTTTGATTTGGGAGAGTTGTGTGCTAAAGATAAAACCCTTATTAGTTGTTAAGAAAATTCCTTAATTTAAGGATTCTTTGCAAATACTATTTAAGCCTTAAGATGTGGTTTTGGTAGTTTTAAGGGGGGAACAAGTGATACTTAGATTGAAGTGGAAAGAAAACCTAGATAAGGAGAAGTCCTCAACTAAGATTACAAGTGATAATGATCATTGAAATTATATATTAAATTTATTTAAATTTTTTAAAAAGATAAATGTGATTTGCTATTTTTGTCTTCTTATAAAATATTTTTGAAATCTCATGCATATTCTTTACTAAAATCATACACAATAATGTAAGAAGGAATATCTCAAGCACCTGCTCGCAATGTAGAAATTCTTCACTAATGTAAGTGCAAAATTAAAAAAATGGCCATTGAATATCTATTTTAGCACTTATTCTTTCTTCAAGAAGACATTACCATGTAGAACTATGGTTAAAATTATCTTGAATTGAAACACTTTTTTGGTACATGAATAAGTCTTGAAAATAAGCTTATTGTTAGCATGGAGAATGCCAAATAATATACAAACTATTAAATGAAAAAAATCATGATTTATATCGTTTTTTTTAATTAAGAAATGATATTGATGTTTTAAAATTGATAGCAAGATATCACTGTGATCTTGAAGGTTCTCCTTTCATTTTATGTAAACTAGGAATGCAAGCATAATTTATTTGCGCAATTCGCCAACTTGGTTGGTAGATATTTATCTCATTATTTCACCAAAACTTCATACTACCACGAAAATAAAATACATGCTTTTACAAAGGATTTTTACAATAGTAATTTATATATAGCACATGACAACATGATTAATCGTGACAACAAATACAATTTCAACTTGAGCATCATAACATGAAGATTATGTATATTTCTATTATAAGAACTTGCTAAGACAATTGTAAAATGCTAGTTTATACAAATTAAATCATATGTTAAGCATGAACATTAGAATGGCATATGGAAACTTAGCCCAACCCTTGGGATTTTTGTTACTGAAGATGTATTTACCTCAGATATCATTGGGTACATTATGACACGTAATGAGTTAGTCAGGTGAGGCATAGCCTTAAGCCTTTAAGTAAACCTAAATGAGTTTTAAGGTGAGTATGGCCATTATTTTCTTGATGGGATTAGAAGATCTGGATTTTGGGCATTAGAAAGTCTATGTTGGTCGGGGGCATAGTTGACTAACAAAGAGAATTAGGTTTTGGTGAGGAATATTTAAAGTCATGAATGGATTCATAGATATGATCTCATGATTTGTCCTTGGTTGGGGATCCAAATATAACTTAGGGCTCAAGAAAACCTAAGAAGGGCTTGCTTATATATGTAAGGCTCGCATTATGCAAGAAAACGTGAAAGTGTTAGTTAAGCCTTTGTGTAAACATATGTATTGTAAGGACAGTTATAAGTTTCTTTCTTTATTTTGTTTTTATTGAAGAAATTCTTTATGGAAAGTCCTAGGAGTGTATCGAATATAATAACACTACATAAGCATGTATAGATGCTATATATATGGCCTTGGATGGTAAAGGTCTGGTACAAGATGGTTAGAGGGCTATGTTAGGCCTTAAAGATATGCTTTGCTAACAAAGGAGTTTATTATGGTCGTAATGTAGGCCAAAGCATTGCCTTGACTTGGTTTAACGCACAAGATAATAAGTGAACCTAATAAGGCTCTTAGGTTGTGGGATGGTATCCTAGGTGACATTTTATAGAATGTGTGTGTAGTTGAAAAATGGCTTTAGGAAGGATGCAATGGCTTTTGTTTTCCTGTGAGGCATTATAATTCCTTATAGAACTAATGTGAGCCTATCTATGGTTATTGTAGCAACAACGTATAAACTATACCTAATAGTCAAAATAAACAAGCATTAATTTAAAAAAAATTGATATCATACGCTACATAAGAATGGAAATTCTAACACGAATCCTACGAATGGTTTAGGAAAAGACTAAGTATATGAAAGACAAACTAGGGTGCTAAAGTAGGTGATTTATAATTGAATTAAACATCAAAGTACCTATACAGTTAATAATATTTGTGATAAAAACTAGATTTAATAAATTAAAGGATGGAATAATCTTTGCTATAGATTTAAGGTACTCATGTGAGGCATTATAATTCCTTATAGAACTCATGTGAGCCGATATATGGTCGTTGTAGCAACAATGTATAAACTATACCTAATAATCAAAACAAAAAATCATTAATTTAAACAAAAATTGATATCATATGCTAGATAGAAATGGAAATTCTAACATGAATCCTACGAATGGTTTAGGAAAAGACTAAGTATATGAAAGACAAAGTAGGGTGCTAAAGTAGGTGATTTAGAATTAAAGGAAACTTCAAGGTACCTATACAGTTAATATCCTTCGCTATAGATTTAAGGTACTCCTGTGAGGCATTATAATTACTTATAGAACTCATGTGAGCCTATCTATGTTTATTGTAGCAACAACGTATAAACTATACCTAATAGTCTAAATAAAAAAACATTAATTTAAACAAAAATTGATATGCTACATAAGAATGGAAAGTCTGACACAATTCCTACGAACGGTTTAGGAAAAGACTAAGTATATGAAAGACAAACTAGGGTGCTAAAGTAGGTGATTTATAATTAAAGGAAACTTCAAGTTACCTATACAGTTAATAATATTTGTGATAAAAACTAGATCAAATAAATTAAATGATCGAATATCCTTCGCTATAGATTTAAGGTACATGAGACTTAAAAACTCTAGATAAATGAACTAGTTAGAAAAATCTGTACATACCATTGTAGTGGGATATAACGTATCTATAATAATGTTTATATTATGAAGAATAAGGTGTGGATAGTTGCCATTAATTCTTGGAAAATATTTTTAATAAGATAAGGAATGGATTTTTCGTAGATCTTAGATGCTACATAAGGGATGGTTTGCTTAGATATTTACTTTCCTATAGCTTCCAGATAATTGTTTCATGTTACATATTGACGTTCTAAGTTGAGTGCCAAATCATGTTTTAAGAGGCTCAAGGTTATATTGAACACCATTTGTATTTTTAGTCTAAAAAAGAATAGCCAAACATTTAGTCCCATAATGAAATGATGCTGTGACACTATATGTGATGATGAGTACATGTTGCTATTAAGGATTCTTAATCCTCTACAATGTTACCTCATGTAATTAGCATTACTAGTCTAGAGCATTCGATCACATGATGTGATAAGAGTGCCAAGCCTCACTAAGCTTCTATTTGGTTGGTAAGAGCACAAGATTAATTACAATACATTATACATCCTGTTAATTGCATCATAAGTTTATGCATTAACATACCATGGTAAAAAGAGATACATTCATTAAAATTTTTTATTTAATTCTATTTATATATTTCTATTGAAGATTGAGATATATATCTTTTGGTTGCTAGAAGTTGCTTTTATAGTATCTTGAGGTTTCCTTATTGCACTCCCTGGCTTACTTCCCTATATTGTTTTGTAGGTTCAGCATGATTGGAGTCACCTAGCTTGGCATGAGACCATTGGAGTTAGTATAGCTATTGGATGCCATTTTTCTTGTATTTTATGATTTGTAGTATTTATAATATTACTTCCATTTGGTGACTGTGAGTTATAATTATTGATGTTGATTGGACTGTACTAGACTATTCTTGCATTCTTTTGTATTTGAATGTTTATGTTTAT
Source organism: Vanilla planifolia (assembly GCA_023846275.1). NCBI lineage: Eukaryota > Viridiplantae > Streptophyta > Magnoliopsida > Asparagales > Orchidaceae > Vanilla > Vanilla planifolia. The sequence continues at coordinate 77,405 of JAIUJO010000393.1, read as the reverse complement.
TTTCTATTACACTTGGATTATGAAGTTATTTAATATTGAACATTTATGATTTTGTATTTTTATCATGGTTAAATATATTTGTGAGCAATTTTATTATGTTGGGATTCTAACATATGTGGTTCAATTGTAGTTACATTATTGGATATATAGCTATGTGTTGCACCTATTTCCATTTAAACAATTTGCTAAATTTGGTGCATCAAATCACTACGATGATCATTAGAGAGATTATATACTTTCACATTTTGACCTTCATTGTATATTATCACTTTTACTTCCTTAGTTTTGTCCATTTATTTATCCTTAAGAATTAATTCTTCTAAGTTAATTAATTGATCAAATGATTCTTAAATACAACAAACTTCACATGAGGATTTATAAAGTTTAACGTAGATTATTTCTTCAATAAAAAGATTATTTTTATATGCTTTATATGCTCTACAAATAGCCATCTTAATCTTTAGTTATCAAATTAGAAAAGTTTGGCTAGTGCATATTATCATTGTTCAAAAATGGACATCATTTGAAGATGACATTTCTAGTAATCACATCAAACAATATATCTCTTCAGAGCATTAGTAAACATTATTAAAGAATAGATTCTTTACTTTAGTTAGGTTCATTACATGGAAGCATGTTTTATTAATTCCAGATATCTTGAAACCAAAATTGATGTGTCTCTACTCAACTTTGTATATTTATTCTTTTGAGAATATGAGGTGTTCGTGATCATATTGTTGCCATTATGTATCCCACTAGAACATGATTGTAAAACACAACACTTTGGTGATTACACAACGAAATGTTGCGACACTTTTTAATTATTATATCAAAAATGTACATTGCCTATGCATCACTATTATTCTATGTTCTACTAGATCATTCTTTCATGAAATATCCTATTGTTGAATCAAACAAATATGATGCATATTAGTAATGAAAAATACTTCACATTTAATGGGTATGGGACATTGAACACAAGTCAAAGCACATTTTGTATAGGAGCTAAGTCAGACTAGTTATAATTGTACATCAAGTTGATTCAAAGAAGAAAAATGCAAAACTAGTCTCCTAGAATAAATTCCTTTTTATAAAAAAGCTAATAACCTCTTAATCAAAGTTTCCATCGAATTTTTCTAAACTACTTTTCTCTCTATTTAAAGAGAAGAAACTGTTCTAAGTTGCCTTAATGGTCTCCTAAGTTGCCTTAATGAAGAACATGTGTAAATAATTCTATTTTAATAAAAAAGATATGCAAATAATTAATTTTTAAAAATTATTACAACTATAACTTTCAATTGAAACTATGCAAATTTCATTTTCTTTTTTTGACTTAATATCACACTTGAGTTTTTAGCAAATTTTCTTATATAAAATCACTAGTGGAACATAACCCATATAAAGTCAAGGCTCATAGATAGATTCCTTTTCACTAATTGGCCTTGAAAATCAAAGTAGTAGTGATTCCATAATCTAATAATCATGTTCATAGCATGATGCCATCAATGAACCATACATTTTAACATTGTCACCCCAAAAATGATTCAGAGATTAGTTGATCATAGACTAAGATAATTTACTAATATAAACTAACATACCAATGGAAAAAGAAGAAGACATATTGAAAAGTAGATATAGCCATATAAAAAGGTCTTAACATTTATAAATGATGTCCATCATTAGAGACAATACATGTTGTAAATATCAATGTACTAGAGTTATGTCCAATATAGTCAAAAGTCATCAACTTACAATATCAAATTCAAAAGAAACAACATCATTACTACAAAAGTTAAAGATATAAATAGAGCTATTGAATAGCTAGGTGCTCAATACGATATCCTTAATCCTTAACTCTTTTGCAAGCTATAATCTCCTCATTGCTACTTATTAGAATAATGGGAGGGTTCGCCTGAGCTCAATAAGGAATCTATAAGTCTCATAATACAAATAGCATATAGTGACTTAGTCTTTTATCTGATACATAAATTAGATAATAATTAATGTAAAGATCAAATATGTCAAAAGATGTATGCTAGATCACTATGCTTGTATAATGCTGAACTTATGGTGTAAGTAAATGGAGCATATTATCATACAATCTATCTCTCTCTATAAACTAACAAAATTACATACTAATCACTAATCAAACACTCCCCACCAAACACTACCCAACTACAGTTTGGGGCTAAAAACTAAGGAACATTGCATCCATAAATCTTACCTTAACCAAAGTCATCTAATTTTACATCTTTATCTTAATCCTATCCACTTTTACCAATAAAATGAGTAAACTTAAGGGTTTCTTAAACCTTAATTAGGAATATTAGATGATTTTGTTTGTTGTCTAGGTACTTTAAGGTTTCTCTATGACTATCTAGGGTGCCATACAATGCCTAGATGTTACACACATCAATTATCTTTGTTGTTAGCCATACCATAAGTCATCTACAAAAACTCTAAGCTCGATTAAGCCATTACTTTAGATTTAGCACAAAACTTAACTATAGCTTTGACATTTGGGCACATTAGTCTTCAAAAAAATTCTTTCCAACCTTGGTTCACATGACATCCACCACTAAATTACATTTTTAATTAGCAAACCTAGACTATATAGATTCCATAAACAACTACCTTAGGAGTCAACTTTTTCCTTAAAGGACAAAAAATAATAAATGAATCTTACTTAATAATCCATGACATTCTTGAGGTTTAAGTAATATCACAAGAATATCTAGCACCCAGGTTAAGCTTAATATTAATTCCATGCATAAAACAAAGTTATCTATCTCACTAACCATTATACATGGTTTGATAAGGAGTCTCTCTTGTCCAAGGAATTATACATGCTAGACTCGAAGACTAACCATGTGCTTATGTTCTTGTTCTAATATTATCCTCTTTCTTATGTATCAAAAGCTTTCCCTCAAAAATTATTGTTTACTTATCTATGTAACTAAAGGTACCTTTTAAACAATAATTTCCTTATCTAAAGTGCCTTAGTGTTTACCTAAATCTCAAAAAGTCTTATCTAAGGTACCATAACGTTTCCTGTAGACCTTATATATCTTTCCTTGGTTATCTTTTGGTTTCATCTAATCTAAAAAAGTCTTCTCTAGAATACCCTAGAGTTTCATCAATGCCCTAATGGGTTTATCTATGGTATGGTAAGGTTTCATCAAATATTTAATGGTATTATTTGAGGTCACTTATGGTTTCATCTAAAAAAATAATTTCTTTCCTAAAGTCAGTCAAGCCTTACACATTTAAAGCATTAATTTTCATGGGTCTACTTAGGATTCTCCACCAAATTTAAACACAATGATGGAATTAGTCATATTTTTGCAATAATAATTACAAATATTAAACCATCCTCATCCTAAAAAAATTTTATTTGAAGCCCACCGATTCTTCTTAGCTTAATAATGAAAACAACCAGCAAACCCTTCTTCTAAGGAATAAAGTTAGCTCTTCCAAGCTTCTCATCTAAAAATAATGGGTGAAAACTCACTCTTCAAATCATAAAAATCAAAATGAAGTCTAAGACTCTCAAGAAATAATCAAGTACTGTTGCAATCTTAATAAATATAACATAATTAAGGAAATAATTGACTAAAAGAGATCATTAAGGTTGTACTATACCTTCAAGTGTTACCTTATTTTCCATGGTCTATGCTATGGTTCAATGACACAAAATTGACATGTAACATGTCCTTCATCAAGGTTCCATGTTCATAAATGTATCTTTCCATTGTTCCATGGTGTTTATTTTGAAAATTAGGGTCATCACTGTAAAGTGGATATATCTCAATTAAAGCATGGTATATTCTATATAAAAAATCTAAGGATTTTATCACAGATATGCATAAAATCTATTCTTCACATAACATGAGATCTTGACGAAATTGGCAAGGATGATTTATAGAATCTTAGCAATGTTATTCAAGTGTTTTTCTAACAAAGAACTATTAAGTCTATGGCTTTCTTCAAACATAGATTTAAATTATAAGTTTAATGCAACAAAACATAACAGTAAAACTAAATTTCATGCAAAATTTAAACTAGAAATCCCCCATTCTCAAGTAAAGGATCCTTAGTATCACAGATTAGCCAAATTTCACAATTTCGATATCATTTGTTGAATACTTAAAATATCTTAGTTTAATCGCTCATTTAACCAAAAACTCTGACATGAATCTCCAGAATGGGAGAATAATTGATATTCCTTGTTCAACTTATAACATTGTGGAGAGATTATACAAGATATATGTTAAGCATGTCTTTAGCAAGTACCACTAACACTAGATCACTTGATTTACTAATTTCTAGTTATATTAGGGTTCATGAGAAAGAAGATTACTATTTAGAAAATTATCATATTATTATGAAATCATAGATATTCTTTAACAACATTATTGGTTTTGTTGCCTAGATTTTGTCTACATTTTACTGTATAATCTTAAGGTTCATCCATTCTTTTCAAAATTTTATAAGACTACTCCAAGGATTGGTTGGCCCCTTTTCAATTTTTGGTATTTCTTCCTTCTCTCCTTACTCATGCCTAGCTTATCTTGGGAGGAATCCTTACTATGGGTATGGTTTCTCAAAAACTATAAGAAAGGATATAATTAAGGCTTAAATATCCAACAACCTCCTTAAAACCTAAAATGGAAACTACTAATTGATTGATTCTAGATTGGTTACAACTGGTACAATCTATTATACAATGTGTAACTCTTGATTGGGATTAAGGGATCCAATGTCATTTGTTAATTGCATGAATTAATGAAAAATTTATGTTTTCTAATATGTAGGATTCATGCTGCTAACGATGAATCATTCTCATGTGTATAGTGAACCTAGCTTTACAATTAGTTTAATTAATCTTAAGCATGAAAAATACTGAAAGGTAGTTAAAACAACCAATTTAACATGAATGTACTAAGAACAAATTCTCAAGGACAACACAAACTTTGGCCAACCAAGACTTATATTGGCTTTTTTTCCCAAAAAATAGTGGTGTAATACATAGTAACTAAATCTATGAACTTTTCAAAACCTCATTCTTCTTCCTTAGTAACCTAAATAAAGCAAATCACGAAAAGTAATATACCACAACAAATAAATATTTCTTATCTCCATGTATTTTAGGATGGATTGGACAAATTTGATATGTGTAAGAACTATAATGGCCTTCTAGTGAATATTTCGTTATTATTTTTAAAAGTTACTAAGATACTCAGACATGGCCATTACTCCAATGAACATGGTGAGGACCTAAAACTAAATTATAATGAATCATTTTCTTAACTAAAGGTCTACTTAGATGAAACAATCTCCTCTTCCATAAAATGGAGTTACTATCATGAGATGTAAGGAATTCTTGTTCTCTAGACCTAACCATGTGCAAATATATTGCATAGGTATTATATACCCATGTGAGATAATGAGCGGAATATTATCTCTACAAATATTGCACTCAGTTGAATAAAAAATAATAAAAAAACCTTAGTCACACATTTGAGCAATGTTTAAAGGATTGTGCATCAAATCTTGCACAAGAAAGACCATTCATGATGTGGGATGAGTGCCATATGTGTGTCCTACTCCGATGACTTCCTTCTTTGAAGTTTTGCTAATGGAAATTTTGAACTCATCATATTCCTTTAAGTGGATGAAGGATGAAGAATGTTGAGTCATGTGACTATAGCATCAATTCATTTTTTTGCACCATAAACCATCCCAAGTCCTTGAAAGATTGCATGCATACAAAGAAAAATCAATCATTAGTCTTGTGGACAAATACATGTTTGGGTCCATACGCCTTGGTAGTTTTGGATGACTTTTAGAGCCAGTACAAATATAAGAAGCATTAAACACAACTTTCTCTAAATTTTAAAATGAGAAGCTAAATGACAAAACTTCCTACCATAATTACACTTAATTCCATTATCATTACAAATAATAATAGAATTATAACAATGTTCTCTACGAATCGATATTTTATAATTTTATTGTTTACTTCTAAATTTGCTCAATTCTCAAGTTAACATTTCATTTTTTTTGGTAACTGCTTCATATCTTTTAATTTTTACTTCTGGTAAATATTTTACGTACTTTTTATTTTCATTCCCATATACTCCCACATAATTCTCAAATTCTTCTTCTAACATAGTACACTTTTGAGCTAATTTATGTTACTTTATGGAAATATGATTAATTTATCTCCATTATTTTTATGAAGATGAAGAAGAAGAGATGGAGCACAAGGCATCAATAAATAACTTATCACACTTTCCATCTTCAGCAAATAAACAAAACAAGCTCACCATCTTGACTTCTACATCCAATGATCAACTATCCAAATCACTCCATGATATTTTGAATGTCATGTTCTTATTTTTCTACTTTTCTTATCGAAACTTCTCAACACTTTCTTCGTAGAATACGTAGTTATGCCTAATGTGCCATGTAATTTGAACTCATGACATGTGTTATTTTTTGTTTGGGTCATCTTACCCATTTTCTTCTTATGAAAGCAAAATTTTCTACTTGCATTTCTCTTTTTACCACATTAGAGACTAATGAGTCAAATGCAAGGATGAGTCCTCCATAAAAGGAGGTCTTCATTTTTCTTATTCTTCTTCTTCATAGCTTTTTATTCTTCAGTCTTCTTCCATACAAGCTCAATTTCATTCATTAGGAGCTCTCAAACTAATAGCTCAACTTATTATATAGAAATATCTTTTGTTATATTTAAAGCAAAGACTAGCGGATTATACTACTATGGGAGTATAGGAAAATTTTTGCATATTGGTTTTGACATAGAAATCTTTATTCAATGATTAGATAATGCATTGATAATATTTGTAAAGCAAGTAAACAATCGTGGCACAAATTCATCAGGATTCATTCTAAAGAACTCATATTCTTGAATTAGCGTCGTAATCTTATTCTCTTTCACTTGATATATATCATCAAAAGTAGCCTCCAGTTTTGACCAAATTGCATGAGAACAAAGGATACTCGTAGATAAAATATATTTAGATAATCTACAATATAAAATATTCATTGCCTAGCAGTTCATTTGTATGTTTTCCATTTCCTTAGGATTGAGTTAAAAAAGTGACTTCTTATCTTTTTCGAAATTTATTATTTTAATAGGGCAAATTAAAGGATGTTCGATGACATCTAAAAGTTTTAAACAAATATATTATAAATCAGGCATAATATCTTTTTAATACAAATAATATTCACAATTGAATAAATGTTGCTATTGGGATGATGCTCCTTCACACAAAAAGCATTGTCCTCTGCAAGTGAAGGAACCATGAAGATCTTGTCATAGAAATTTGTTTCTTTTTCAAAATAGTTCTCTAATACTTCTCATTAAACTTAGAGAGGGACAAATACTACAAGTGTAGGTGAATTATGTCATTTATGTAGTAACAAGTGACAAATTGTTTTAAATAACTTGAATTTTATTGGAATAATTAGAATAGACATTATAGTAATATAAAAACAACTGAAGAACAAAACACAAACGATAGATAAGAAAATTTGCAAACATGCTTTTTTGTGGCTCGTCTTAACCGACATCTATGTCCACAAAAAATAGCCTAATTGAGCTTCTGTTAACCACGTCCTTTTACTATAGTAGGTAGGAGTTTACCATATACATTAGTGGTGCTGAAAGCATATGTGCAAACCATTTTAAGAATTTATGGTAAACAAATAACAGTAGCATTTTTCATAAAAAAAGGGAAAAAACATGCACTATTAATCCTTTTTTTAAATGTGTTACCAAGCAAGACGATAATAAGAATATGATATTACCAATATTATTTAAATGAGCGAAAATGTAGTATAGCAAGTAAAAACTTAAACCGTGCTATGGCTATAGTCCAATGAGTTTGTGAATTAGCTCCTAAACTTTAGATTTTGCAATTTATAAGATTGGACTCATCTCCTTAAAAACATACTCTATTTAAATATTTTTTAATTCTAAATCTAATCATGGATCTTCCAATTTTCATTCTGTTTTAGTAGTCTACTAAAATTATCATTACACTATTATGGTTATGTCAATATTAGTACGTTAGCTATATTTTATCAAGATGATAGAAAAAGGAACTAAGAACATCCGAATGTCTCGAAGTGTCAAAAAATAAAAGTTAAAGATAGGTCTTCACGCAATGCACCCACAAAACATACTTTAGTCCTTATGTTCTTATACATGTATATCATAGCAAACAATCTCACAAATTGTACTAGTACAATGTGATTGATATTTATAGTTTAAATAGATGATATATGTCTAAATATAGATGACCATCACACTATGTATTTTTCTTAGTAAGAGAAGAACTCTTAAAAAATGTTATATGATGTGATCATTTAAGAAAAATATTTGTATAATAATGGATTTGTTAACCTACTAAACCTTAACTATTTTTTAACTATATTTATCCTACTCTTCTAAACTTATTAATGAAGAAGAATAAGTGCTACAAGACTAATGCATTGATCATTATCACACATTAGTGAAGAACATCAATTATGCTAATTACTGTAGTCTTACGATATGATTATCATAGTTTTATAATGCCTTTATGTCAAACATTACATATGTCCTATGTGAAATTGAATCATATAGATGTGATTCCTATATCTTTATATCACCATGATGCATAACATGAATATTTATATTAAAAAAATTAATGAATTTCTTGCATAATTTAGTAAGAAGAACGTCCTAAAACAAAACCTAGGTGATCATATAAGAACTACGTTAGAGGTGACTACATTAAATTGTTTTGTTTGAGTCGTATCAGTTTGATATAATAATTGCAAATATTTGACTACAACAAAGGTAGCTCATGGTAGTCCTTAAGAGTAAACAAGTTATGCACTAATATGAATAAAATCTCTTACTTATATGACATCGGTGAAAACTTGATGCTCAAATGATTTATGGGATAAGTAGAAGGATGATAGCTTGTTAAATTAGGTATGCACTTCTTATCCACTATTTAGATGGTGATCAAAAGCTATGAACATAAAACCAATATGATGCCATGATAATATTAAAATTTTGTTATAATCTTAAGCTAGAATATCACCCATACAAGTATGATATGAGAGATTGTATTGTATAATCAGTCGACTAAAACACCTAGCTTGTTTTAAGCTTAATTTCATTATTCTATAAAATAAAATTTTTATAAAATAGCATGTAATAATAATACCATTAAATTACCAAAAATTTGTCAAATATTATATCCTAGAAGATGTGTTTTAGTAATACATGAGTAAGAAGAGTTCATTTTTCTTATGTGCCATTATTACAGGTTTAGCTACACTTGGGCAATGTTCCCCTATTGTCTTTTTAATTCAAATGTAATGTCCCTACACTTCTATATATTTGGCACATCCATGTTGAAAGACTACATAAATACAAAAAAAATCAAACATTAATTAGTAACTAAAAACTAGGCTTGGTGATTCCATCTTAATGGCACAATAATAGTGACCAAGGTTCCTCCAATTGCAAAAAAAGAGATAAAACAAAAATGAATCTAATGACTTAATTAATGATTTTGAACATATTTAAAGACTTTTTTTTCTATTTAAAAAGAATTTTTAAAATATAATTTTCTATAAATAATTACGTAATATGCTATATAAACCATAATAGAGTGAAAAGAAAAACATATTGTCGTATATGCACGAAATGTGAAAAATACATTTCCCACAAAAACAATTGCTATGTAAAATATGTCTTCACATCAAGTGCAAGTGCTATTATAACATAAAGTTAAAAAGCCTGTCTATAATTCATACTTCTACAATGCATCATTTAGTAATTCTTCTATTTGTTTAGAAAAATTAGGCATATCAAAACAAGTAATAGAATATGGAAACTTATTATTGCAAGCACTTCTCTTTATTCATGAAAGAAAAAACTCATATGAAGCATGGATGGCTTTAAACACATTAACGCTGTTAGTGCCATGTGTGTGGAAAAGAATCCATAAGAATGCATTATTAGTATGTCATTAGCAAAGTGAAAGTGGAAGCATGTGTTGCATTAACTTGTTAGAATCAAACTTGTGCATCCTCTAAGCATATTAGCACTACATTTTCCAATGTCAAACAATGAAAGGTCTTTGGTGGTGCTTTCATGACTTTTGGCAAAACTACTAAAAATTACATGTACGATCAAATTATTAAAGTTCCTAAGAATGATGGAAAAACAAATAACCTTTGGAGTGTTTCCCATTAATGTAATAGTAGATTTCATGTGAAGTTTTAATCCTAAAATTTGTCATTGTCCATTGCAATGAGATAGCATTTACTTAATTTTAATGTTTAATGTGTATAAGAAAATTTCTTTATCTTTCAAAATTCTGAAAGGAATGTCTTTAATCCTTATCACATTGTCCATGCTTTGGCATCGATGAATTGGGCATGCTAGTGTGTCTTCTTTAACTTTAGAAGGTCATAGAATTATTGATCATTCACTTTAATGTGATTTTTGTGCTTCAAACTGTGAAATCAAGCTCAAGAATCATTTATACATGTCATTATTTTTTCAACTATTACTCCTTTAAATCTACTTCACATGGTTTTTTTCTACCAATTCATTCATGATGCCCAAGAGTTAAAAAAATTTAATTTCTTAATGTCGTTACATTTATTATTTTCACATGGTTTTTCTATTTAATAAAGAAAGAAGAAACATATACCTTTCTCAACAATTTGATTTAAAATTTTAAATAATTCTAATTTCAATGTTTTTACTTATTTGGCTATCATGTGGGAAAATTTGTAATGTTTTTGTTTCAAATGTTTAGTTTAAAAGAAGAATTAAAGAAAATCTTTTGGATCATTTGTTCCCCCAAAAGAATTTTGTAATAAGAAGCATAAATTTTAACATTTATATGAAATTAGTTAATTAAATTAATATTTTTTAGTAGAAACCATTAAAACTACATGTCACAAATTAAACAACTCTTAAATTTTAATTATATAAACAAACATTCTTATGAAATTTGTGTGCTTATAAGCCCAATATTTATATTTTTCAATAGTAGTACTTATTATGCTTCAAAAGAAAAAAATAACTTTGATAAACTTGATTTCAAATTTTATGAAAAAATTTCTATGAATTATTCACTAATAATTTATGCTTATGGGATGCATTTTAAAGGAGCTAATGTAGAAGGGAAATATTTTTTCAAGAAATCATCGATCATTAAAAATTTGCGGAGAGTCTGTCAATAGTTTGACTAAACCAAAAGAGTGGTATCATAAACTTTTCATTCATAAAATCTATTGTAGATGGGAAAATAATTGTGTTAAAAAATAGCAAAAGATGAACAATTTAAGTGTGCAAATGTGTCTGATTTAACCAAAAGGGTGGTATAAAAGTTTGCATGCTTAAGTGATTGTTCAAAAGGAGTGAGTTTGTGTGGATTATCCCAACATCAAATAATCAAACCATACTACTTCTATTCTTAATATGGCATAAAAGGCTTTTAAAGTGAAGAAGGATGTTCTTCAACCAATTCTATGAATGAAGAGCTTATTTAATTCTCAAGAAGTAATATTTTTGTATTTGCAAAAAATTCAAAAGGAAGTAAAAGATAAGATTAAATTGGGTCCTCAAAAAATAAATTGCATAATATGGAGCAATTAAAATAATTTCAGATTGATAATAATTAACAAAACAATAAATAAATATTGCACCAATTCAATGATTTATAGAAGTTAGGATTTTTTCCTTCATTAGTATAAATAGGTTAATTTTTGAAGAACTTATGTGATTTAATTATTTCTACATAAAAAATTAATTCCTTAAACTTAATGAAGCTTTTTAATGTTTAAAATAATCCCTTCAGCATGAATAATTATAATTTGTTTCATGAAAACGTATTTAATAATGGAGTGGTTATTATACTTTCTTTGTACAAAAAATTGTAGGAGAGATTTTGATTGTGCAATTATTCGAAGATTCTATATTTTCTAGTGCTAAAAATTAAACTTTATGTGATGAATATGACATGGTAATGAACATTTGAGCTTGAGATGAGGAAGATAAGAGAGGATTTTTTATCTTTAGGATTGTAAACTATAAACCTAAAAAATGGAGTTTTCTTAGTGCATGGTACTTACACCAAGGAACCTCTAAAGAAGAATAAGATAAAAAGTTTATTAAGGAACCTTATATTCCATAAATAAACCATGAAAACTATTATAGTTAAAAATATTTTCATCAATCACACTATTAGTAAAGGTCATAAATACTTTGTCCAGATTTGATGTTCGAAATTTCATTTGAACTCAATGTAATACAATTTATTACACTTGAAAAGTTTCATTAGTTGTTTAGTTAAAATCATAATTACTACACTTTACATTTAAATGTGTCAGATGATTCACTTCTTAGCTAATTCAATGTTGATGTTGTAGGATGTGAAATCTTTCTTATTTTTGCGTTTGCTATCCATTCACTATTTTGAGCTATGTTGTCGCAATTATCTCAAATAAAACGTTTAAATGCCTTCTCATTTGCACTATAACAAATAGCTAGTAGGATTTGTGTACCACATGCTTAAAGACAATAATTAGAAGTTCTTTTGGTGTTTAATTATGATGCATTAAGACCATTGCTTCTACCACCAATAAAAATAAAACGAATCATTTGCATAGAAAACATTTAGAGATATGTGATCAATTCATTACAAATCTTGTTTAAAAAGACTTGTAAATTTAAACATGTTCGACAAAGAAATCATGTAGTAGATATACTTATTTAAACTTTACCTACAAAATCATGTTGTACTAGTTGAATGATTGGAATAACATTTCAATTTTATGTTTAACTCGGTTTTTCCATTTGATTATGCAAATGGAGACAAACACTTGTTGTATAATAAACGTGAGGAATAATTAAATAATATTTTTTATGATTATTTAGTAATGAATTTGAAATGTTGAGTAAAAAGTTAAAAGAAGTGATCCTTTATAAATGTTCAATTTCTTATAATAATTGGATATGCCATATTTTTTCAATCTAAAAATGAACTATGGAAAAGTTTGCCATCTTCAAATAGAAGGAGATTGTTGATCCCCTTGTTCTATTAGATTGCAAGAGGTGTTATTATAAAAGCATTGCATCTAAATTTGATTTGATATGAATCTTCCAAAACGTGCTATTTGAATTCTTTGAAGAAAAGTTAAATAATCCATGATTAAGATATGGACATTTTGAGTGCAAGTTTTAATAGGTAGTGATAAAAATCAAAAATGGAAAAGTGTGTTGACATAAGAAGATTTTGAAGCTATTTGTAATGCCACAATTTTTATTCAATCAATTCACATTCAATGTGAAAACATTTTACTTTGAATTTTATAATATTTTATTAAAAAAGATTACATGATTTTCTAATTTAAGCTTTTCATCCAAAAATGTTTTTGTTGTTACTTTAAAAATTCATTTAAGGTAGTTCACCATTGGTTTCTGAATATAATTGTGTATACTCCTCCAAATATGATAAATAAACTAACTAAAAAAGAATACTTAATTATCCTCAATTTTTGTAAATTTATAGTTTTGTGGTAAAATAGTTTTCCAATATATATATGTTTATTGTAAATCAATTTGGTCCACCCCTACATTTATAAAGCTTCACTTTTCTGTAATATTATTTGTTTAGCTATCTAGTTGATCAACTAATCACTTCCTAGCTTGCTGAATCCAAAATAAATAGATAAAATCAAGGGAATAGACAAAATTTTAGAAATTGTTATTGTAACACAAAGTAGCAAGGCTTGACTCTATGTCACTAGCAAAGATTCGCTACAAAAACATTGAAGCACAAACTGTAATGTGTTGGTCAAGGTATCTGAGTGGAGGCATGGTGAGCTATAGTGTCCAATACATGAAACAGAGGTTTCACTTGGAGGTATTCTTGTTTTATTCAGACCTGTAGTCATTCATGGATTGGCCTCGCTAACTTTCAATAGTTTCCGTTACCATTGGGTTGTGATGTCCAATTGTCACTAACCATATCTTTCTTCAAATTTTTATTTTCTTTTCATTAGTTGATTAAGTTATTTTTATCTACACTTTAGTTTAAGTTTTTTGAAGATTGCATGACAGCCATCACATAATTACACGAATGAAAAATTGGGTTAACTATTTTGCCAAGAAAGCTTAAAATTGAATTTTGGGCTTTCCTCATCATTTTGTGTCACTTTTACCGTCACCGTTAAGGTGTTAGCTACAGCTCACTCGACCCATGCTAACATCTAAACTCGATAATGTACTTCACCTGCAATTAGCTTATTGCTAATTCACTAACTCATCTATCTATGCTAATTGTCTCTGACCCACACTGATCCAAAAGCTAGACCCAAAGCATCACATGCCTCTCTACTTAGTCTACATTGATTGAACAACAAATCAAAACCAAACCCAAAGCATCACATACATATCCATCTATGTTGCACCATCCATAGCACCCAGCACCTCACCACTCATCATTACAAATGCTTTAAACTCATAGCTTGTTTAGGAAAACCTATGTCAATTAATTCTATAGCTTTTCAAGTCATTTTTTTTGAAAAATTGAAATTATTTCATTTGTAATTTTTGGTGATTTATGGAATTATAAATGGTGCTTTAGAATTTCAAAATATGTTTTAACTATTTTTAAATAGTTGAATTTGTTATTGTGCCCTTGAGATCTTTATAAATATGGATGCTCATCACATTGTATAAGGTGAAAGTTTTTTGATGAATTAATAAAATTCTTTAACCAAGGCTTTAGATTTAACTGTGTTGTTTGCAAATAATCCAATAGTGAGATTTTACAGCTACAATGTGGAGGAAAGTGAGAGGGTCAAAATAAGGGCTCCTAAATCATTATGAAACATTCACAATGCTGTTAAGTCAACAAGAAAGTTTTTAACCACTTTATTTTGACTTTAGGTGGAAATTATCTTTGCATCCAACATTTTTGTTAGTGCATGTGAAAGTGTGAATTCTTGTTTGACCTTCAATTTGAACCACTTATTGGCGTAGCTTGCCAGTTCACTACCAATGTTTATAATTAGGTGTGTTTCGTCTAAGTCTCTCTTTCTTTATGATGAGATCCCTTATGTAAAACATCAATGCAATTCTTGTGTTTCAAGAAGGTTTTCACTTGCTGTGATTTTAGAGTTTGCAATTCTATAACATATATATATATATTATTGGAAATTAAGTGTTTCTCTTTTGCTTATGAGCTAAAATTGGTTTTAGAATTTCTTCTTACATTACATCAATGCACCTTAAGTGATGTAGACCCAAAGAAAGAGATCTTTTAAAAACCTAAAAATCAAACACTCATGTATGTGGTTGCTCAACGGATGGCCCACATGCACCTGACTTGAAGCATCATGTGCATGCTTAGTGCTTACATGGGTGATGTGTGCACCTGATTGATGTGTATTACTCATATGGTAGGTGGAACCTATCACGCCATGGTTGTGATTACAAAAATTGTTAATAGAGATGGCATGCACGTAAAAGCCATGTGCAAGTATGGCATTAATTAAATTTCCAAACTTCGTCAATGCTCAAATGTATGTTTTTGCAATAAAAATACTAGGATTTTTGCAATTAGATTTTATATTCTTACTACTATATGAAGGGATAGAATTGAGGTATGATTGAATTCAAAAGAATTTAGAGAGAATTTAGAGAAAATTTAGAATGATTGTGAGACAATTTAAAAGGATTTTAGAGAATTGCAAGAATGACAACATTATAAATTTTAAACTCTTTGAAAGAAAAGCTCTAGAAAATTAAATCTTTTGGTGTCAAAAAATCTCATCACCTTTTTATTTTTCTTTCTCTCTTTACCATTATGATGCCTTCACTTACACTAATACTACTATAAAAAGAAGGTCTATTAGCAAAGACTTGGAGTAGGAAGACTTTACCAATAGCTCTTTTTTTATTTTTGTTGTAGAACACTTTGATTCCGCATAAGGGAAATGCAATGAAGAAGATAGTTTTGGAGCATGGAAAAAAATGAATTAGGAGATTGACGAGGCTTTAATTATGGTGGTTGTGGCAACTATTTCGCCATCCAACTTGGGGGTAGTGGTAGTCCTAGTAATCCAACAAATGCAAGTATTAAATGAGGTTGTGGTAAATCCCAATGACTTCCTATATTGGATCTAAAACATAGTCCATTGAAAGAAAATGCTTTTAGTTAAAGGAATTCTAGATTATTATGTCGTAATCTGAATGTAGTTGGAGATAAAGATGAGGATATAATCAATTTTAGCATTTGACGCATTAGAATAGTAATATCCTTTCAATGTATGTGCTACAATTAATTCATTAATTTTGGTGGTATAGTAGATGTAGAGAATTGAGATACCCAATAGCAGCAACAAGAAAATTTTCTCTTTATATGAGTATAAATCAATTCGAAAAGTCGCAAATGTTCGATTAAAATGACAAGTGATGCATTAGCCTAGTGGAATACTCAACTAGCAAAGGGTACTATTACAGAATTGGCATGGAGCTAATTTATGCAATTAATTCAAGAAGAATTTTATGGCATATGTTACATGGACAAAAAGTGGTGAAAGTGGTATAGTCTACAATATTAGCAAAGATAGATCAAGTGTGAATATATTTTAGAATTCGAATGACAAGCTATCAGTTTGAGAATACTTACTAAAGAGATATAGATTTTTTCAAACTACCATATTGGTTTGCCTTATTCTATTGATCTTAAATTATTTACTTTCCTTATTCTATCTTTAAAATGCAACATTATATATGATATGACTATCAAAAAGAGAAATGAATGCAAATTAACAAAGGTTAAGGACTATATCGCATCTAAGTCCCTATTTTTATGGTGAATTTATGAAGATGAGGGGACAAGATTTGAAAAATTGTTTAAGGTTAAGCCTATTATCACCAACAGCAATATTGATAAGCTTATCTATGAAGTGGTACCTTCATATATCTTCTAATCTATATTACTGAATCCATACATTATGGTGTTGAGATGCTGTATATTACTAATGAGTGCAATGTTATCAGATTAAGGACTTAAAAACCTTACTTTTGAATCAAGACAAAGAAGCATTGAAAAAGAATATTGTTGTTACTGACCAAATGTAGATGCTACTATACACATGCTAAACATATATGTGACTTAGAAATTTAAAGAAATCACTTGATGGGACCAACAAAAGTGTTGATGCCCCAAACATGACAATTAAAAAAAAGGGTTAATTCAACAAAGAATCCATTGAAATTGAATGTCAAAATGAAGGCTCCTATGATCAATAATTCATTTCTAAGCTCATTGAATCAAAACTTGATGATGAAAGTCATGTGAGGAGCCAAAATGACAAAGTGTAGTGACAACCTATTGTAGTCAGGTCAAGCATTAAGGCACCCCTAAAGATTCATTGTAGGCATGCTGTAATGTGTTCACTAACCACCATGTTTGCTTTTAGGAGAGTAAGTTGGGACAGATGAGATGTTAAAAAAACCTAAAAGAATGTTGCTCATGTGAGTAGGCACACTAGGGCAGGCCCATATTTGCCCGATTTCAACAGTTGCATGCACATAGTACTGACCTGAGTCATGCGTGTCTCTTGTGAATGATTGGTGCACTAATCCCTAAATGCATGTTGTAAAGTATTGGGAGGGTGCCACCTATGGTGCCTATCTTGTGCAATAATAATTTTTACATGCATGCTGTTGATGGCACATGGTAGGTGCATGCAAACGAGGGTTTACATTCGTGGGTGCGAGGCAACATAACGAAAAAATTTCCTAAATTTGGATCTTCATTAAAAGCAAAATGCGCATTTTTGTAATTAAAATGTTTGACATTTAGTAAATAAAAATCAAATATGAAACTCAATATAAAGTGGTAGGAAGTATCTAAGAATTAGTTAAAAATAATTGATAAGGAATGCAAAAGAATTTGGAGGGATTGAAAATTTATGGGAATCAAAATATAATTAATTTAGAAAATATTGAAGAGAATCTTCATATGGAACTTAATCTCCTTAAGAATTAGCCACTTTTTATAGATTTTTCATTTGAGGATTAGTATTATAATGTGCTTGATTTTGGATTCAGTTTATAATGATGTTGTAGAAGGCATTGACAAAGGCCAGTGTCAAAAGTGGACAACCTGTAACATTCTTTAGTTAAAAGTTTGGTTATGTGAATAAGAAATACTTAATAAAATTTACTATAGGAAGATTTTGTTCTTTTTTCTAACCATGAAGCTCTCAAGTATTCTAAATCACAAAATAATTGAATCCATGAACATGAAAAATGGTTTGAATACTTGAAAGAGTTTACTTTTCCTTTCAAGCACAAGTATAGACTAGCAAATAAAGTAGTTGATGTAATAAGGGTCATTGTTTCTTATTATCAAGAATGATTACACATATTTTTGATTCAAATTCATTAAATAGATTTATAATTATTACTGAAACCATTGTGATGTCTCTTATGAAGTCAATACATCACCAAAAAAGTTAAAAATGACTACAATTTGAAAAATTATTTTTTTTCGATATATTTTGACTTTGCATTTGACTTACATCACTTACGGATTTTCTTTGACAAGAAATACAAGGTATATTCTCATATGACATTATGGTTGATACAAAACTATAAGAAACTTGTTATATTGATTTATGTTTGGCTTAATTACCCTAATTGGTCTCATTGATAATTGTTAATACAAACCTTGTGCTACATCTAACTTTGTGATTTATGGTCAAGGAGTATATACACCATTACCTTTACTACAATGGCAAAAGGGAGATATTAAAGTTAACTTTGCAGTTGAATTATCAAAAGTCATCAAAAGGTATTATTTTTTTGTTCATAGTTGCAGATAGTTTTTCAATGATGGATCATTTCATACCAAGCAAAAAGAAGACAAAAGCCCCCATATCACAAAACTGTTTCTTTGTCCATTCTCAAAATTGCATAGTTTAACATGAATGATTATGCTAGATCATGATGTATGATTTACTAGTTATTCTAAAAAAGCACTTTGGCACTTGGTCTGAATGGAACTTAGATTTTCATCAACTTATTATCCTTTGGCAGTCTGGCAAATATAAAAGTGAACTAAAGATTTCACAATGCTCTTCATAGCTTAGTGAGAGAAGATATTTTTTCACATGAGCTTTTATTACTACACACAAACATTTCTTACAATAATTATACTAATTGGATAACAATTGGATTCCTTCAAAATTTGTTTCATGTAATCATCATCAATGTCCTATTGACTTTATTCCCTCACTTTGTGAATTTCATACTTCTAAGTCCACTAGGTCTTATGCTTAACATGTTCCATCATTACCCAAGAAAATTGCTAAAAAAATTAACTAAAGCAATGAAATAAATAAATGACTAATAGATTATTATAGGCAACTCAAGGAACTTGTTGAGGGAACTAGTGAGCATTTTGAGCCTTCACCATCATTGTTAAATGAACCTGTCCCACAAATATCCAATCTAATGGGGCTAGAAACCATGTGGAGCAAACGTTATGTGACTAAAAAGTTATGATATAGGATTTGGCTTAATAGAGATTTTTTGTACATTGGCATGTCTAACTTGTAATGCACTAGGAACTTTAAGGAGGTTCTTGACAAGCTAAACCTAGAAATGTTGGATTAATACTAGGGATTTCATCTTAACACCAATGGTGTTGAGCACTTTCCCACTATTGCATGATGGCATAGTTGCATTCTGTGCAACATGTACAGGTTCCTCTAAGGGGCATACCACTTATTTTTAGACTTAAGGCGATGTTAGGATTTGCTCTTCTACTTATTAGTCTTAATAATTGTTGTATTTTTTGGTTAGGTAGTTATAGCTAATGTTTATTTATTTACATTTTTCAGTGTTTACCATTAACATGTTCTAGATATTATTCAATTCAACAAGCTATACTATATGTTTAGTCAACAAGAGGTAACTCTTTATCCACACACTATAAACCTTCGTTTTTACCCCCCCCCCCCCCCCCCCTCTTATGCTTATAATTTTTTTCATGTTCTTTACCTCTTTATTCTACTTATATATAAAAAAAATCAACTAAAATTCTTTACCTATTAAATTTAGTAATTATAATAGTATTACAATAATGTAATATTAGCAACAAAATAATTATTATAGTCAAAATTCGTTATTCTTTAAAAATCTTAGTAAATGGCAAGTAATTAAAATGTTATAACTAATAATGTTTTAAAAAAATATTATGACCTTATTGTAATATAATTACTATTATATGAAATCGTATTAAAATAATAACTATATTTAAAATAAAAACTATAAATATTTTTGTAAAATCTTAACTCATGGAGTAGTATAGTTTAATGAATTTTTATTATCTTTAATGTAGAAAAATAGTATCTATTATTTTTAAATTATTAAATTTATTTTGTTTTTTTTATAAAACAACAAAATTAGTTATCACCTATTATTATGAAGTAAAAATTATAAAATAATTTAGATGCAATTTTTTCTAATAATGATGAGATAATTTTAAAATAATAATTAGTTGTATCTTGATAGTAAGGTGTAATTATTGGAATTATTTGTTTATTTGTAAAAATGCATTTTATTGTATTATAGCATAGTTCGTAGTTATTATTGAAGAAAAATTTTTTAGTAATTAATTTTTTTAATTATTTAATTATACTAAATTTTTTAAAATTATAAATCTACGGCATTCATAAAATAAATAATAATAATGTTTTCTTCTTTTATTTATTATTTTTATTTTTCTTAAAATGAATAATGTGTTAGCATGCTTTCAACGACAAATATCATGTTTTCATAAAGGGAAAATAAAGAAAAAGAATAAGGTACAAAAAGCAAACTGAAGATTTGTTAAAAGAAGAGAAGAACATTATGAAAATTAATGCAAAGGATGTAAAAGAAATAGAACAACTTGAAAGTAAGAGAATAACAACATTAAAAATGAAGAAATAAAAAATTTGGAATATGAAGGCTTAGAACTCCAAAAATATGAGAAAAATATAAAATGAGGAATATGAAGAAAAATAAATAGAATTATGTGTGTATTGTCAACAAATAGGAATTAATATCAAGAAGTAATAAGAATAAAATTAAAACAAAACATTTATTAGTTATGAAATAACGAGAACTATTTATATGGTTGTTTAAAAAATATGTAATAAAAATATTTTATTTTATTTTTTTCGTTTTGAATTCTTAAATATAAAATTGTAACTAAAATTTAAAAAACATGACAAACAATTTATTATAAAAATTATATTAACAAGAAGAAGAAAAAGAATATCGGAAAGAATTATTAGAGAAAGAGAATGAGGAAAATGAGTATAAGAAACTAATCATAGTTGTAGAGGGTGAGACATGCACACATATTTAGAAATAAAGGGGCATTAATGAGAGAGTGAGAGGAGATAAAAAAGAGAGAAGTGAAAGTAATAAAAGATTCAGGAAGAAGAGTGAGAATAATGGGAGAAGGAAGATAATGTCTTTGACAAAGAATTTCACAGACATAGACAAATAGTTTTGTAGAAGAAAGCAGTGAGCAAGATTAAGTGTAAGTTAAATTGATGCAGAGGAAAGGAAACAAAAAAAGTTGCAATAAAAATGGGAGGTACACGAGAGGTTAATAAAATATGAAAAAGAAAAAGAAAAATTAAATAAATAAAAAAATGCCAAATTGCTACAATATTATATGAAAGAATATTAAGAAATAGATTTTGCCATAAGTTTTATTCACAATTGTTAATTATTAATTATCATTATTTTTTCTTGGAATAAGTTTCCAAACTTTTGGAAAATTGTTACAACTATTCCTATTAATTGTTATTTTTTTTTCATATTCCATTAAATATTTAAACAAATAGTATTATGAATAATTTTTTTAATTATATTATTGTGAAAAATAAATTACAAAAATGTAGAAAATTGATATATACTTATTTTAATTTACATATTGTTATAATAATTATAATTGTAATCTAACAATATGAACTTTTAGTAGATATTAACAATATGAGTTATTATTATTGCTACCATGATAGTCATAATAATTGAAATCTATATAATTTCTAAAATAAAAATTAATGATAAATTTAAAATAACCGTATTTTTTTATAATTGTACTTATTAACCCTTTTTTGAATTAATTCTAAAGAATAATATCATTAACAATAATTATTAATAATGTATTTTTCTACACTTCTTATAAGTCACATTCCTTGTTCCATAAGTTATGCTTCATAATTAATTACAATCAAATTATTGTTAATACAATAATTTTTTCTTTCAATATATATTGATAAAATATATTATTTTTTATATTTTTGATATTCATAGCTATGATAGTGATATAAAGAATTAATATTTAAAGATATAATTTATTAATAAGTGCTAAAGCATATTATTATTCTTGTTTTTCTTTATTATTAGTCGTACTAAGCTTTATTCAATTTCATTAAAAGTTTTATAATTTTATTTAATAATTTTGAAAATATAAATTGTGTATATAGTATTTACATTAAATTATGATTTTTTTTATAAATATTAATTTATTATTTCCAATTTTATTTAGCCTTATTGCAATACAAATGTACTAAAAAAATAGATAATAAAATTAATTCATTTTTTTGATAAATTTTATATTGCAAATAAAAATAATAAGAAATGAATAAGAATTAATTATAAAGAGAAAAATATTTGGAAAAAGGGGAAAAACTAACAAAAGAATTAGTATTTGAGATAAAGTAAAACAAAAAAAATATTAAATGTAGATTGAGAAGTGGAAGAATAAAAGAATAGGAGAATTATAAGAAAATAATGATGAAACAAAATTTGTAGAATAAGTAAAAGAAAAAGTGAAAAAGAAAAGTAAAATGTTAAGGTAAGAAAATAAGTGGTTGAAAAAGAATAAAATAAAGAAAAATATTTTTATTGTTTATTAACAAAACTTATTATAAAAATTAGTGTTTTGGTTACTAAAAATTATGCTTATTATTTGGACAAAATGTTTTATTTAATATCATCAATAATTAAGTTTCTTATGTTCTTCTTGTAATTATTATTGATATAATTTTTATTCATGGACAAGATTTGATAGAGATGAAACAAACAACATTAGACTCTTCTAAGTGAGATCTATCAAACTAAATATTCATTCTAATATTTTCAAATATTTTATATTCTTTTGTTTTGTCAAGGTTTGTGAGACAAATTAATTTGTACCAAACTTTGGCTTCTAGGGATACCTCACAACTTATCTCTTTTGTTCAATATTTTTTGCTTTGATTTGATTATATTATTAAATAACTATAAATCTCCTATCATGTGACTATTGTTTCATTTTTATTTGGTTTTATTACATTTAATCAATTTATCATATTTTAACATTACTCTTTTAAAAATGTTATAGTAATAATGTTTATTGTTTATGTTTATTTACTTTTTTAAGTTTTAGTAATTCCAAACGAGATCTGTTGGAGACATAAAACCTTTGTTTGTTAAGTATTAATGATTAAATATTTATTTTTACATTTCAAAATTTTTTCTATGGTTGTGGTACATTTTTAAAGATTAAGGATGTCACCCCAAATCTCCTTGTACCTTACAATGCAAGTTTTCTATATCAATTATGTAATTTCTTTTGTTTTTCTACTTTAATTTTCTTATATTACTAAGAAACTTTAAATGTCCTCCAATGTGAGCTTTAAATTTCTTTGGTTTTATAATGTTACATTTACTAAATTTATCTAATTTTATCTTTAACATTAATTTCCTTAATATTAATGTAATAATTCATTATTTCTTATCTTGATCTAATTTTGTAATACACAATATCTCAAAAAGAAGTTCGATATGGTCGAAACAAATGCTGTTGGACTAATCATCCCTTAAGCTCTACCCAACTCAATGTTGATGTTTACAGTTAGTGCTTATCTATGGTTTAACATGCTTTATTGGGCATTTTAATTTGTGCTTAATTTAATGATTGATGATTATACAGTTGATCTACCTAATATCTTGGACTATAGATTTCTCATATAATTTTTTGCTTTCAAAATCTTTGGCTTTCATTTGATTATATTACTACGAAACTTTAATTCTCTAGGTATTTTACCTTAATATTACTTAGATTTCCTTACATTGTATTACTTCAATTAACCTCATTTCAACTTAAATATTTGTTTACTTAATTTTAAATATAATAAATTTTTATTATTTATGATTTTTTCTTTAGTAAACAAGTTATATTTCGAAAGAGGTCTAAGGAAGATTAAAAAAACATCACTATACTCATCTCAGTTAAATATTCCTTTTTATACTGTTAAATAACTTATTTACTTGTATTCTACATGCTTAATAAGCCATTTTTATTTATCTCAAAATGTTGTATTTATAAACAATTTATCTTATTCTAAAAATATATTACTTTAATATGGTTATTGTACTGTGGAGCATTAATTTTTCTCTCAGTTGATATTTACATCATTTAGATTGAGTTATGTCATGGTTCTTCAACTTATCTCATTTTTATTTTAATATATATCTAGTTATTTTGTAATTATAAGTTTTTTATTATTTATATTTTTTACATTTGTATTTCTCAATAATTTGAATGAGGTCTGATGCAGACAAAAAAAATGTCATTAGACTCATCCTAATGTGCTTTATCCAATTGAGTATTTGTTTTTTCATATTTCCAAATATTTTATTTTTTAAAGTTTTGGCACATTTGACAAGACATTTCCATTCATACCCAATTTAAAAATAAAGGATGCCACGCACAATATGCTTAATATCTTGGAAAACATTATTCTCGTGCAATTTTGTCATTAATATAAATTTACTTAATATTAAAACAATATCTTATTATAATTTAAGCTTATTTAAATTAGTAATTTATAGTAATTGAAAACATGGTTTAATGGAAAGGAAATAAACGTCATTATATCCATATAACTTAAACTAATACAATTTAATATTCATTTTTTAAAAATTTTCTATTATGATTTTTATGTGCATTTAAAGGCATGTTGTTTTGTAATTGATTTGATGATTGAGTTTGTTACACTCAATTTCCATAGCATCATGTAATGAAAAATTCTCATATAATTTAACTCTTTTCATTCAAATTTTTTGCTTGAAGTTTTTTGCATTACTATGAAACTCTAGTTATCCTCCTGTGTAACCTTGACTTTGCTTTCAATTGGATGTATTACATTGACTTAACTTTTTTGGTTTTGTCTTTGATATATATTAATAAAATAATTTTTATTTTTTTAAGTTTATTTAATTTATTAGTTTCCTATAATTATAAATGTGGTCTAATGTAGATGAAATAAACATTATCAGACTTGTCTAGAAGAGCTCTATGCAAATAAATCTTCATCTCCATATTGATAAATGAATCATTTTCTAGGCTTTGGCATGAGTTATGAGACATTTTGATTTATAGCTAATTTGACGATAAATGATGTTACATGTGATCTTCTTTGCTTCTTGGAATGCAACTTTCTTGTATAACTTTATCTAATTTTCTAAAATGTTTCTCTTTGATTTGGTTACGTTACTTTTTACTCTAAATCTCTTCTTATTTGATATTTAGTTTCTTGAATTTAGTTATAATATATTACTTCAATTCATACAATTTCATCATTAATATATATTTAATTAATATGTTCATATTTACGTTATAATATATTACTTCAATTCATACAATTTCATTTTTAATATATATTTAATTAATATGAAAATAATTTTTTTTTGTTATTTGCCCTCCTTTAATTTTATCATTAAACATAATTCCAAATGATGTTTGATCAAGAAAAAATAAATGACATTATAATCATTTTGATGTGTTCTATTTAATTAAATATGAATCTTTCTCGATAATCTTTTTCTAAATAGATATTCATTTCTATAATTTTAAAAAACATTTCTATGATTTTTTTATTATTAAGCAATATTTTTATTTGTTTTAGATTTGATGATCAAACATGTTACACTCAAACGTCATAGTATATTGAAATACAATTTTCTCATAGAATTTATCTAATTTACCTAGATTTCTAGTTTTAATTTGGTTATATTATTATGTAACTCTAAATTTACTCTTATATGATGATTGCATTACCTTTCATTTCTTTATATTACATTTCTTTGGTTTATCTTATTTTAGTTTTAATATATACATATTAGTAGCATTAAAGCAATAAATTATTATTTTTTATGCCAATTTATTTTTATCATTTTTAGTAATCCATATGAGATCTCCTTCATATGAAATAAATATTGTTGGACTTTTGGCGTGCTTTACTATATATTTTTATTTGTAGTTGATTTAACAACCGTTGAAGTAACACAGGATGTGTTTAGCATCTAGGAATGTGACTTTTCAATATCATTTATCTCATTTAGTAATATTTTCCTTGTATTTAGTTAACTTTGCAACTTTAAATCTCCTTTGATGTGACCATTACATCGCTTTAATTTTCTTATAATCTAACACTTCCATTTGAGTTATTCAAGATTTAATATAAAAATTTACATCATTTAGATATAAATATTTATTATTTTTTTTTTTTGGTTTTTTTGTTTATTTTAGTACATTATTATTTATTCTTATTTCTTTGTTAATTTGTTGCAATACCAAGAAAGTTTTAACTAAGACAAAAAAACATTGTTCTAATTATCTTGATAAGCCCTTTGACTTTTTTTTATTTATATCTAATTTGACTAACATGGGTATTACTCTCGATCAACTAAGTATCATGAAAATAATTTTTTTATGATTTATCTTATTTCTTCAAATGTTCTGTTTTTGATTTGGTTATATTACTATGAAACTCTAAATCTTATCTCATGTGTCCATTACATTGCTTGAAAAATACTATTTTTCTTCAACTTATTTCGTTTGAGTTATAAAATATATTTACTCAATAAAAAATTGTTATCAGTTATGCATTTTCCATTAATAATTTGCATTAACTCCAAACACAGTCCAATGGAGATGAAACAAATATCATTAGACTCTTACTAATAAGAATTTTTAAATTTTCTTTTTTATATTTCCAAATAATTTATTTTTTGAGCTTGTTGCAATATTTATGGGATATTTCTACTTGATTTGATGATTAAAAATGTTACACATATTTTTCTTAGCACCTTGAAACAAAGCTTTTACATACAATTTATTTAAATTTTTTAATTTTTTGCTATGATTTGGTTATATTATCATGTAACTGTTATTGTCCACTTGTGTCACCTTTCATCACTTTCATTTGGCGAAACAAGATTGCTTTAATTTATTTAATTTCAACCTCAATATATACTAACTTAATATAAAAATATTAATTTATTAATATTTTTGACTATTTATTTTGGTAATCTACAATAAGTGAGAATCCCTATTTACTCTAGATGAAAAAATTTTGTTTGACATGTTTGCTTTTTCTCCTTCCAATTAATTATTTACTTTTTCATTTTTTGATATTTTATTTTCTATGGTTATTGCTTGCATTACAAGTTATTTCAATTTTGACTCCATTTGATGATCAATTCTATATATACTTGATGTCCTTAGAATCTTGAAATGCAACTTTCACATATAATTTATCTAAATTCTTCAAATATTTTTCTTTGATTTTGTAACATTACTATGCAATTTAAAAATTCCTCATGTGTGACCCTTAAATTGATTTCATTTTATTATATTTTATTTCTTTAGTTTTTCCAATTTTAACTTTAGTATATATTTGGTTGCTTTTAAATAGATATTTTAGTCTTATTTAGTCTTTGTTTTTGGAGAATTAAAAGTAATTTCAAGTGAGGTTCAATTAAGACAAAAAAATCCTTCAAAAATATCTCAATGGGCTTTATCTAATTAAATATTTTATTTGATAGGATTCTTGCATACTTCGCTTATGCATCTTGCAATGTAAGTTTTACAAAAAATTTATCTCATTTTGTCGAACATTTTTCATTTATTTTGTTATATTACTAAGTTTATATGTCAAATAGTTTGACTTACATTATAATGATTTGGTTATATTACATTACTTCTATTTTTTTTTTTTTGAACTTTAACATTATAATGATTTCAACTTTATGATAATTTATAGTTTAAGTAATTAATATAAATTTATAATTATGACCTATCAAAATAAAAAAAATCTCATTAGATTATTCTCAATTAGCTCTGACCAATTAAACATATATATATATATATATATATATATATATATATATATATATATATATATATATTAAATATTTTATTTTCTAAGATTTTGTCGTTATAATATTTTGATTCATACCTGATTTTATGATCACGTTTCACACTCAATCTCCTTAGTATTTTGAATGAAACTTTCACACAATGTTTATCTCATTTTATTCAAATGTTTTGCTTCGAGTTTTTAAAAATATCCTAATCTTTAATTCTTCTCTCGTATGACTATTACACCACTTTGATTTCGTTATTTTACATTACTTTAATTTATCATATTTTAATATTAATTAATATTTACTTTATATTAGAAAATAATTTATTTTTATTTATACTTATTTAGTTTGGAAATTTTTAGTAACTCTAATTTAAGATTGATCATGTTGAAACAAAGGTTAGTAAAGTAATCTTAATGAGTTCTATCAAAATAAATATTTATTTATATATTTAAAAGTTTTTGATTATCTAGGGTTTTAGTATGTTTTTTGGGCATTTAAATCATACTTTATCTGATGGTCGAGGTTGTTACATTTGATCTACTTGGTATCCTGGAATAGAACTTTGAAATATAATTTATCTCATTTCATCAAATTTCTTACCTCTATTTTAATCAATCTTTATATAAATTGGAGTCTCTTGTCATGTGACCTTTAATCACCTTGATTTAGTTATATTACAATGCTTTGGTTATGTTATATTACATCAACTTATATCATTTCATCTACAATATATATTAGATAAATTTTAAAATAATTATTTTTTTGTCATTTAAAATTATTTATTATTGTAATTTGTAGTAACTGTAAATAAGGTTTAATAAAAAACGAGCAATGTTTACCTCATCTTTACAAGCTCTATCTAACAAAGTATTTATCCCTTGATTATATATATTTTATTTTATACTTTTTTGTCATGCTCTATGACACAACTTGATTGGCACCTGATGGAGGATATTGTACTTGATATCATTTGTACTTATGACAGAAACATTCCTATGTAATATATCTTTATTTTTCAAATTCTTCACTTTGATTTGGTTATATTGTCATTATAAATCGCCTCTCATGTAACCTTCACAATACTTTGGATTTATTACATTATATCAATTTAATGCACCTGATTTTGCCTTTGTTATACTTTTACTAAATACTAAAACAATGAAAAATTATTTATTTTTGTTTGCTTTTGTTGTAGTAGTAATTCTGAATGTGATCTGATTGAGACAAAACAAATGTATTTGAAGTGATCTTGATGAGCCCTCTAATTTAAAATTAATTTTTATTTTTTAAATTTTTTTAATTTTTGTATTTTGTATCTTTACAATTAGTTATGATTCATACATGATCAAACATTCAAGAGTTTAATACATGACAAATATTTTGCGATAGAATGCAACTTTCCTATGCAATTTTCAACATTTCTTCAAATGTTTGGCAATAGTTTTCTAATATTATATTATTTCAATGTAACTCAATCCAAATTCAATTTACATTTATTGGATTTTAAAATAGTTAATTATTATTATTTATTTTTATTAATCATGCTATTTACAATAATTTCAAATGTGGTTCAATCAGGATGAAATAACTATAATTAGACTAAATAGATGAGCTCTATCAAATTAAATGTTAATAACAATATTTTAAATATTTTTTATAATGTTTTTGTATTATTTAAGAGACATTTGAACTTATATGTTTTGTAGACGATGTTTCACTTGTTCTCTTTAGAATCTTATAATGCAATATTGTCATTCATTTTGTCATATTTGTTGAAATTCTTTATTTTGAATTGGTTATAATTAGTATCTAAATCTAGCTTGTATCTAGTGTAACACTTACAATCATTTTGATTTTTTTAGATTTCATTCCTTCAATTTATCTAACTTTAAATTTAAAATATATTTACTAAATATTAAACTAATAATTTCTTATTATTGTTTCTTATTAATTTGGGTAAATTGTTGTAATTATAAATGAGGTCCAATTAAGACTAAATAATCATCATTGTGGTAGTCTCAATGTGTTCCATCAAATTAAATATTAATTTGCATGAATTAATTTTTTTTATTTTAAATAGTTTTTGTTTGTTTTATAAGACACTTTGCTTCATATGTAATCTCATGATTGCAGATGTTACCCCCAATTTCTTTGGTATCTAAAACACAATTCTTCCACACATCATTTTGATTTTATTTAATTATGTTGGTTCAACTTACCTAATTTCAAAATTAAGTTAGATTTTTTTAATGTTAAAATATATATATTTTATTAATTATTCTTGTTATGATTTATAATTTGAAAAAATTTTAAATGAGGTCTGATCGAGGCAAAAGAAGCATCATTGGCCTCTTCAAGCAATCTATCTAGTTAAACATTGACTTATATATTTTTAAAAAACATGTTTTCTTTGATTTTGAACTATTTTGTGAGCCATTTGATTTGTATTGATTTTTTATTGGACATTACACCCAATTTTGTCTTGTTTCACATTGATTTGGTCATATTTTTATCATATCCTGAATCTCTAATCGTGTGACCTTTATATCATGATAATTTAGTTATTTTACATAACTTCAATTTACCTTATTTCAGTCTTAATATATGTTTACATAATATTAAAAATAATATTTGACAATTTTTTTTTGTATTTAATATTGTGATTCGCATTAATTCTAAACAAGGTCTTTTTGACATAAAACAAATGTTGTTTGACTCATCTCGATGAGCCTAACGTAATTAAATATTAATTTATATATTTTGAAATATTTTATATCCATGTTTTTTTGTATTCTTGTGAGGAATTTCAATTGGACCTAATTTGAAAATTTAAGATGTTAAACTCAATCTCTATAGTATCTTTGAATGCAACCGTCATATATAATTTATCTAATTTCTCGAAATATTTTTTATTGATATTTCTATACTAATATGTAATAAATATCGTCTTGTGAGATCTTGACATCAGACTGATTTGTTTTGTTATATTACAATAATTTATCACATTTTTAGCTTAATATATACTTACATGACATAAAAAAATAATAATATATTATTATTGTTGGATATTTGCATTTGTAATTGGCTATTATATTAAAAAATCTTGGTTAAGACAAAAACATAAATGGACTCAAGAGAATGTTCTCCATCTATTTAAACCACTTTTCTTAATTTTTAAATACTTCGATTTTTAAAGTATTGGTATTACTGGATTTCCTATTGCAATTGGTTTGTTTTTTTGGTTAGGTTATAATTTCTTCAATTTGACTCATTTTATATTTAAAACATATTTACTTAAAAATAGAAATAATAGTTTATCATTTTTTACACTTATTTTATTTTGGTAATTCATTCTAATTTTGAATGATGTTTGATCGAGGTTAAATAAGCATCACATTAATCATCTAACACACTCTATCCAATTACATGTTCATTTATATTTTTTAAATAATTTCTTTTACACAATTTTAACATATGTTTTGAGACATTTTGATTCCTATATTATTTGACAAATGAGGATGTTATATTTGTTCTCCTTATCATCTTAAAATATAAAATTCTTAGATATTATAACTAATTTCTTCAAATTTTATATTTTTGTTTAGTTATGTCACTATGTTACTAAAAATCTCTTATTATATGTCCATTATATTGCTATGATTTTGTTATATTATGTTGGAACTATTTTTCTTGTTTTTCATTTGATATATATCCACATAAAATTAAAAATATTAATTTATTTTTATTTATGCTTATTTGGACTTTTAATTTCTTGTAATTGCAAAAAAGTTCTACTCGAGATAAAACAAATGTTGTTAGGCTTTTTTATGGTCCATATCTTGTTTAACATTCATATTTACAATTATTTTTTTTATTTATTCTTTCTTAAAATTTGAAATATTTTATCTTCTACAGCCTTTGCTTTCTCACAAGAATTTTCAATTCATGGCCAATTTGTCAATCAAGAATGATATATTCGATCTCCCTAGTATCGTGAATGCAACCTTCCAATATAATTAGCTCTTTTTTCAATTTTTTTTATTTTGTTTCTTTTACTCCTTTCATGTGACCTTTACATCACATCAATTAGGTTATATTACATTACTTTAGTTTACTTTTTTAATCTTTAATATATATTGCTTGTCATTAGAATAATAATTTATTATTATTTATGCTTATTTAGTTTGATAAGTTGTATTATTTTCAATAAATTTTCTTTCAGAGATGACAAAAATAATATTGGATTCATCTTTACAAATATATCAAGCCAAATATTAATATTTAAATTTTTATTTTATTTATGTTTTATAAATTTTGCATGCTTTAAGTGATATTTGATTCGTACTTGATTTAAGGATGCACATTATTATAGATTATGACCATTGTTTCTTGGAATGCAACTATACCATACAATTTATCATTTTTTAAATTTTGTACATAAATTTTATTATATTATAATGAAACTCTATTTCTTTTATCAATTGACATTTTCATCTTTTTTATTTGATTGTTTTACATTGCCTCAATCATGGTCAAATAAAGGTGTGACTGAGATGAAACAAAGGGTGTTAGATTTGTTATAACGAGCTATTTCCAACCAATGATTCTTTTGTATATTTGAATATTTTTTATAACTTTGGCATCCTTTATAGGATATTTTCATTAATACCTAATTTGATGATCATAGACATTACACTAAATTTACTTAGTATATTTGACTGCTACTTCCCTATAAAATTTTTCTAAATTCCATAAATTTTCCACTTTGATTTGATTATGTTACTTTGCAATTCTTAGTCTGTTCTTGTGTAATTACACTACGTTTTATTAATATCAGGGAATATAAATTTTGTAACAATTGAACGAATTTATTAATTTTTTTACTTTGATTACATTATATAATTTTGTAACTCTAAATCTCTTGTCACATGGTTTATACATCACTTTGATTTAGCTATATTTCATTGCTTCAATATACCTCATTTTACCTTCAATATATATGTATATTTTTAAATTTGAAATAAAAATTTATTATTATTTGTGATTATTGTATTTTGTTAATTTTTTTAATTACAAAAGGGGTCTGATCAACACTGAAAAAATGTCATTGTACTCATGTTGATGAGCTTTATCGAATTAAATTTTATATTTATATTTTGAACTATTTTAATTTTTAGGTTTTTGCATGAATCACATGATATTATAATTCATAACTAATTTGAAAATTGGAGAAGCTTTACTCAATCTCCTTAATATCTCAGATTATTATTTTCCCATACAATTTGCCTCATTTCATAAATGTTTTTGGCATGATTTTGTAATTTTACTACATAACACCAATTGTCCACCTATAAGTCTTTATTATTTATGGTTTTTAAATTTTATAATTCATTATAATTCAAAATGAAGTTTAGTAAAGATGAAATGAATGTTTTTAGAGTCCACTTGATGGCTCAATAAAGCTAAATGTTTATTTTAAATTTTATATTAATATTTTATATTATGATATTATTACAAAGGTAACATGACAATTCAATTCATAGCTAATTGAACTATCAAGGACGTTATGTTCAATCACCATTGTATGATTGAATGTAAGTTTCCAACAAAATTTATCACCTTAACATACTTTATCTAATTGAATATTTATTTTTGTATTTTTTAATCCTTTATTTTCTAGGGTTTTTGTGGGCTTTACGAGATATTTAGATTTCTATCACTTTGTTGATTGAAGAAGTTATGCTCGATCTCCTTATTATCTTTGAGTGTGACTTTCCCATTTAATTTATACCATTTTTCAACTTTTTTGCATTGATTTAGTTATATTACTATGTATGTATTTACCCTTTTTTCAACCATTATATCTATTTGATTTTGTTGTGTAACAATTTTTAAAATATCATATTTCACTTTAGTAAATATTAATTTTATATCAAAATAATAAGCTTGCATTAGTTAGGTTTATTTAAATTTATAGTTTTTGGCAATTAGATATGAGATGTGACAATGATGAAATAAATTGTTGAACTCGCCTCAATGAGCTATATATGTTTAAAAATTTATTCTTACATTTGAAAATACTTTTAATGTTTTTGTGAATGCCTTATGAGAAAATTTAATTCTTACCTACTAGGAAAAGTTACGATGTTATACTCGTTCTTTTCAATATCTTTTAATAGAATTATGTTTTATAATTTATGTCATTTCTTCAAAGTTTTTTCTTTTATTTTGTTATAAAACAATATAGCTTTAAATCTCATCTTAAGTGACCTTTACATTACAATGACTTGATTATATTGCATTACTTTAATTTCTCTCATTTTATGCTAAGTTTATATTTACATACCATTGATTAAGTAATTTATTATTTTTTTTGCTTATTTTCTTTTATAATTTTTAGTATTTCCCAAGAAGGTCAAACTAAGATGAAACATATACTATGGACTAGTATCAAAGAGCTCTATCCAAAATAAATATTAATTTTTTAATTTTTTAAAAATATATTTTTTTAAGGATTTTGGAATGCTTTATGATTAAGGATATGAAGCTTGATTTTCCTAATATATTGGATTCTAACTTTCACATTATTTTTTCACATTTATTGTTTTTTTTTATTCTTTTTTATATTATGTAGATAAATATCAACAAGAAAATGTGATAAAATAAAGAAATTTAATATGACCAAATATAAACCTTGTAATAGTCACGTGAGAGGACATTTAACTATACAGGAAAATATATTGAAAGGATGCTATTGACATGAAGTGTAATTTTCTCCATCACCAAAACAAGTATGAATAAACATGTTTAATAAATTATTCTTAAATACCATAAATTTTTTTTAAAATAATATAAAAATAAATATTTAAATTGCTAGACATCTTTAAAATGAGTCCAACAACAACTGTTTTCTCTCGATCAAACCTCTTTTTGTAATTATTATGAGTTACCAACATAAAAACGCTTAAATAATAGAAAATTGTTATTTAAATATTAAGTGAATATATATTAAGGTTTAAATTAGAGGAATGGAATGTAACTAAATCAAAGAGATATATAGAGCACATGACATGAGATTCAGACTAACAAGTCACATAAGATGAATATTTTAAAGTTATTTTTTTAATATTAAGTAAATATATATTATTGTAAGTTCCAGTTAAATTAAGTCAATGAAATATTACAAAATCAAAGATATATAAAAGTAAAATGACAGAAAAGTTATTGTTTCAAAATAATACAGCAAAATAAAAGTAAAACATTTGAAGAAATGAGAAAAATCGTATTTGAAAGCTAAATCTGAAGACACAAAGAAGTTAAAATTAACATTTCTAATTGAACATAAAAATGATAACAAATCACATATCAATATGCAAAATTAGAGGAGTTAAAATATTTAAACATATAAAAATAAACATTTAAGTTGAAGAAGCCCATAAAGATAAGTCTAACGACATTTATTTCATATCATTAAGATTTTATTTTGAATTACAATAAATGATAAAAATAAACAAATGTAAATAAGAACAAATTATTATTTGAATATAAAATAAATATATATTAA
Source organism: Vanilla planifolia (assembly GCA_023846275.1). Taxonomy (NCBI): domain Eukaryota; kingdom Viridiplantae; phylum Streptophyta; class Magnoliopsida; order Asparagales; family Orchidaceae; genus Vanilla; species Vanilla planifolia. The sequence goes on along the minus strand of JAIUJO010000393.1, from coordinate 41,514 downwards.
AGTAGAAAGTAGATAAATTAAAGCAAAATAATACATGAAATCCAAGCAAAGCAAATGTTATGAAAGAGGACATTTAGAGTTTCTTACGAAGTTGCAGAACAAGATACCAGTGAGGTAAAGTATAAGATCCTAATTCATCAAATCAAGTATAAATTAAAATATCTTATAAAGCATGGTAATACTCTAAAAAAGTAAAATATTTAAAAAATATACAAAAAAGTTTAATTAGATATGTTAGGTTATGATGAGTCCAACATTTTCTTGTTTTGGTCTAATGTCAAATTGAAGTATTTCAAATTACAATATTAATAATCATCTAAATGAGAAAAAAAAAATTTAATATTAAAATTATATATAAATTAAAGCTAAAATGTGATAAAGTGAAGCAATATAATATAACCAAATAAAGTGACATAGAATTCATATAATATGTGAAATTGATTATCATAACCATATAATCAATTAAATGAAAAAATTTTAGAAAAATAAAATAAATTGTTCGATAAGTTGTATTCCAATATGCTAAAAATATGGAGTGTAACACCTTCGATCATCAAATAATGTGTGCAACAACTTCACCAGTGAAGCATCGTGAATCATAAAAAATAAAATATTTTAATATATATATATATATATATATAGATACGAATAGAGCTTATTGTGATTAGCCAAATGGTGATTACTTTTTGTCATTTAGACCTTGTATAAAGTCACTACAACATACAAAAGAAAATAAGTATATGTAAGGATAAATGATAATTTTAATATTAATTAAATCTAAAATATAGCTCAAAGTATCACGTAAAGCATGCCACTACCTTTGAAAAAATATTTAATAATATAAAAAATATTATTTAATTTAATAGATCTCATCGAGATGAGTCCATCAATTTTGTCACAATTAGACATCATTCAAAAATACTATGAATTACGAAAGTAAATGAGCATTATAAGAACTTTATTGCTAAGTAAATATATAGTAAATCTTAAATAAGCAAAATTAAAGTAGTGTAATATAACAAAAAAAAGGCAATGTAAAAGTCAAATAAGAGGAGATATGGAGAGATATTATAATATTAGGAAATAAAAACATAACAAATTAATGAAACGAGATAAAAGATATAGGAAGGTTTGATTCCATGATGTTAAGGACATTGAGCGTAACCTTCTCGATCATTAAATCATGTACAAAAAAAAAATTTTTGAACATAATCCCAAAATCTTACAAAATAAAATTTTAAAAAAATATAAAAATGAATATTTAATTGGAAAGGACTAAACTAGTTGAGACTAATGATGTTTGCTTTAGATCGTTCAGTCCTCAATTGAAATTGCTACAAATTAGCTAAATTTAATAAAAATAATTAAGAATAAATTATTATTTAATGATAATAAAATATTTAAATTAATGCTTTGACTTGATAATTTAAATCAATGCAATATAGCAAAATTAAAGTCATGTAATAGTCATATTAGAGGAGATTATTGTTATACTGCATTATAACAAGATCAAATGGAAAAATTTAAACAAATGAAATAAATTGTAGGAGAGCTTAATTCCATAATATTTAAGAGGTTTTGCATAACAATCCTGATCATCAAGTAAGGCTCACATCTAAATTTTTTGTAGACCTTAAAAAATCTAGGAAATAAAATATTCACAAATTTAAAAGAAATATTTAGTTTGATATAGCTCATTGGGATGAATGTAACAATGTCTTTTTAGTCTCAATCGAAACCCTTTTTGAATTACTATGAATTAACAAAAATAGATGCCTAAATAATAATAAATTGTTAACTTAGTATTAAATAAGTATATAGTAAAGATGAGATTAAGTAACTTGAGGCAATTTATTATAAGAAAGATAGTACAGTGTGAAGGTTACAAAAGAGAAGAATTTTAATTTCATAGTAATATGACAAAATCGATCCTAACTATTTTAAGAAATTGAATGACTTGTACGGGAAAGATGCATTCAATGATAGAGATAAAGTGTGATATCCTTGAACCCCAAATCTAGTGCAAATTTTAATGATTTATAAAGAGCATCAAATCCATAGAAAAAATAAATGAAAAATAAAATTAAATATTTAATTAGTTTTAGATCATTATCATTAACAACATTTGCTTCCACATAATCTAACCTCATTTGAAATTATTTTGCAAAATCAAACATACTAACAATAACAAAAATAAATTGATAATTTAATTTTTAGTAAACACATATCAAAGAAAAAATGAGATCAATTGAATCAATGCAATAAATCAAACTTAAAGCAAAAAACCGAAAGATAATTTGTTTAGATTTTGGAGAAGCTGTATTTTATGTCATTAACAAGATTGGGTGTTACATCAAAAATAATAAGAAAATGTACGAAAAACATGGCTCTTCAATACTACAACAATTTTAGAAAATATAAAACTTATAAGTATTAAAATGAATATTTATTTGGTAGTGCTCGTTAGCAAGATCTCAATAGTGTTTGTTTCGACTAATTCAGGCCATATTTAAAATTACTCGAAATCATAAAAATAAATAAGAATAAATTATAATGCATTATTATTATGATAATTTTCTGATATATATCAAAAAAATATGAAAAATTAAATCAATGTGATATCACAAAATTGAAGACATGCGAACATCACCGAAGAGGAGAATTCTAGTTACATTGCAATATAATCAAATCAAAGAAAAAAATTTGAAAAAAAGAGATAAATTTTTTTAATAGGTTGTGTTCTAGTATATATAAGAGATTGAGCATAATATTATTAAACATGAAATCTTGTACAAATCAAAATATCTCTAAAAGAATGAAAAAATCTTAGAAACAAAATGTTTAAAATTATGTAAAAAATTTTAATTGGATAGAGCACATTTAGATGAGTCAATGCTATTTGTTTCTTGGCAATCAAACCACATTTAGAGATACTTTTACCTACAAAAGTAAGTAAGAAAAAATATGATAAATCAATATACTATTAAAAGTAAATATATAGTAAAGTTAAAATTAGAAAAATTGAAGCAGTGTAATAAATGATAACAAAGCAATGTAAAGGTAACACGAGAAGGGAATTAAAGCTTCATAAAAATATAACCAACTCAAAAAAAAAAAGTTTAGTAAAGATTTGTCCAAATGGTCATTACATAAGAGGAACTTGATTAAAGATTTGATCAAGATTATTTGATCCAAGTCATGATCAGATGGTTTCATTTAAATCTTATTGAAAAATAATAGATTGATCATGCCATTACAAAATGGTGCGGTCAAACAAAGGATATAATTATTCATTCTATAAAGGAGGAAAATATCAAGACCATTGAATCACAAAATTACACAATTGGATGGCTCTAATTACTCCCACAAATTTAAAATATTGGCCACAAAGATGAAGCTTTTAATTAGTCGCATATTATAGAGGAAAACAAAGAAGTTAAATTTTTAAAGCTTTGTAAGATGCTCTATAGGAAAAAATTGGCATTGGCTAACCCTTTTCTTTCTCAAGAACTCATGAGCCACATAGTTATTCATGCGTTATCCTTGACTTTTGGATTTTAATCTGAGTTTCTAATCATTTTCTCAATTTATTAACTTTATTGTATGTGATTAATACTCATGAACACAACCAAAACATTTTATAGTAGAAAGCCCATTCGTAAGACAGGTAGGTTGAAAACTTTTTTCTATAATTTTTGTAATGAATCATTAACATATTTTTTAAAATAGGTTAATTTGGCCTTTAAGGATATAATTTAGCTTAGTAAAATAATATTCAAATTATGGTAACAATCTAAATGTCTTGTAAGCTCTGTGAAAAAAATAAAAAATTCAAAAAATTCAAAAATCTAAAACTAAATTTTAGTTTGAGTGAGGTCATCTAAGCAAGTCAAATGACATTTTTTTTGCATCCATCAATCCTCATTTGAAATTACTATTTATAATAAGATTAAAAAACAATAAATAAAAATAAATTATCATTTAATATTATCTAATTATATAATAAAAATCAAAATAAGTTAAATTAAATCTGTGCAATATAACCAAATATGAGTAGATTTTTTGTTACATTTTGTTTAAAACAAATCTAATCAAAAGAATGAAAGAAAAGATAATAATTGTACAAAAAACAAGGAGTCCTCAACAGTAAGTCAATCATGTGTGGAATTATTGATGGTCAAATTAGGAATCAATAGAGAAACTTATTAAAGCATGCTAAAGGTGTAGAAAATAAAATCTTGCACTAGAGGAGTTTAGAGTTTCGTAGCGATATATCTTAAAAAAGAGAAAAATTTAATGAAATAACTTAAATTATAAAGAAAAGTTGTATTCCAAGATACAAATCACATACGAGTTAAAATTTCTTATGAAGTAGATAAGAATACTGTAATAAATTTGATAAAAATGAAAAATTAATATTTAACTAGATAGAGTTCAGCCAGATTAGTCCAACAATCTTCGTTTCATCTTCATTGGACGTCATTTAGAATTACTATGAATTACTAATGTAAATAAGCTTTAAAAAATAGATTATTATTTTGTTAATAAGTAAACATATGTTAATGTTGAAGTAAGATAACATGTGGTGATGTAATATTACTAATTTGAAGTGATGTAGAAATCATATGAGAAATAATTTAGAGTTACATAGTTATATAACTTAATGAATGTGAAAAATTTGATGTAATGTGGTGAAGGTTATAGGAAAGTTGCATTCACAAACACCAAGGAGATATTCTACAATATCCTCATTAGTGAAGTTAGGTACAAATTAAAGTAACTTATAAAACATGTTTAAATCTCAAAAAAGTACTATAAAACTAAAAATAAACATCTAATTTGGTAAAGTATGAGATCATTATGAAGGAAGATTTAGATTTACATTCCAACATAACCCAATAGAAGGTTAAAATTTGAACAAATTAAATTCATTCTATGGCCATTAAATCATGTAGAAATAAAATTATCTCATAAAGCATGTGAAGAACATAGAAAAGAAAATATTTTGAAATAAAAAAATGTTTTGTGAAAGATTACATTGTGATGAGTCCAATGAAGTTTAGTTTTTCTTGATCACCTCATGCTTGGAATTAGTACAAATTACAAAAATAAATAATCTAAAATAATAATAAAGGATTATTTTGTTATTAACTAAGAATATATTAAAGGTAAATGTAAATTTTTGAGGCAACGAAAAATAACAACTAAAACAATATAAAGTTCATTGAAAACCACCTTTATAGTTTCGAAGTAATATAAGAAAATCAAAGAAAAAATTTTGAAATGAGATAAGTTATATAGCAATGTTGCATTCCAAATGCATTCAAAGATACTAAAAAGAGATGAAGTTTAACATATGCAACTATCAAGTTGAGTAAAAATTAAAATATGTCATAAAATACTTGAAGCATAATAAAATAAGATGACTTACTCTATAGAAGTGAATATTTAAAGTTTTAGAGCTCGTCGAGATGAGTCCAATTATGTTTGTTTTACCTCAATGTAACTTGTTTGGAATTATTGCAGATTACCAAAGTAAGAAGGCATAAATAATAATACATTTTAATTTTAATATTAACTAAATATATATTAAAGCTAAAGAGAGATAACATGTAGCAATCTATTATAACAAAATCAAATTGATGTAAAGGTTACATAGAAATGATTTATATTAACATAAAAATATAACCAAATAAAAAACTGAATAAATGTAATAAATTATATGGAAAAGGTTTATTTTAAGATACAAAGGGGATCAACTATAACATCCTCCATCATCAAATCTAGTACGAACTAAATGTATAGCAAGGAATGGAAAAACTCTACAAAATAAAATGCTTAATAATATAGAATTGAATATTTAATTTAAAGATCTTATAAAAATGAGCCTAACAACTCGTGTTTCCTCTTGATTGAACCCCATTTTGAATTAACATGTATCACCAACATGAATAAGTTTAAATAGTAATATATATAATTATTTTAATAATAATTTAATATATTTTGAAGTTTAAATGAGATAAATTTAGGCAATAAAGTATAACCAAATCAAAGTGACTTAAATTTTACATGAAAAAACATTTAGAGTTTGATGGTTCTATAACTATGTTAAAGAAAATTATTTGAAGAAATGAGATGAACTATATTAGAAACATGCATTCTATTACTAAAAACATAATGTGTATTATCCTCAATGATTGAATGAGGTTTAAGATAAAAAATCACATATAGCAAACAAAAACTCCAGAAAACATATTTGAAAACATAAAAAATAAATATTTAAATTGATAGAGCTCATCAAGTTGAGTCAAATGTTGTTTACTTCATCCACATCAAATTCTTTTGGAATTACAGTGAACTATAGTAATAAAAAAGCATAAATAATAATAAAAAATTTTATAATTAAATAAATGAATATTAAAGATGAAATTAGTTAAATTGAACAAATGTAATATTATATAATCAAAGTGATGTAAAGGTTATATGGCAGGTTATGTATAATGACATAGTGCTACAAGAAAATTAAAAAAATTTAATAAATGAGTTAAACCATATAGGAAAGTTTCATTGGAAAGTTTCATTTTAATAAATGAACATTACTTTGAGTTACATTGAATTTTAAAAAAAAAAATAAGCATAACAGAATCATAGTGAGGTAAATATAACATAAAATGGGATTTTAAGTTATATAGTATTATCGATAAATGAACTAAAAAAATTGAAGGAGGTAAAATGTGAATGAAAGTTAAATTCCAAGATGCTAAAGAGTTTAACTATAGCAAACTTGATCATCTTTTTGGGTCTTAATCACAAAATATCCTACGAATTATTAAAAAAATGCAATATTTTGAAATATTAAAGTTAATATTTAACTTAGTATAACTAGTCAAGATGAGTGGAGTGGCCTTTATCCATCTTCATCAAACTTTGTTTTTACTTACTACTAAGTGCCAACTACATTAGCATAAATATTAATAATTTTTTTTAATTTAAGGAAAATATATATTAAACCTAAATTAAGATAAATTGAGACAATGTAACACTCTGAATTCGAAATGACATAAATGTTACATGAGTGGAGGTTTAGATTTACATAGTCATTAAACATAATCAAAATAAAAAATTTAAAGAAATGAGTTAAATTATATTAAAAGCCTTGATAATAACATATTTCAAAATATAAAAATTAATGTTTAATTGGATAGTGCTTCTCAAGATGAGTGCAAAAAAAAATTAATAAGTGGTGATTGATCTTTGTTTGGTTTACTAAAAAGAGATAAATTGGAGCAAACTACAACTAAATTAATGCAATTGGCACACATGATGAGATTTAGAATTACAAAGTAATATAACTAAAAAGGAACAAAAACTATAAAATAATCAGATAAATTTTTTTTGGAAAGTTTCATTCCAAGATGTTAAGGAGAACTTGTATGACATTCTTAATTGTCAAATGAGTTAAGATTTGTAATGTCTTAAAAAGGATGTAATGTTGTTGAGCTCACCAGGACTAGTTGAATGAGATTTATTTGCTTGATCAAATTTAATATGATATTATGTTAAAATAGTAATTCAAATATTAAAAATTAATTTTTTAAATATTTAGCAAATATATAATAAAATTAAAAAGAGATGGAATGTTGCAATTTAATATGACTAAATCAAAACAGTGTAAAAGTCATACAAGTGTAAAACTAGTATTTCATAATAATATAATGAAATAAAAAAATTGAAACATTGCTATAAATTGAATAGGAATGTCATGTTCTAAAATAGTAAGAAGTTCTAAGGAAAAATACTAAATAGTCAAATTAGGTGTGAACCAATATACCTTTTAGAACATGTCAAAAGTCCAAAAAACTATCGCATAATATAAATAGGAAACTTTCATAGGATAAAGCTTTTTTAGTAGTATTAGTTAAGGCATTTTTCCCCAATCAAATATTTATTGGAATTTTATTTTAATTAAAAATAAATAAGTATAAATATGAAAAAGAATTATTTTAATATTAAGTTTATATATCAAAATGGAGGAATAAGATAAAGTATAAAAATTTAATTTAACAAATCACAGTGACGTAAGCATCACACGAGAGGAAAGTTAGAGTTGTATTACAATTTAATAAATTCAAAGAACAAATTTGAATAAATAAGAAAAATTACAAGACAAAGTTGCATTCTAAGATAAGTAGGATATAAAGCATAAAATCTTAGAATGATATATCAAGTAAAAATTAAAATATCTCATAAAGATTATAAAATCAGAGAAAAAATATTTCATATCAAAGAAATAAATATTCAATTGGATAGAGCTCATCGAGACAAGTCCAACAATGTTTGTTTTGCCTTAATAAGAACTCCTTCAGAATTACTTTATATAACTAAATAAATATACACAAATAATTATAAATCCTTTTTTATATTAATAAGATGTACTTTAAGTGAAAAATAAAATAAACTTAAATGATTTATTCTAAAAAAATAAAATAATTACGAAGGTTAAAAGAGATAAGTCAAGTAAAATATTTCAAGAAATAAGATGAATTGAATGAGAAAGTTGACTTTCATGATACTTAGGAGACAAAGGGCAGAAACCTCAATCGACAAATGAGCTATCACTCGAGTAGTCTCCTAAAGCATACGAAATCCCTACCAAAGTAATTAAGTAAAAATAATAATAATTTATTATTTTATTATTAAGTAAAAATAAATATTAAAGTTAAAAAAAGATATTTTGAAACAATGGAATATCATCAAATCAAAAAGATACAAAGGTCACACATAAGGAGATTTAGAGTAACATAGTAATATAGCAAAATTAAAATAAAAAATTTTAAATAAATGAGATAAATTATATAGGAAAGTTATATTTCCATATTCTAAGTACCACAAGTGTATCATCCATAATTAGTAAATGAAGAATGATTTTAAATATGATATAAAGCATGCAAAAATATAAATGATAAAATATTTAGAAGTATAGAAATTAATATATAACATGAGGGGGCTCATTGACAACACTCCATTGTTATTTGTTTTGTCTCCATTTGACCTCTCTTGGAATTAATGCAAATTACTAAACTAAATGAGCATAAAACATTAAGTAAATATATATTAAAGTTGAGATTAGATAAGCTTAAGAAATTGTAATCTAACCACATCAAAGCAAAGTAAAGGTTACATGAAAGGTGAATTAGAATTACATAATAATATAACGAAATAAAACCAAAACATTTAAAGAAATTAGAGGAATTAACTAGGAAAGTTGTATTTTGTTCTACTTATAAGATTGAGTATAACATTCCTGATAGTTAAATAGGGTAGGAGTTAAAATTCCTCTTAAAACAAGCTAAAAACTTCGAAAATAAAACATTTAAAAAAATATTAAAAATGATTATTTAATTTGATAGAGCTGATCATGATCAGTCTAATGACATTTATTTCACCTTGATCGAATCTTATTTAGAACAATTCTAAATTGTGAATTTAAACAAGGATAAATAATAAAAAATATTTATTTAATATTAAAAAATATATAATAAAGTTCGAATTTAACAAACTATAGTGATAAGCACAACAAAATTTAAGCAATAAAAGTCTCAAATGACAGGAGATTTAGAGTTATATATAAATATAACAAAATAAAAATTTAATTTTTGAAAAGTAATTTATTTTTATAACATAGTTATCAAACATAACGTCCTCAATCATTAAATCAACTAGAAAAAAGAAACCTTATAATGCATGCCAAGACTTTAACAAACTAAATAATTAAAATTTCTTTAAATTTTTATTTAATTAAATGGGGCTCATCTAGGTTAGTATAATGATATTTATTTATTCTCAATCAAACATAATTTGAAATTATTATTAATTACAAAACTAAATAGTTATAAATAATGTAAAAGATTTTATTTTAATAAAAAGTTAACACATAGTAAAGATAAAATGAGATAAACTATAGTATTACAATATAACTAAATTGAAGCAAAACTTTTGAATGAATGAGTAAAATATACGAGAAAGTTGTATTTCAAGATAACTGGTAGATCAAGTGTGTCATCGTCAATCATCAGATCATAAATGAATCTAAAGTTTTTATAAAACATATGAAAACTATAGAAAATAAAACATTTAAAATATAGTTCTAAATATTTAATTGCATAGAGCTCATCTGGATGAGTCCAATGGTGTTGGATTCGTCTTGATTGAAAATCATTTAGAATTACTTTGAATTCTTAAAAAATAATAGTAAAAAAATTTTAAAATAGTTTTTGAAATGTTAACTAAATAAATATTAAGCTTGAAATGAGATAAATTAAATAAATGTAATCTGATAATATAGGAGAATTAGAGTGTATTAGCATTATAATGAATTATTTAAACTTCCTCTTCTTCTTCCTCTTCTCCTTCTTCTTATTCCTCTTCTTTTTCTTCTTCTTCTTACTCCTCCTCCTCCTACTCCTCTCCTTCTTCTTGTTCTTGTTCTTCATCGTCTTCGTCTTCTACTCCTTCCTCTTCCTCTTCTTCTTCTACTTCTTCTTCTTCCTCCTACTCCTCTTCCTCTTGTTCTTCTTCTTCTTCTTCTTTCTCTACTTCATCTTCTTCTTCTTCTTCTTATTCTTCTTCCTCCTCTTCTTTTTCATCTTGTTCTTCTTCCTCCCATTTTTTTTCTTCTTCTCCTTCTTCTTCTTCTTCTTCTTTCTCTTGTTCAACTTTTTTTCTTCTTCTTCTTCTTCATCATCTTCTTCTTCTTCTTCTTTCTCCTCCTTTACTTCTTTCTCCTCTTCTTCTTCTTCTTCCTCTACCTCTTCTTCTTCTTCTTCTTCTTCTTCCTCTACTTCTTCTTCTTCTTCTTCTTCTTACTCCTATTCTTCTTCCTCTTCCTCTTTCTTCTTCTACTTATTATTGTTATTATTATTATTATTCTCCTTCTTGTTCTTGTTTTTTTCATCTTCTTCTATTTCTTCTTCTTCTTCTTCTTGTTCTTCTCGATTGAGTGTAACATTCTTAATCATCCAATTAGGCACAAATTAAAATTTGTTATAAAACATATAAAAATGCTATAAAGAAATATTTAAAATATAAAAATGAATACTAAATTAGAAAGAGCTCCTTCAAACCATTATAAAGGTATTTATTTAGTCTCAATTAGAAATTATTTTGAATTAGTGTAGAATAACAAATTAAGAGCAAATAATTAATTATAAATTATTGTTTTCTTATATAGTAAAAATTTTTTGAAACAAAAATAATATAATTTTCTACAGGGTAATATATCCAAATAAAAGTGATTTGACGGTCACACGAGAAAAGAATTTAATTCCATAATAATACATGAAAATCAAAGAGAAACAATTTTTTAAATAAGAGAGATTCTCTAGGAAAGTTGCATTCCTATTTGCTAAGGAGGTTGAGTGTAATATCCTTGATTGTCAAATTTTGTTTGTATCAAGATTTCTCATGAAGCATATAAAAACCCAGGAAAATAAAGAACAAAAATATAAAAATTAATATTTAATTATTTATATCCTGATGTGAAGTTTAAGATCATTTGTTTCTTCTTTAAAGGACCTATTTTAAACTACTACAAATTACAAAAATAATTGCATATTAATAATTATAAATCACTATTTTAATATTAAGTAAATATGTGTTAAAGCTTAAATGTGATAAATAAAAGTATTGTTTAATGCATAATAAAAGCAATGTAAAGTTCAGAGTAAGACAATAAAAGTTTTATAGTAATAATACTAAATTAAAATAAAATATTTAAAGAAATAGCATAAATTATATAGAAAAGTTAGATTCAAAAATACTAAGAAGATCAATTGTAAGATCTTCATTCTACAAATTATGTATGAATAAAAATCTCATAAACAATGCAAAAACCCAATATAACAAAAAATTTTAAAAATAAATAATAAATGTTTTAATTTGGTAAAGATTGTCAAGATGAGTCCAACATCATTCATTTGGTCTTAATTAGACCTCGTTTTGAATTACTTTGAATTACAATACTAAATATGGATAAATAATAGTAGATTATCTTTTAATATTAAAATAATATATATTAACCTCGGAATAAGTTAAATTTAAGTAATGAGAGGATATTTAAAATTGTATATTACTATAACGAAATTGAAGAAAAAAATTTGAAAAAATAACATAAATTGTATGGAGGTTGCATTAGAAGATGCCATGTTGGTCGAGTTTAACATGACTGAACACAACATCATGCGTAAATTGAAAAATCTCGTAAAGCTTGAGAAAACCTTACCATGAAAATATATAAAACTTTTAAAATAAATAGTTAATTTGGTAGAGCTTATATAGAGGATGTAATAGTATTTGTTTTATCTCAATTATACATCATTTGGAATTGCCAGAAAATAGCAAAGTAAATAAGCATAACTGTAAATAAATTATTATTTTTAAAATTTATAAATATGTTCAAATAAAAATAAATTATTATTTAAATATTAATAAATATATACTAAAGTTGAAATGAGATAAATTAAATTAACATAATGTAACTAAATCAAAGTACTATAAAGATCACAAAAGAGGAAATTTTGTGTTACATTGTAATATATGTAAATAAAAAAAATTTTGAAGAGTTGTGTTAATTTATGCAAGAAAGTTGTTGTTGAAAATGTTAAGGAGATTGAGTATAAATTCTTAATCATAATATGATGTACAAATAAAAACATGTATAATATGCTAAAATCATAGAAAATAAAAAATTTAATGAATATAAAAATGAAATTTAAAGACAATAAACGTTTTTAGATGAGTTAAATGACATTTTCTTCTCCACAATTGGCCCTCATTAAGATTAACTGTGAATTAACTAAGTGTAAGAACTTAATTATAAAAGAATTAATATTTCAAATTTTAAAAAATATATATATTAAAGGTGAAATGAGGTAAACTAAAGCAATGCAATATAACAAAATCGAAGTAATGCAAAGGTCACAGGAGAGGTGATTTAGAGCTATTTATAAATATAGCTAAATTAAAGTAAAAACTATTAGGAAATGAGCTAAGTTGTATAGGAGACTTGCATTCAAAGATAGTAGCAAGATCAAGTATTATATCCTTAATTGATAAATTATGTACAATTCAAAATGCCTTATAAAACATGAATAAATCTTAGAAATTAAATATTACAAAATTTAAAAAATAAATATTTAAATAGTTAGAGCTCTTTAACAATGCTCGATTAATATTTGTTTCATTAAAATCAAAATCGTTTCAAAATATAATCAATTAACAATAATAATTAATGATAAATCATAACAAATAATTATTTTAATATTAACAAAAGATAATTTAAAGCTAAAACTAGATGTATTCTTCTAATGTAATATAACAAAAATAAGGCAAACCATTTAAAAAATGATATAAATTGAATAAGAAAGATGCATTCCAAGATAGATAAGAGGTCAAGTGTAGCATCCTCAATTATCAAATCTTGTATGAGTTCAAAAGTTCATAAAAAGATGTAAAACAATTGAGGAAATAATATAATTTTTTTACAAATATGAATATATAATAGAACAGATGTTGTTAAGACAACTTTGACAACATTTTGTTTGACAAGATTGAACATTGCTTTAAGTTACTACGAATTAAAAAATTGAAAAGCATAAATAATAAAACATTATTATTTATTTTTAAGTAAACATATATTAAAGATGAAATTAGATTAAATGACCAAATGTAATATAACAAATCAAACTGACGTGAAGGCCATATGATAGTGTATTTAGAATTAAATAGTAATCTAACAAAATTAAAGCAAAAAAAAATTTATAACGAGAAAAACTTTATTGTAAAGTTGCTTTCTAAAATACTAAGGAGAATTAATGCAACATTCTCGATCATCAAGAAACTAAACAATGAAATATTTTAATTTTTTATTTAATTAGATATGATCATGAAGATAAGTCCAATCACGACTATTTGAACTAAATTAGACCTCGTTTGAAATTTTTATGAGTTACTAATTTAAATAAAAGTAAATAATAATAAAATTAAACTTTAATCTTAAATAAATATAAATTAATAAAGATAAATTAAAGCAATGTAATACAATAAAATCAATGAGTTGTGATTGTCGTATTAGAGAACTTTGGTGGTGCACATTAATATAGACAAACTAGATTAAAAAATTAAAGAAATGAGATTAATTGTTTCAAAAACTTGTGTTACAAGATAGTACAAAGATCGAGTTTATCATCCTCCATCATAAAATGAGGTACGAATTGAAATGTCTTAAAAATTAAAAAATAAATAATTTAATTTTATATAGCTTCTTTATTTGAGCCTCAAGATACTTGTTTTGTCTCAGCTAAATCAACATTCAAATTGCCAAAAATTATTAAATAATATAAAAATAAATAATGATAAATTATTATTATTCTAATGTTATGTAATAAAAACATTCAAGCAATTTAGTAGAACCAAATCAAAGCAAATAAAAGGTACCATGTTAATAGATTTCAGGTTACAAAGTAATATAACTAAATTTGTACAAAACATTGATAAAATGAGATAAATTATATGGGAGAGTTAGATTGTATGAATTTGAAAACATCATGTTTAATATCTATGATTATCAAGTCTAATTTGAATTAAAATATATTATTAACTATGCCAAAGCCTAAAAAATAAAAAAATCTTAAAAAATTAAAATGAATAGATTTTATACAAATCTTATGACATGAATCCAACAATATTTGTTTACTCTAAGTGAGTTCTCATTTGGAAATACTATGAATAAATGATATAATTAAAATTAATAACAAACATTGTTTTTTTAATATTAAAAAAATTTATATTAATCCTAATATGACACAGTATGAAGTGATGTAATGCAACAATTCAAAGCAAAAATTTGAAAAAGTGAGACAAATTATATAGGAAAGTTGTATTCCAAGTTACTTAGGTCATTGATTGTAACATCATTAATCATTAAATGATGCTAAAACTAAAATGACTCATAAAGTATGAAAAAAACATAGAAAAAAATTTAAAAAAAAACTTCCTTAAATATAGCTCATCGAGTTGGGTTAAATAATTTTTGTTTGATCTTTATCATACCTTGTTGAAAATTACTATGAATTCGATAATTAAATGACCATAAAAAATAATGAATTATTACTTTAATATTAAGTATTTATAGATTATAGTTAGAATGTCATAAATTAAAATAACATAATACAACAAATTGAAATAATTTTAGAGACATGACAAGGACTTAGGGTCACATAGTAATGGAAACATATAAAATAAAAAAAATTTAAAGAAATCAAATAAATTGTTTAAGCAAGTTGTATACCAATATAGTAAGTAGATTAGTGCAACAGTTGTCATCATTAAATGATGTAAAAATTAAAATATTTCCTAAAATGCATAAAAAAAATTAACATATAAAATATTTAAAAAAATAAAAAAAAATGAATGATTGACTAAGTAGAGCTTATTGAGATGACTAATGATGTTAATTATCTTCATTAAATACCCTTAGAAATTAATAAAAATTAACAAAGTACTGAAACCGAAATAATAATATATTATTATTTTTATATTAAGGAAATAAATATTAAAACTAAAATGAGATAAATTAAAGTGATGTAACTATTCCAAATCAAAGAAAAATTTTGAAGAAATGAGAGAAATTGTATTAGAAGGTTACCAACTAAATTCACCTAGGAGATCAGGTATAGGATCCTTTGTTATCAAATCAGGTATGAATCAAAATATCTCAAATTATTTACCAAACCTCTAAAAAATAAAATGTTTAAAAATATAGAAAAGAATAACATATTTGATAGAGCTCATTGAGTAGTCTATAACGACAATTATTTCTTATTACTCAGACCTCATTTTGATTTACTATGAATTATAAAATTAAATATGCAAAGAAGTGAAAAATTAGAAGAACATTTTTTTAAGGAGAAGAAAAAAAATAATAATGAAAATAAATTATGGAGTAAAAGATGTGAATGTGCAAAATGATGCTTGTATTGAAATGAAAGCAAATGTAAGACAAATTGGTTAATGTTTAAAAAGAATAAGTGATTTTAAAAGATGTGGAAAATGAGGAAAAATAAATAAAAAAGGAATATCAAGAAGAATAGCATGGAAAAATAATATTATCAATTAATAAGAATTACAAAAAAGTTAACAATTACAAATAAAAATAATAATTATTCTAATGATACAACTTACTATTTATTAGAACGATCAATTAATGAATTTAAGTTTCTTATGAATTATAATATTGCGTTGAGGTAAGTAGAGAGTGTAAAAAAGTTAAAAAGAGAATATATAGCATAGAAGAAAGGTATGAATATGGAGAAAGAAAAGATAAAAAGTGAACAAAGGGTGATTGGAGGTCAAGCGTCTAAGTAGAAGTGATTGGGGACTAAAGCTAGGGACAAAGTAATGAGCTAAAGAGTGGCAGATATTGAAGAAAGCTTGTGAGAGAAGGTAAAGGTGATAAAGAGCAAAAGATAATGCAAATAATTTATGATTATAAGAAGAGATGAAAGGAGAGGTAATACATGGTAAGACATTAGAGGGAGATATAGAAATGGGAGAGACTTATTGTGAAGAGTTTAATAATGAATGCTAGAATATGGTAAAGAATGGCATTGGGAGAGACAGAATATCTAAATAAATAAATATTGGGGATTAGAAAAACAAGTAAAGATATAAATAATAGTAGTTGGAGTGAGCGACTAATATAATTCTAAAGGGGAAGACATGCACATGTATATAGAAGAAGAGCCATAAAATAGTGTAAGAAGAAAAAGAAATAAGGAGATGAAGTGAACAAAAAAATAGCAAGAAAGAAAAGAGAAAAGAAAGAAATTAAATTAATGAGTTTGCTAGTGATTTTGATAAGGAGAGTCCACAAAAACTTTTAGTGACAGAGAAAGAGCAAGTGCATGATAAACTATTGAAAAGGAAGGGACATGGACAATGTGAGATGAAGGTTTGGAGAAATAAAAATGATAAAGAAATAATAGGTGCAATAAATTAAAAAAATAAATAAATCATCTCATGTGACAATTTTAAGAAGAAATATTAACAAATAGATCTTGTATATCTTTTTTTCATAATTCTTTGCAATTATTTATTATTGCTGTTTTAAAACAATAAATTCTTAAGGAAAGTAATGATTATAATAATTTCAATTTACAAATATAGTTTTTGTTAATTAAAGTTACAATTCCGTAGAATACTGATTCTTATTTACTAAAAAATCATTGTTATAATTATTCTTATTTTTTCTCTAATTTTTCCAAAGCCCATTCAAAACTATTATCAATGTTATAAATTTTTTTTTTATTTCTACTATTTATTAATTATTAATTAAATTAATAACTTTAATTCTTAATTATTATAGATAATATATTTTAATAAGAATTAAAATTATATTCCTATTATAAATTCATTTAATAATTATTTTCATTATTGTTATTATTATTAAAAACATTATTATAAAGAAAAGCAAAGATAATAACGAAAGATATAATTATAATTTTCATATTCAAGATAGTTCTAGTTATTATTTCGTTTTTCTACCTTAATCCATTCCTTAGAATGATAATTTAATTTTAATTATTAAAAAATTTGTTGCGCATCTTATTTATTAAACTTATTTTTAAAGCAATTTTATTAAGTTATTCAAGATAATTAAATTATTAAATCTATAATAGTTTTTGTTTTATAAAACATTTATCAAAGATATTAATTGTTCTAATGTTATTATTTACAATTATTACTTCATTGAAAAGAATAAAACATTGACCTTTTAATTACTAGCAAACTTTTATGATCAATAACAGCAATTATTATTGCTTTAATAAAAAAATATTATTTAACATAAATAATGATTATTTAATTTACTATTCTTTTTTTAATTACTATAATAATGAATATTATTAATTATGTTTTTGGTTATACTTTATATTAAGATATAAAAACTTTAACAATTGTTAATATTATTAAAATAATATTAGATATTTTATATCTTTTTTATTGTTACTAATAAATGTATAATGTTGTTCTCAAATGTTACTATAATGGGAATTTCAAAAATAGTTATTATTATTATTATTATGGTATAATTATTGTATTCATATTTAATTTATTCTATTTAATTGATAGAATATTAAATTGTTTGTAATAAAATTGTTATGAATAATTTAAAACAAGAATATGCTTATTTTCCTTATTATTTTTATCATACATATTATTTTTTATCAATGTTTAGCATCCCTTTATTTACCTTCTTTGCTATAAAATTGATAATCTTTACTAGACATTAAATAATTATAGATTGATTAACATACTAAAACTATAATTATTAATTAATTATGCTAATTCTAATAATTTATAGAAATTATTACAATCATCAAAAGATACACACTTAATTGTTAGTTAATACCAAAATAATTATAAATATTGAAATCTTTCAAGATTAATTTAAACATTGTTTCAGTTATAAAAGTTTTAGAAATTAAAATTTGTATAATTTCAATATTTTTAGTTTATAAAATAATAATTTTATTTAGACCAAATTAAATTTAATATAATTTCTATTTGTAGAATATAATTTTTTAATTACATGAATTAATATATAATATATAGCAATAAAAAGTGTTATTAATATTAATGAAAACTCCTAGTCGTATTTCTTTAGTAGTCATAATCTTTTATATTATTAAACATTGCAATTAAGTTTTACTAATTATTTTATAGTATTATAGCAAAAAAAGTTATGATATTTTTTATTGTAATTAATATGAATTATTCATGGTGTTTGTTTGAATAAAAAATTATTAACATTATTATAATTATAATGCTTTGATATGATTAATTTATAATAAGGCAAATGAAACTTGCTATTATTGTTATGCTTTTAGACCTCACAAGCATAATTTTTCAGAAGATAATTTAATAATAATTTAGAATATGTTAGCAATTATTTAAATA